>CM035096.1:60809994-61223857 GCA_020205505.1 Panax japonicus
TCCAATATAGAATGAATCTCGAGGTCTCTAACCGAGTGAATGTTTTACTAAATACTGTTTTTATTGTAAAACATTTTGAAAGAAAATAAATGAATGCTATTTTGAATTATCATAGTATTCTACTATTGTTCAGTTATTGAAGATATACGATTTGTATGTGTCAAGCATGTTGTTATTAAATTGTTATACTTGCTGAGCTAGTTATGCTCACTCTTGCTTGAACCATATGAATGCTGCTAGATGAACGTCCCGAAGGATCGAAAAAGGATAAGGAAAAGCTAACAGATTACTAATTGTCTGTAATAGTTAGGTCTATTGTTGTAATTCTGATATTATGACAAAGAACCTTTGAACGGGTGTAGAACTTGGGAAATGTAAATATTACTTTAAATATATAGAAGTTATGTTCGTTCTTTGAGAATTTTCAATTGAATGAATGTATGAATGTTGTACATATAGCACCATCTGTCGGGTTGGAAGATACCTAGATTGGGGGTGCTATAGTTGGTATCAAACCTAGGTTATAAAACTTAGAGGGGAAAGTAGAACCTAAGTCATAACCTTACGAAAGAATAAAGAAGTAAAAAAATGGAAATTAACCTTATAAAATGCATTATATTATGTTGTATTTTTATTATTTTACTGACGTGTACTAATCAAACTATATTATTTTATGTAGATGTCAGGAGAAATGATATGTATAGAGATATACATGTAGTAAGCGGGATTCAGTTAATCGGTAGATATACTACCAAAACCCGTAGCCTAGAACCAGAGTTGTGACCATCGAGTCGGGACTCAGATGATTTAGACTACATGTCTATATTTGATGGCATGCTAGAGGAGGAGGTGGACGTGATGTCCTTGACCAGGTTCCACCTACGGAGGACCTGGTTCCACCTACAGAGAAATGCCACGGGGGAATCAATGAAAGACTATTTAGTCAGTATTGGATGGAATGTCCACTATTGACAAGAAGTTAAGGAGTTAAAGAGGACTCCAAGCTGTCTGTGAGGACAAGACTATCATGGAGGGAATGTGGGAAGAGGAACATGTGATAGACTATTAGCTAAGGACAAAGTCCGAGAGCTGAAATGTGAAGTCTTTGAGCTCAAGCAGGAGCTAAAGACTTAAAAGGGGAAGTTGGAGAGGATGTTCTATATTCATAGGAGTTCTCACTAGATTTCCAGCAGCAGGTAGCTGGATATCATAGAAGTAGGGCAGACCCGACACACTATCAGTAGAGATAATTACCGGTCTGGCCAACAAGGATTTCGAGAATGCCCTACGACAGATGTAGTCTAGCAATAGCTAGAGTAGAATAGATATGTAAATATTATTCTCTAGTAGTGACGTAAAATCCTCTTTTGTATAACAAAGGGTAGTCTTTTGTAAATTCCAAAAATTGGAAAGTAATTGCGGGATGGTATGTATCAGCTAAGGTTGAGTAATGTAAACAATGTAGTATTATACTATAAGTTATGACAATATAAATCTTTTTATGGAATATGTTGAGTAATGATTATGAGTTGTTGTTTTAATTACAAATAATAACAAACCAACAAGAATAAGTAAAATATGTGTTGTTTTCTTAACAGCAAATGCCGCCAAGAAGGAGACACGAAATTAGGGCGCTAATTAACTAACCGGAGGGTGGTTGGTTTAATCTAATGCAGGAGTTCATTAATCTATTAACATATGCATTTAATAGAACGGTGGCTACTGTACCCGTGATTTCTGGATAGTACGAGCTACTACTTTTAAGGATTTCAAAGTGTAGATCCGCCGAAGTTTAAGGGAACTACGGACCCATAAAAGCCCAAACTTTGGGTAAAGAAATCGAGAAAGCATTTGTAATAGCAAATGTAGGAGGGACAAAAGGTTGCCTTTGCAACCTATTTGATAAAGGCAGAAGCCAACTTCTGGTGGGAGGCAAACCAGGCTATGCCGATATAGGAAATCTAACGTGGGAGGGTTCAATGAGATTTTCTCTTGAGAATATTTTCCCACGAGTATGCAAGGGAGGATGGAGATGAGGTTCCTGGAATTAGACAAGGGATATAACAGTTCCCCAGTATACTGCCAAGTTTAATGATCTGACACGATTTGCTCCATATCAAGTGGACACTGAAGTGAGAAAGGCTAGAAGGTTCGAACAGGGCTTGAACCCTGGCTCTATAGCCGAATCTCTGTGTTCCAAAGTACTTCCTTTGGAACCATACTGAAAAGGCAATAATTGCCGGAAGGTGGGAATGAGGCTCTTAGCCAGTACCACAAAAGATAAGAAGACCAAAGGTAGGTTGATGGAGGGACTAAGACCGAGGGAGCCAGTGGAAGTGGTGACTCAGAAGAGGAAGGGCTTTAACTCTGAGAATACCAGAGTAAAACAAGGGACTCTAAGAGGAGGATGGATGCCTGTAAAACCTGCAGAAAGACTCACTTAGGAGTCTGTCTCAAAGGAAAGGGTATGTAATTGTGGACAAGAAGGGCACATTTCGCCTAACTGTCCCAATCTAAGAAGAATCACGGATGCCTTATATGTGGATCAACTGACCACATAGCAAAGAACTACCTACCGAAGGGGTTAGAAGGAAAAGGGAAATAGCGGGAAGTTACTATTAGTGGTCCAGCTCAGTCAGGGAAATCAATGGCCCACACTTTTAATATGACGTCCAAGATGCGGTGGCATCAGGGGATGTAGTTGCAGGTATTATTTCGATCAACAATATAAATGCATATGTGCTATTTGATTCAGGTGCTACTTATTCGTTTATAGCATGTGATTTGCTAACGACTAGAATTATTTCCCAAAAAATTGCCTATACCTTTAAACATTAAGGTAGCAAACGAAGAGATAATTCATGTTGAAGATATTTATATGGAGTTGTTGTGTAGAGGTACGTGGTTGTAAGTTATCGTAGATTTATACCGTAAAGTTAGAAGAATTCGACGTAATTCTCGGGATGGATTTGGTTATTGACCATGGAGCAATTATAGATTGCCAAAGAAATGTGTGAGCATTAGGACTTGAAGCAACCTCCTGTAGTATTTTACGATAGTAAATTGCCGGGACGTCCTTGTTGCCTTACGATCACACAAACTGAAAACTCTTAAGGAAGTAGTTCGGATGGTTTGTTATCTAGAGCGATGCTTCAGGCAAAGGGTTAGGATGTGTTCTTGTGCAACATAGGAAAGTCATAGCCTATGACTCGCGACAACTCAAAGAATATGAGAGAATTATCCTACTCATGATTTGGAGTTTCCAGCAGTCATTTTCGCATTGAAGATCTTGAGACACTACCTGTATGGGGAGAAAGTGAAGCTATATAGATCATAAAAGCCTATATATTTTTCACCCAAAGGAACTCAACATGCGGCAACGACATTGGCTCGAGCTGTTAAAGATTATGATCATCACATCATCCAATATCATCCTAGAAAAGAAACGTGGTAGCTACCATTGAGTAGAAGATATATGCGGGTATGAGTGCAATGTGTTATCAGTATTTTGTCGGAATAGAGGTATTTAAAATCATCCATTTGTAGATTTCAGATATTTCTGTTTGGAATTTGGAAAAATTCAAAGCTACAAAGTTGTAGAGATTCGGTTTCGTGTGGAATGGACAATAAAATTTGTATTTTTCTGATGAGCGGCTATTTTCTATGACTTGTGAAGTTTCAGAAAATAAATAATTTTAATTAAATTGGGTGGGACCCACTTTTGTTTTTAATATGTGGGGTGTAAAATTGGTTTTCAAGATTGGCATTCTGGTCTTGGATGGCTAGCATGCGTAGAAAAAAGAAAGAATAATATTTTTTAGTCTCCTTTGGCGTTCTAGCATTTTCCTATAAATAGCGCTTAGGTTAAATTGAAATCACACCAGAACAAGTTTTCTTTCTCTCTAGATTATCGAGCGTATTTTTGTGAGTATTTTGATACTTTGAGAGTTGCTATTCAGTGCATGTTCTGTCAGCACTATATCCAAAATCAGTCGAAGTACGGTTATTTTGAGGTAAGAGATGTTATTTTCTTCTTAAATGATATTATTTTCTCAATAGCATTATGCCGAAATATTGGTTTGAACTTTTTATCAAATTTGAAACTTTTTGTGTCGGGGTTACTATTCACGTATACAGCACTATTCACCAAAAAATGAAATTTTCTTCTTTTTGTCCAAGATGTCTATTATGGTTACTATCTTTGATTGTATCCATGTTTTGATCTTTATTTTTGAATTCTGCTTCAAATTGGTTATTATGAGTATTATTGAACTTGGATAAACTATAATAAATCCCTAATATTTTTTCTTTTATCTTACTGGATTCATCTCTAAAATGTTTTTTTTCATCCTCAGTCCTTAATGGTGATCTTGATGATAGATCTTTGTCCTGTAGTGCAAAGATGAATGATTACCTGATGAATATCTTTGGCCCGTAGTGCAAAGATGAACAGGTGTTGAGATGAACATGACCAACTGGTGATACAAATGAATATCTTTGGCCTGTAGTGCAAAGATGAATATTTGATTCAAGATGTATATTATTAATGTTACAGGGATAAAAATATTTGATGACTTTTAATCTTAGAAGATAGTAGAATTATTTCTCTACTTGACTCTTCTAATGGATTGATATTTTTCTGCAGTGTTAATCTAAAACTTGTTGTCAATTATATTTTATCAAATTATTCCCTGTTGAAGACTAGTGATAATTTTTTTATATTATCTTAGTCATAATATTCTTTACTGGGCTAGTTGAGCTCACCCTTTTCCTTTTTGTTCCATTGTTCTTCTCAGGAGGTGAGAATTTAGCAGGAACTAGCCAGGGTATGGAGTGATGATTCAAGATAGTTTTTTAATAGTCCTCACTATTTTGTAAATAGTGTATCAATAATTGTAATGAGGACTCCTTTTGAGTTTTTATACTCTCTATTAGACATATTGTATTCCAAACTCATAGTATATGTGTTGTCATATTTTGCACGATAATTGTATTACTAGACTGTATTTGTTTCTGTACATGTATTTGGCGACTCAGAATGGGTGATTTATACCTATTTTGGGGGCGTCATAGTTGGCATAAGAGCTTAGGATGTGATCCCTGGCTGAGATGTGAGACAAGAACTAAGAGGGAGAGACGAGGAATTCCTTCGCTAGTATGACCTGACTAATTTTTGGTATTTATTTGGTCGGTCAGAGTATAGGGATAATATGTGACATGTTAATTAACCCTATTTATTTGTGGCAGTATTTCAAAAAGGTAGCTGCAAATATTAACAATGAAGTGAATTAGACCGTGGAGACACCTTTAATCACCACCTAGGGGAACGTGCACAGGAAGGCATATTCCTCCTGTAAACAACACTACCGACAATGATGAATGATGGGATGTTTAGAAGTTTTTTGCAGTTTATGCAAAATCAACGAGGGAGACTCGTGCACAAAATACGGGTGGAATGAAGCAATGCGCGGCTTTTACAGCCAAACAGTTCAAGGAGTTGGGACACCAGATTTTATGGAAAACCAGATCCGATCAACGCAGAAACGTGGGTCAAGTAAATTACCAAGATATTCAATGTTTAGGATGCACGGAGGAACAAAAGGTTCCATTCGCCACCTTATGTTCCTTTAGGCAGACTACTAGTGGGTCTGTGAAGCGTACCGTCTGGCGCACTCAACATGTCTTGGGAAACATTTCAGAAACAATTCAATGACAAGTACTTTCCTAAAATATTCGTCATATGAAGGAGTAGAGTTTATCAAACTGGAACAAAACAACATGACGGTGTCCCAGTACAAGGCAAAGTTTGCTGAGTTATCCAGTTTCCACCATCATTGGTAGAGAATAAGGAACGAATGACAAGGATGTTTTCTGAGGTATAAACCCGAGATTCGGCAATATCTTATCTCTCATAAATTTTCTTTATTTCAGATGTTGTAACAGGGATCAATTATTAGAGCGACACAATGAGTATGTTCAACTGAGGAACACAACCAGGGTCATACCGGTGGTAGCGGTTCATCGAGCAATAAAAACCAACAGGGAGGAAAACATTCGGACAAAAGTGGTAACCACTCTGGTGGTAATCATAGCGTGATCTATAAGGAGCAGCGGGACGAGATTTCAAAAAGAAAGGTACAACAATGATAACGTGAAGACTCAGGCATAAACATCAACTATTTTTAAGGGAGGAGAATGAGCACCGTCGTTTATTAAAATGCGGGAAAGAGGGACACATCAGCCCAAACTGCCCACAACAATCCAAGGTGTGTTATACTGTGGAAAGGAAGGTCATATAGCTAGAGATTGTCTAGTGTGAAACCAAGTTCAACGGGGATGGTGACTCCAAAGGTTGTCCCGGACAAGTCAAAGTCGTGGTTCCAGGAAGGCGTTTGTTGTGACTGCCCAAAACGTGAGGAACCCAAACGAGGTTCACGAGTAAGCTAATCATAACTCTGTGAAGTTTATACCTTATTAGATATCGATTCTACCATTCTTTTCTCGATTTCGTTACGGGTCTTCCCTACGGTTTCTCAAGGCATCAATGCTATTTGGGTTATTGTTGATAGATTAACCAAGTCTGCTCATTTCTTGCCGATACGAGAGACTTATTCCCTTGAACGTCTTGCTCAAATGTACGTAAATGAGATTGTAAGATTGCATGGCATGCCAGTATCCATAGTTTCGGATCGTGAACCAAGATTACTTCAAGATTTTGGGTTAGCTTGCAAAAAGCTATGGGTACGGAGTTACGATTCAGTTCGGCATACCATCCTCAAACGGACGGACAATCAGAGAGGACTATTCAAAACTCTTGAAGATTTATTAAGACTCTGTGTCCTAGACTTCAAGGGCAGTGGGATAAATATTTAACCATTGGTGGAATTCTCCTACAACAACAGTTATCAGGCAAGCATTGGTGTGGCCCCATTTGAAGCATTGTATGGACGAAAGTGTCGCTCTCCAGTATGTTGGGACGAGGTGGGTGAAACAACATTGTTGGGACCCGAGTTAGTACGTATGACTACGGAGAAGATCCAAACGATTCGACAACGTATACAAACGGCACAAGATCGACAAAAGAGTTATGCGGATCTTCATCGAAAGGACGTAGAATTTAGTGTTGGGGATCATGTATTGTTGCGTGTTGCCCATGGAAGGGAGTTACAAGATTCGGGAAGAGAGGAAAGCTTAATCCACGATTTATTGGTCCATTTCAAATTCTTGATCGAGTAGGTAATGTAGCCTATAGACTCGCGTTACCTCCAAGTATGTCTCGTGTTCATAATGTTTTTCATATATCTGTGCTTCGTAAATATGTGAAAGACCCGAACCACGTCATTGAGTTAGAACCGGACGAGATAGCCGAAGATTTAACGTATGAGGAGGTACCTGTCAAGATCTTGGATAGGAAGGAGCATGTCCTACGCACGAAGGTAATACCACAAGTTAAAGTTTTGTGGGGGAATCATGCTATAGAGGAAATGACCTGGGAGTTGGAAACGGAAATGAAAGCGAGGTATCCTCACCTTTTCGAAACACCAGGTACGTATGTTAATTTCGAGGACGAAATTTCATAAGGAGGGGAGGTTGTAAGACCCCAAATAATTAATAAATGAAATTTAATTTCCTTTAATTATTATTTTGAATAGTAAGGGTTGATTTGATTAATGTGGATAGTTATGGCTAATACGCAAATATTTCAAAATAAGCAAGTGGTTATAAAATATTCATTGTTGTCGGGGAATATTCGTTTGGTCGTGGAATATTCGTACTGTCGGGGAATATTCGTACGACGGCGCAGCCATGTGTGGGCCCCATAACGGAAAGCGATTGGAGGAAGAAAACGACAAATATAAGTTGTTTAAAAATAACGGCGTAGTTGTTACCGTTTACACTGTTGGAATACCCGGTGGTTAAAATACAGTAATACGCGTTGTTGCACTGTAGCACACGGTATTGCACAGTATTTTGAATTATTAATCCTTACGTAAGAAGGCACTACTCAATAATTGCTACAGGAGTTACTGTTCATTACTTTATTGATTCAATAATTGCTGCGTTGATATTTATATTATTATTGTTTCAATAATTGTCATTGCACTGTATTTCATTATCAGATCAATAATTCATATTATTTGAATAATATTATCAGATAACATTATTGGCAATGTCTAGAAAGTTCTGTCAAGGAGAGGTTTGGTCATCTAATTGCGCGCCAGTAGGGAGAGATCCTTATTGGAAAGCCCCCTCTATCCTGGGAACGGCCTGGTTGTCAGTACTGTGATTCTGTAATATTATTTTTAATAATTAATTATTGATTATTATGATAAAGAAAATATTTATTTTATGTGGATATAGATGGAGAAAATTTTTAATGTGACAATTGTTGAAAATTAATATTTTATTTTTTTTCTGATAAAATAATTCATTTAAATATATTATTTTAATAATATATTAACGATGATATTTTTATAATGAATGTGGGATATATGAGTATATGAGAAGGTAGAGTATTTTTGTGGCATTAAATGTTTAACACATGTTTTGTGTGTCGGTGGACATAATTTTTGACGGAAAATTGAGTATAGACTGTAAAATCGCCCGTTTGTGGATTTCGGTCAATTTCTATTTGGAATTTGGAAAAATTTTCTTCTGCAAAGTTGTAGAGAATGGAATTTCCCATGGAAAATCGCGAGTTTCGAATTTTTCTGATAAACGAGCTATTTTCTACGAATTATTGAAGTTTCGGAAAATAAAATGATTTTTTTATTAATTATGGCGGGACCCACTTTTTGGTTGGTGGAATTAGCATGAGGGCTGCTGGAAATTTTTCCAAGATGGTGGCTTGTCTTGGTCTTAATGAGCATACGTAGAGAATTGGTAAATAAAAAATAATATTTTATTATTTTAGTCTCCTTTGGCGTTCTAACATTTTCCTATAAATAGAGGGCTAAGTTAGAATTGAAAATCACACCAGAAACAAAGTTTTCTCTCTTTCTCTCTCTATATTATCGAGCGTATTCTTGTGAGTATACTTTGAGTGTTGCTATACGGTGCGAGTTTCTGTCAGCACTATACCGAAATTAAGTCAGAAGTACGGCTATTTTGAGGTAAGGGATGTTATTTTCTTCTTAAATGATATTATTTTCTTCAATATCATTATGCCGAAATATTGGTGAACGTTTTTATCAAATTTGGAACTTTTGTGCCGGAGTTACTATTCACGTATACGGTACTATTCACGTATACGGCACTATTCACGAATACGGCACTATTCACAGAAAAATTATTTTTTTTCTTTTCGTCCAAAATATCTATTGTGAATACTAGCTTTGATTGTATCCATGTTTTGATCATTCTTGAATTTTACACCACTATAATTATTTTTGAGGTATTTTTGGACATGGATAAAACAAAGTACGAATCCTTAATTCTTGTCATTTTGTTTCACTGGATTCGCTTCTTTAAAAATATTTTATCATCTTCAGTCTTAAAGGATGTTATTATTGAATATCTTTGGCCTGTAGTGCAAAGATGAATGATTTTTGATGAATATCTTTGGCCCGTAGTGCAAAGATGAACAGGTGTTTAGATGAACATGACCAACAAATGAATATCCTTGGCCTGTAGTGCAAGGATGAATATATGATACAAGATGTGCATTGATTGATGTTACAGGGATAAAACTACTGTTGATGGACTGTTAAATCCATAGACATTAGTAGATTTCATCCTCTACGTAACTCTTCTATGAATTAATGTTTTCCGCTGCGAATATTGATTTAAAACTTGTTGTCTATTGTATTCTATCAGATTTTTCCCTGTTGAAGACTAACGATAATTTGTTGTATATTATCTTAGTCATAATATTCTTTACTGAGCTAGTTGAGCTCACCCTTTTCCTTTTTGTTCCATTTTCTTCTCAGGAGACGAGAATATAGCAGGTACGAGTCGGGGTATGAATTGATGGTTCTTGGGAGAGTTGTTTAGTAGTCCTCACCATTTTTGTAAAATAATATATCAATAATTGTATTGAGGACATAGTTGGGTATGTATATTGTCTAGATGACAATGTTTGTATTCAAACTCACAGTTTATGGGTTGTAAAAGTTGTAGTTGTTTCTGTACCATGTATTTGGCGACTCAAAATGGGTTGGATGGAATGGACCTATTTTGGGGGCGTCACAGTTGGTATCAGAGCTTAGGGATATGATCTCTGGCGGAGATCGGGGAATAGAACTAGGAGGGGAGAGACGAGTAAATCCTTCGCTAGTGTGTTCTACCTAAGCTTATTTGTTAGTTGGTCAGTATATAGGGATATTATGTGATATATTGATTTCCTTAATTAACCCTTGTTTTATGACAGTATTTGAGAATGTCGACTGAGAATATTAACAATGGAAATGAGACCGTGGAGACGCCTGTACTCACCAACGAGGAGAACGTGCAACAGGCTGGCAATGTTCCTCTTGTGAACAACACCACTGATCAGACAATGAACGACGCAATGTTTAGAAGCTTTTTGCAGTTCATGCAAAATCAGACGAGGGAGACTCGTGTTCAAAATACAGGAGGAAATGATAACAATTCACGGGTTGTCACAGCCAAGCAGTTCAAAGAGCTGGGACCACCAGAATTTAAGGGAAAGCCAGACCCGATCATGGCGGAGACATGGGTCAAGCAAATAACCAAGATATTCGATGTCTTGGGATGCACGGAGGAACAGAAGGTTCCATTCGCCACCTTTATGTTCCGTGGCGAGGCAGACTACTGGTGGGAGTCTATGAAGCGTACCCATCCAGCCGCACTCAGCATGTCTTGGGAGACGTTTCAGAAACTATTTAATGACAAATACTTTCCTGAAAGTGTTCGTCATATGAAGGAAGTGGAGTTCATCAGATTAGAACAAAATAACATGACGGTGTCTCAGTACGAGGCAAAGTTTGCAGAGTTATCCAGGTTTGCACCTCATTTGGTGGAGAATGAGGAACGTATGACGCGGATGTTTCTGAGAGGTTTGAAACCCGGCATACGACAATATCTCATCTCTCATAAATTTTCTCTCTATTCAGATGTTGTTAACAGGGCTCAATTGTTGGAGCGAGACAACGAGTACGGTCAACCGAGGTATCACAATCAGGATCATACTGAAGATAGCAGTCAGCAAAACAACAATAACCAGTGGAGAAAGAAAAAGACGGACAAAATGGTAACCACTCTGGTGGTAATCATAGCTATGAAAATAGAAGAAGCGAGTCAGGAGGAGATTTTAAAAAGAGGAGATTTAATAACGACCATATGAAGACGACAGTTCCGGCAGCAATTGGTCCTAAGGGAGGAGAAAGACCACCGGTTATATGCTATAAGTGCGGGAAAGAGGGACATATCAGTCCAAACTGCCCACAACAGTTCAAGGTATGCTATAATTGTGGAAAGGAAGGACATATCGCTCGAGATTGTACGGTAGCGAAACCTAGTTCAGCGGGGACGGTGACTCAAAAGACTGTCCCAGAAAAGCCAAAGTCAATGGTTCCTGGAAGAGCGTTTGTTGTGACTGGTCAACATGCGAGGAACCCAAACGAGGTGATCACGGGTAAGCTATTTATAAATTCTTGTGAAGTTTATACCTTACTTGATACCGGTGCTACCCATTCATTTATCTCTCCTGCTTGCGCTCAACGTTTAAACTTGACTCCGGAGAAATTAGACTTTGACTTATCTGTGGAAACTCCGTTAGGAGAAACTTTCATCACATCCACGGTTTATAAATCTTGTTTCATTCAAGTTGGCACCATCACCTTACCTGTTGACCTGATCTCTTTAAAGATACTTGCTTTTGATGTGATTTTAGGGATTGATTGGTTAACTACTCATCATGCCAAAATTGATTGTTTTCGTAAGGTTGTTAGTTTTCATATTCCTAATCAACCTGTTGTTCGGATTCAGGAAACTAAACCATTAAAATCAATCACTGTCATATCTAATCATAAAGCTATTCGTTTATTGAAAAACGGATGTCAAGCTTTCTTAGCCCATGTTATGGATTTGAATAAAGACACGTCAAAATTGAGTAATATTCCTGTTGTTATTGACTTTCCTGACGTATTTCCTGAAGAACTTCCCGGTCTACCCCCAGAACGTGAAGTTGAATTTTTTATTGATCTTGAACCTGGTACAAAGCCCATTTCTAAAACCCCATATCGAATGGCTCCTATTGAACTTCAGGAGTTAAAAGTCCAACTACAGGAGTTATTGGACATCGGTTTCATTCGTCCTAGTACATCTCCTTGGGGTGCTCCTGTTTTATTCGTAAAGAAGAAAGACGGGAGTATGCGACTTTGTATTGATTATCGGGAATTGAACCATGTCACCATCAAGAATAGGTATCCTCTACCTCGTATTGATGACTTGTTTGACCAGTTACAAGGAGCACAATTCTTTTCAAAAATCGATCTTCGTTCTGGATATCATCAGCTGAAAATTAGAACTGAGGATATTCCAAAGACTGACTTCAGAACTCGGTATGGGCATTATGAATTCTTAGTCATGTCTTTTGGATTGACTAATGCTCCTGCTGCTTTCATGGATATGATGAACCGAGTATTCAAGGATTATTTGGATCAATTCGTTGTTGTCTTTATTGATGACATCCTCATATATTCCAAAAGCCGTGAAGATCATGAGCACCATTTGAAGCTGGTACTCCAAAGGCTTCGTGAAAACAAGTTATATGCTAAGTTGAAGAAATGCGAGTTCTGGCTTGAGGAAGTAGCATTCCTTGGGCACGTGGTGTCAAAAAATGGAGTATCTGTTGACCCGACGAAGATTGAAGCAATACAAAGTTGGGAGCAACCGAAGTCGGTCACTGAAGTACGTAGCTTTTTGGGCTTAGCTGGTTATTATCGGAGATTCGTGGAAGGGTTTTCTCGAATTGCTACTCCATTAACTCAGCTAACTCGTAAGGATACAAAATTCATATGGAGCGAGGAATGCGAGAAGAGTTTCCAAGAGCTTAAGAGGAGACTTATTTCGGCACCTGTTCTAACAATACCATCTGGTTCGGATGGATTTGTTATATACAGCGATGCTTCAGGCAAAGGGTTAGGATGTGTTCTCATGCAACGTGGGAAAGTCATAGCCTATGCCTCGCGACAACTTAAAGAGTATGAGAGGAATTATCCTACTCATGATCTAGAGTTGGCAGCAGTCGTTTTCGCGCTAAAGATCTGGAGGCACTATCTATACGGGGAGAAAGTGGAGATATATTCAGATCATAAAAGCCTCAAATATTTCTTCACTCAAAAAGAACTCAACATGCGGCAACGACGTTGGCTCGAGTTGTTGAAAGATTACGACCACACTATTCAATACCATCCTGGAAAAGCGAACGTGGTAGCTGACGCATTGAGTAGAAGATCATATGCAGGAATGAGTGCAATGATGTCAAGTATACGCATAGAGCCAACTTTAATAGAAAAAGTTAAGGTTGCTCAAGCCAGCGATCCGGAGCTGATGCATATGAAGACGAAAGTACAAGAAGGTGCCATTCCAGAAGCGAGAATTGATGAAGAAGGAATACTTCGAGTCCACTCCAGACTTTGTGTTCCTAACAATCCTGATTTGAAGTACAAGATCATGATGGAAGCACACAATACACCGTTTGCAATTCATCCTGGAAGTACCAAAATGTATCGTGACCTTCGACATACATTTTGGTGGAACAATATGAAAAGAGAGATTGCAAAGTTTATTTCAACGTGTTTAACTTGTCAACGTGTAAAGGCGGAGCATCAAGTGCCAAAGGGTCCATTGCAACCACTTGAGATTCCGAAATGGAAGTGGGAACACATTACTATGGATTTCGTTACGGGTCTTCCTACGGTTTCTCAAGGCATCAATGCTATTTGGGTTATTGTTGATAGATTAACCAAGTCTGCTCATTTCTTGCCGATACGAGAGACTTATTCCCTTGAACGTCTTGCTCAAATGTACGTAAATGAGATTGTAAGATTGCATGGCATGCCAGTATCCATAGTTTCGAATCGTGAACCAAGATTTACTTCAAGATTTTGGGTTAGCTTGCAAAAAGCTATGGGTACGGAGTTACGATTCAGTTCGGCATACCATCCTCAAACGGACGGACAATCAGAGAGGACTATTCAAACTCTTGAAGATTTATTAAGACTCTGTGTCCTAGACTTCAAGGGCAGTTGGGATAAATATTTACCATTGGTGGAATTCTCCTACAACAACAGTTATCAGGCAAGCATTGGTGTGGCCCCATTTGAAGCATTGTATGGACGAAAGTGTCGCTCTCCAGTATGTTGGGACGAGGTGGGTGAAACAACATTGTTGGGACCCGAGTTAGTACGTATGACTACGGAGAAGATCCAAACGATTCGACAACGTATACAAACGGCACAAGATCGACAAAAGAGTTATGCGGATCTTCATCGAAAGGACGTAGAATTTAGTGTTGGGGATCATGTATTGTTGCGTGTTGCTCCATGGAAGGGAGTTACAAGATTCGGGAAGAGAGGAAAGCTTAATCCACGATTTATTGGTCCATTTCAAATTCTTGATCGAGTAGGTAATGTAGCCTATAGACTCGCGTTACCTCCAAGTATGTCTCGTGTTCATAATGTTTTTCATATATCTGTGCTTCGTAAATATGTGAAAGACCCGAACCACGTCATTGAGTTAGAACCGGACGAGATAGCCGAAGATTTAACGTATGAGGAGGTACCTGTCAAGATCTTGGATAGGAAGGAGCATGTCCTACGCACGAAGGTAATACCACAAGTTAAAGTTTTGTGGAGGAATCATGCTATAGAGGAAATGACCTGGGAGTTGGAAACGGAAATGAAAGCGAGGTATCCTCACCTTTTCGAAACACCAGGTACGTATGTTAATTTCGAGGACGAAATTTCATAAGGAGGGGAGGTTGTAAGACCCCAAATAATTAATAAATGAAATTTAATTTCCTTTAATTATTATTTTGAATAGTAAGGGTTGATTTGATTAATGTGGATAGTTATGGGTAATACGCAAATATTTCAAAATAAGCAAGTGGTTATAAAATATTCATTGTTGTCGGGGAATATTCGTTTGGTCGTGGAATATTCGTACTGTCGGGGAATATTCGTACGACGGCGCAGCCATGTGTGGGCCCCATAACGGAAAGCGATTGGAGGAAGAAAACGACAAATATAAGTTGTTTAAAAATAACGGCGTAGTTGTTACCGTTTACACTGTTGGAATACCCGGTGGTTAAAATACAGTAATACGCGTTGTTGCACTGTAGCACACGGTATTGCACAGTATTTTGAATTATTAATCCTTACGTAAGAAGGCACTACTCAATAATTGCTACAGGAGTTACTGTTCATTACTTTATTGATTCAATAATTGCTGCGTTGATATTTATATTATTATTGTTTCAATAATTGTCATTGCACTGTATTTTCATTATCAGATCAATAATTCATATTATTTGAATAATATTATCAGATAACATTATTGGCAATGTCTAGAAAGTTCTGTCAAGGAGAGGTTTGGTCATCTAATTGCGCGCCAGTAGGGAGAGATCCTTATTGAAAAGCCCCCTTTATCCTGGGAACGGCCTGGTTGTCAGTACTGTGATTCTGTAATATTATTTTTAATAATTAATTATTGATTATTATGATAAAGAAAATATTTATTTTATGTGGATATAGATGGAGAAAATTTTTAATGTGACAATTGTTGAAAATTAATATTTTATTTTTTTTCTGATAAAATAATTCATTTAAATATATTATTTTAATAATATATTAACGATGATATTTTTATAATGAATGTGGGATATATGAGTATATGAGAAGGTAGAGTATTTTTGTGGCATTAAATGTTTAACACATGTTTTGTGTGTCGGTGGACATAATTTTTGACGGAAAATTGAGTATAGACTGTAAAATCGCCCGTTTGTGGATTTCGGTCAATTTCTATTTTGAATTTGGAAAAATTTTCTTCTGCAAAGTTGTAGAGAATGGAATTTCCCATGGAAAATCGCGAGTTTCGAATTTTTCTGATAAACGAGCTATTTTCTACGAATTATTGAAGTTTCGGAAAATAAAATGATTTTTTTATTAATTATGGCGGGACCCACTTTTTGGTTGGTGGAATTAGCATGAGGGCTGCTGGAAATTTTTCCAAGATGGTGGCTTGTCTTGGTCTTAATGAGCATACGTAGAGAATTGGTAAATAAAAAATAATATTTTATTATTTTAGTCTCCTTTGGCGTTCTAACATTTTCCTATAAATAGAGGGCTAAGTTAGAATTGAAAATCACACCAGAAACAAAGTTTTCTCTCTTTCTCTCTCTATATTATCGAGCGTATTCTTGTGAGTATACTTTGAGTGTTGCTATACGGTGCGAGTTTCTGTCAGCACTATACCGAAATTAAGTCAGAAGTACGGCTATTTTGAGGTAAGGGATGTTATTTTCTTCTTAAATGATATTATTTTCTTCAATATCATTATGCCGAAATATTGGTGAACGTTTTTATCAAATTTGGAACTTTTGTGCCGGAGTTACTATTCACGTATACGGTACTATTCACGTATACGGCACTATTCACAGAAAAATTATTTTTTTTTCTTTTCGTCCAAAATATCTATTGTGAATACTAGCTTTGATTGTATCCATGTTTTGATCATTCTTGAATTTTACACCACTATGATTATTTTTGAGGTATTTTCGGACATGGATAAAACAAAGTACGAATCCTTAATCCTTAATCCTTGTCATTTTGTTTCACTGGATTCGCTTCTTTAAAAATATTTTATCATCTTCAGTCTTAAAGGATGTTATTATTGAATATCTTTGGCCTGTAGTGCAAAGATGAATGATTTCTGATGAATATCTTTGGCCCGTAGTGCAAAGATGAACAGGTGTTTAGATGAACATGACCAACAAATGAATATCCTTGGCCTGTAGTGCAAGGATGAATATATGATACAAGATGTGCATTGATTGATGTTACAGGGATAAAACTACTGTTGATGGACTGTTAAATCCATAGACATTAGTAGATTTCATCCTCTACGTAACTCTTCTATGAATTAATGTTTTCCGCTGCGAATATTGATTTAAAACTTGTTGTCTATTGTATTCTATCAGATTTTTCCCTGTTGAAGACTAACGATAATTTGTTGTATATTATCTTAGTCATAATATTCTTTACTGAGCTAGTTGAGCTCACCCTTTTCCTTTTTGTTCCATTTTCTTTTCAGGAGACGAGAATATAGCAGGTACGAGTCGGGGTATGAATTGATGGTTCTTGGGAGAGTTGTTTAGTAGTCCTCACCATTTTTGTAAAATAATATATCAATAATTGTATTGAGGACATAGTTGGGTATGTATATTGTCTAGATGACAATGTTTGTATTCAAACTCACAGTTTATGGGTTGTAAAAGTTGTAGTTGTTTCTGTACCATGTATTTGGCGACTCAAAATGGGTTGGATGGAATGGACCTATTTTGGGGGCGTCACAGAAACCCTAAATTGGGAACTTAATGGCGTAAGTGTAAATGATTATAAGATTAATTAGGGTTAATTTTAACAAATTGGTTAGAAAACCATAATTTCTAGATTTGAAACCTTAATTTATAATTAGGAAAAACCTAAGTTTTAATTTAATAACTGTAATGTTAATTAAGAAATATTAATCCTAATTTTCAAGTTATGAGTAATTAGAAAACCCTAATCCAATTACGAAATTTAATTTCTAAATTAGAAAAATTATTTTTTATATTAGAAACCCTAATTCGTGGGTTATAAACCCTAATGAACAATTTTGACCCTAATTGCAAAATTAGCACTTTTAATTAGGAAATAATAATCCTAATTAGCAATATTTAAATTATGATTAAAGAATTTTAATATAATTAGAAAATTCTAATTATAATTTAGAAATATTAATTTTCGATTTTTAAAATCGAAATTCAGAAATCTTAGAAAGTAAATTACAAGTTAAGGGTTAAAACCTAACCCCTAAAATGGTTCAAACCCTAAACCCAAACCCTAAACCCTAAGGATTTGGCTAATTGACAAAAATGCCATTAAAATAAAAATCAAAATGTCCATAATACCCTTATTGAATAATTGAGGGTAACTTGAAATCTTGTCAATATATGGAGTGGTTGAGAAACCCTAGCCTATCCATGTGACTATATCTCAGCCAACCAGCCGAAATTGTCATATCCTAGCAACATGTCAACAATTATATAGATTAAAGGGAGAGAGAAAACAAACTTTATTTCTCATTTTTGCCAAGCCATTCTCTCTCTTCATTTTTGAGATCTAGAGAGAGAGAAGGTGAGCTATAATCAGTTCCTAGCAAGCCAATATCAGAATCAAAGTTAGAAATTAGAGATCAAAAGCATAAGAAGGTATAAGAACCCTAAATTTCGAAATCTTTGAATTTGATGTTAAATGTTGTTAAGGATAGGTTAGATATGTGTTAGGGGTATCTTTTAATGATCTGGGTTGTTGGATCATAGATCCATAACATCTAGAGGCACGAAAATAAATTTTCAAAATTGACCAAGAACCCTAATTTTAAGGTCTGACAGTCAAATGTTAGGGCCTCTAGATCCGTGTGTGTTAGATGTTTTCCGTGTTTTATGTTTTGAATCTATTATACGCCATGTGGACTACCATCTGGAACTGGAATCGTGGACATATCATTTCTAGATCGCTATTTACAGGAAGTTAAACTACGTTGACCGTTCACGAAAACGGGTTTCTGGGCAGCCCAGAAACCTAGAACCAGTCTGACAAGTTATTTGAGGCCTCTAATCTTAATGCGTTTTGTTAGTTTTTGCCAGGTTGTTGTTTAAGGTTGTTGTATGACATGTATGATATACAATAAAGCTTTTATATTACATAGATCGTGACCAGAATACGAATTAATCGTGGTCAAACCTTAGTTGACCGTATGCTTTGTTGAAGTTCTGGAAAAACCCAGAATCTTCAAAGGCTGAATTTTCTGACAAGGGTTGACCAGCTTTGATCTGTCATGTGTGATGTTGTTATGATGATCTGTGGTTACAGAACTCCAGTCTGACATCTATACTACAAGAATAAACCATAATATTACACAAACGAACCCTACAATAAAAGTTATAATGATCCAAAATAGGTACCTTCAATTCTGGAAATTCCAAAAAACGAAGAACAGTCCTGTAAGATTGTTTGGAGACTTAGATCTCTTTGATTTGTTGTTGGATGGCCATGATATTGCTTGCTAATCATAGTATTACACTTATACTATAATAGCAACACAATTTACCAGCCCAGAATTAACTCGATCATAGATCTATTAATGGTCAAAGTAGTAACCTCACAACTAACTATGAGTTTCTGGAAAAACTCAAGAACATCCCAAGAACACATTTAGCGACGGATTCGTCGCCAGAAGCCCCTATAGTGACACATAATTACGAAAAATAATTATTTTAATTAAATAAATTGAATTAAATGGTTTTTAATTATTAAAAATACATAATAAATTCTGAAAAATTATTTTAAAGTCTGAAAAATAGTTTTTAATTATTTTGAGTATATTTCATAAATATTTAATATTTTTGGAATATAAATGGTATTTAATTTATTTAATTATAATATTAAATAAATTTTTTAAAAATAATTTTAATACATGAAAAATCATGAAAAATAATATTATGGTATAAGAAAATATTTAAAGTTATTTTCAGTGACTTTTAATATTTTAGAATGAATTGCATTAATTAATTAATATTAATGGTAATTAATTTATTTAATAACTATATTAAATAAATTAAGGAAAAATAGAATTAATGATTTAAAAATCATATAAAAATGATTTAAGTGATATAAAAATATTTGAAGTTATAACCTATAGCTTTTGATATTTTATCATAAAAATATTAATATTTTAATATTTATAGTAATTACTGGATAATGAATTTAACGGTTTAAAAAACATATAAATATGATTTTAAGGTATTAAAAATACTTTGTAATATTATAAATATATTATAATATTATGACATGTATTTCATTAATATTTAATAATAAATAGATATTAATGATAATAGAATATTGAGGTATTTAATTCATATAAATACGCTTTTAATGATTGAAAATTCATGATACATAGTAATAATTATTTAAAAATTATTAAAAACTTATGAAAATTATTTTGACTGTTAATAAATTATCTTAGATAATGTTAAGTGTTAGGCATAGTTTAATTAAACTTAGACTCGATAAATGTCCGACTAGACCATCGGGATGTCAGATTTGTGTCGGGTTCAACTCAGACTGCAATAGTTTGACTTGATACCGAGTCTTATGTGTGTTGTAGACTGATAGGGTTATGTGTAATGTGTTTAGGTTATTCTATGTATATCTATATATATAATAGTATTATATTATGATGATATTATTCTAATATTGGATATCTATATTACTAATATTAGGTCTTCGGATAAAGCGTTATAAATTGCATAGCGGTAATCAACGGTGCAGGCAAGTTTGTTTTTACTTAACTCTACTAAGAGTTGTTTCATTCGGATAGGCTTATGGTTAATCATTGTTGGTTGCCATGAATTGTACTCTGTACATATTGCATGTATAAGTCTGGTATGAAAAGCTGATCACCTTCATTACCAGTTGGTTTAGATATATTTATTCATGTTTAATATTTCTTCAGTCAAAATTTTGTTCCTGCTAGTTCACAATTATATTGTTGAATTATAGCCAGCTTATTATTCAGACTCTTTCAATCATGATATATCGTTAAATTGTTGAATTTAAACTCGCTGGGCAATCCTTATGCTCACACTTGCTATATCATGATAAAATATTGCAGATTAAGGCGAATGCGTCGGATACAATGAAAGGTTAAAGACAGTTCCAGGTTAAAGTTAATGTGCGTGATTAGTTTTGTAATAGTGTAGTTTGATAATAAAGTTATGTGTTAAATAAGTTATGAATGTGATTAATTTAAGGTTACTCGACCTTGAGAAATAGTGTGTAATGTATTGTATAAACAATTTATGTTTATATTTTCCGCAAAAATAGTAATAGTGTTAGAATGATCGAACCGAATCTGCAGTGATTCGGGACCTCGAATTCGGGGACCTCACAGTAATAGTATAATATGATAATAATGTTATAGGTTAGACAGATTATGAATTGTGTATAAGTTAAGGTTACTCGACCTTGGGGAAAAGTGTGTAAAGATTATTGTATAAACAATTTATGTTTATATCTTCCGCAATAGTTATAGAATGATTGAACCGGATCTGCGGTGATTTGGGACCCGGATTTGGGGCTCTCACAGTTGGTATCAAAGTTGTAGGTTATGAACCTTAGGTAGGAATACCTGAGACAAATAACCGCAGTGATTAGGATAATTACTAACTCAAATAGAGTTAGTGAGTCGGTAGGATTCAAAGACGAATCTCGGCGAGTTATAAAGATACAGAGTTCCCTCACTCTGATAATAAAGGTGAACAGTAGTAATGAATAGATAGAGTCTAAAAGACTAAAAGTACAGTGATAGGAGATCGTAAAACAAAACGATCAAGACATAGTAATGAATCGTAATATATACGATGAGATCACCCCGTGATCTGATATGGATCAATCAAATGATTGAGAAATTTAGTGTCAAGAATGTTGTTTGTCAGTTGTACTATGAATTGGTATAGATTCAGGAAAGGATTATAAATACGAGTTGAATGAAATTCATATTGAGAAGGGGGTTAAGATTCAGTTTTTTCACGCTATTTGCTATATGTGTGTTGAGAAGGTGATTCTTTTCTCATATGTATAACAGATAGATAGGTTATAAGTAGAGAATATCAGGTTAAATACGAGTTCTTAAAACTCATACTTATGGTACGTTCGTGACTCATGATTATATAAAATTTTTATGAACCCCTCAACGAATGGACGCCAAAGGTCTGACTAGGACAAGTTCTTAAACTCATATGATTGTGAAAAGTTCCTGAACTCATGAGTGTAGTTTGACGAACTGGGAATAGTTGTGTGTATTGAGGATAATAGGAATAGATAGATTACTAGATATTAATTATTAGTGGAGATATAAGTTTTCCAAATCTTCTAGCTATGCTAGACTCGAAATTTTTGACATCAAGCTAAAAACGCAATATGTGCTTTTTGAAATGAATTTTTATTCTCAACTCATGGTGACCATTGTGTATGAGTGGACATCGGGCCATCTACACCTTGTTACCTGTTGAGATGATAAAATAGATTTGCAATGATTTTTGAACGATTTAAAGTATAGTCTATGCTACTTTTTTCGACTAGACAATAATGATTTGAAATATCAAAAATATTTTTTATTTATCACTTATGTACCATGTAACCTGGTACAGAGATGATAAAAAGTTGATAGAGATAAAAATACAGGAATACTTAGGGTTGAATTTGATCTAAAATCGTTATTCCACTATTGTATGATGTGTTATGACAAAGTCACTCGATGACGGCATCCTCAAACGGGCTGTTAATACAGTACGGCATCATGACGTCATTTTCAAACTAATTTTAAAATTTTAATTTGCTAACAGGTTTTGGCTACACACACTCATATTTCGATTGAAATTAAATTATTGATATGAGTCTATGCTATTTGATTCAGCTAGACCAACGTTTATGAAATTCTAAGCGTTCTTTGAAAATTTTCCCAAACCAAATTGTTTTGGTGCAGAATCTTACGATAAGTCTGAGGTGAACAACCCTGAAAATGGGGATATATTAATTGGATAAAATACTCCAATCTAAGAACGCATATAGTCGTTCCGATTACTAAGGTGCAACAAATTGATCATCTATAGTACCTGCACCGGTAGTTTACCTTCTTCGTGATTGTAAACATATTGTTAACCTTTGTAAGGGGTAGAGTACTTTTTTCTTAATTGAAATAGGTAGAAGGTTAACCTATAAACCTCAGTAGTTCATGTTCTATATGACTCCTCAGCACAATTTCAAAATTTTAACTCTGGTGAGTGGTGTATGGGGTAGCATGTATGGTGCATGGTGTAAGGTAAATTTCGACGATGAAATTTTTAGAAGAAGGGGTGAATGTGACAACCCGAAAATTTAGATAATTATTTAAATCTTAAAATATTAAATTAAGGTTAAATAATAAACCTAGACAGAAAATAAGTGAATGGATTTGAGATTTCCTGGAAGAAATTTTGTGAATTTAAAATTTTTGTGGTGAATTATTCAGGATTAAGGGTTTAAGTGTATATGTTCTGTGTATATAGTTGTATATGTGTACAGTATATGGTTAAAGGTCAAGGGTTGACCAGATAACCTATATCAGTGGCAAACCCTAGTATTATATTAAGAACGTCAACGTTCAGTTTAAAAATTCTTACGTCTGATAAAAAACCCTAATACCGGTTCTGGAAACCCTAATTTTAGTTCTGGAAATTTGAAACCCTAATTTAGGGATTTAAATACTATGTATAAGGTTTTTGTGTATTAATCACAAATCTAATTAGGGATAAGCCTATTGATTAATTAGAAATTCTAATAATTAGAAACCCTAATTATTAGAAACCTTAATGTACAATCATGGACCTAATTGCTAAATTAGCAATTTAAATTAGAAAATATTAATCCTAACTAGGGTGAACCCGTGCCTACGGCACTATGAATACTCGTGTAATTATTTAATACCTAAAGATGAATTTAAATGAAAATGTGAGTTAACATGTGTGAAAAAAGTATATTTGATAAAAATTAGATAATTTCGTAATTATTTATTATAAATAGGAAAATTTCTAATCAAGATAGACATCCCACCCAAAAAGTAAAGAAGTCAACAATTTTGCCACAAATTGTATCTACATGTTCATTATTTAGAAATCGAGACTGGCAAGAAAAAATAAATTTGTTAAGGAAACAACTAAAGCCAACATCCACATTCACTCAACAATAAAATTGACCTGGGCTAGTTAACTGCATTTATTAAATTTGAAACAATCCCAATGTCAATGACCTTCATATTTTCTTCAAGCACATTTAAAAGCACTTCTCTTCACCTATATGCTATTGATTCCCTTCATTTAATTTGCAATTTTAGATGGAACATGGATTAATTAGTAAAACTATTTTAAGCACAATACATCATACAAATGTGTCCATTGAATACCAGTCGTTGATACATTAACAGGTAAAAGTATTGTAGTTTTGAAATAGCGTAATGATACGAACTTGCTTAAAAGGTTCATGTGCACCAAATTGGTTTGGAGCTCATTTGCCTGATTAAATAAAAATTAAAATAAAATAAGAACTTCAAAAATAATTGACCCAACCGCAAAAAAAACTAAATTTGGGCCATCGCAAATTTGGGCAAGCTAGTCGCTACTGATTTTAAGAAATTTCGGCAGAGTTTCCTTTAAAAATTGATATCCAGAAAAATCTAAACCTGATTTAAAAACTTGCAATCATCCATACATTTCCAAACCACCAAAAAAACTATCATTTAAGACCCAAAATCATCATACCATGCAGAAATTAATACATACTCAATAATCAACACATATCCAACCACCAAAATATCAAGCTAATAGATACTAATTTCAAGAAATTTCGGCAGAGTTTCCTTTAAAAATAGATATTCAGCAAATTCTAAACCTGTTTAAAAAACTTACAATCATCCATACATATCCAAACCACCAAAAACAACATCATTCCATACTCAAAATCATCATAACCATGTATAATTACCCAACTTTACAAAAATGAAGAACAAAAATACATATATACAGAAAATAAAGAAACATGTTGAGCATCACCCTTTACTTTACATCTTACACCAAATATAATAATTACAGCTTACACCAAGTATCCGTAGAATATATATACGAAAATACATATAATAACATTTACCTTGTAGATCTGTCAAGCTCTACCATGTCTTCGGTACATAAATCTTTGAAAAGAAAAACTATCCATCGGCAACGTCCATGGCCAACAAATATTGTTTGTAACAAAAATCTGTTATTTATAAAAGAAAGCAAAATGTTAGCAGTATCGCAAGAACGAAACAATTGACACGTGATTAATTGAATACGATTTAAGAATTATAAAATACACATAACCCTGTTAACTTTTCTCCACCCTCGACTTGTTGAATGGACACGTTTCCATTCAATAGCAATATCATCCCAAGACTGCAAAAATTGAAATGAATCGTATAGGTCTATCAACGAATTAAATCAACTAATTGGAACTTGATAACAAAATGTAATGAGCAGGATATATGTACAAATTGATCGATTCATGTGCAAGTAAAACTAAAACATAAGTTATATATATAATAAGCATATTATAGCTCAGCCAACGTAGACCAACTTATTATGTTAACAGCGATGATCAAGCTTCTCAAATTTGTTCTTCACACATACACACACATATATAAATTTACTCGTATGTTATCTGAATGGTTTTCTGTATGATATGTTATCTGATGTTCATACATTACTAAATCATGTATTCAGTTGGCCAAAGCAGGAATTGTTATTCAGTGGAGGCATCATACTCTCGAAACATTATCAGATTTGCTTACACAAAAAAGAGCAAGGAAATGTAAACCTATTTTCTGCAAATTAGAGAATGAGTAACTTCTATGAAGGCATCATCTGTAAAATAAGTGAACGAATGTATCACGTGGATTCAAAAACATGAGGGTGTATGTGTAATATACGGTATTGTAATTTGAGTAACTGTACTTCATGTTTTTTAAGCTTCGGCTTGATCAACTAAAAATATTGTATTACACCATACAATAATTTATGGGGTTTGCTATTTCTATAGGGAAACTTGTTAGTCCTAGCCACTTCCATTTCACATGACTATAGGACTCACATATAGCCATCAGGAGTCTTGCTAGCATATGCCATAACTACAACGATGCCACAACTTATTCAAGCATCAGTCTCATTTATAACAATATGCAAATATTCAATTATTCAACAATTAACACATATATAAAGACAATTTTTGTTGTGGATTTGTCAGTTAATTCAAAACTTTTATCAGTCAATTTAAAACATATCAAGACTTTTATCGTAAGAAGATCAATAATGCACGGAGATAAGAAATGATACCTCAAACATATAAAATTATAACAAAACTTCAGGATAGACGATATTTGTTGTGGACTTGTCAGTTAATTCACGAAAATGTATGCAAAAGCAGGAAGAACTTGTGCATCTTGATAGAGCTACATATAGTTGACCGTGACTAAATACTGGTGTACGTAAATCTACCCCAACAAATTTGACAGACTAGCCCTATGATTTATTCATTGTCATTGCATACGCTAACCTCACTGGGAATTGTCTTCTTGTCATTTTGATACTCAACTTAGATGAAGGAGTCAAAGAAATTCGTGGAATGAATACCAAGTCGCCATGCTTATCACCAGTTAAAATCTTTGCTTCAAGTACTAAAGCACCACACTTGACTATGATAAGTCTAGTACCATTACAAAGGCCATCTTTCGGTGCAATGTTCCTTAGAAGCATTATTGGACAACCCTCTTTTAAATCTAATTTGAACGGTGGTAGTCCAGGGGGGTTTAGTGTGTTCACATATTCATTCAGGTACCGATGCATAATAGTCCGATCCACATCATCATCTTCAACCATTTTGTCAGCAGCAAAGTATGTATGTACTTCTCCCGGAAAAATTGCCAACGCAGCTAGGTTGATATCATTGACATCATCATTTCTAGCAGATAGAATTGTGTGCTCTTTTAAGAATTCAGGAGTGACCTTACTTGGCACTTCTAGTGCTCTTTTATTTTTATTGAATCTGGAAGTTGTATAAATTCTTGAGGATTAGACCCAATCTACACAATAATGAAGTATTAGTAATTTATCAAATATTCCGGATGATATATAGATGTCAATATGAATAAAGATACAAATACTCAAACCTCATTAAGAAAAGCCGAGAAATCAAATAATAAAGATTGGTCATCATGCAAGCGCATGTTAACATGTAATGTCAAGACTTGTATATCTTTCTAAAGCAAAGAACATCGTAGTGATGCTGCCACTATATGCTCACGAAGACCTCTAGGTCTAACAAGAAGAATCTACCTAAAATCTCCCCCAAGAACAACAGTAACACCTCCAAATGGTTGGGAGTTATCACGAATGTCTTGTAAGGTCCGATTAACTGCTTCAACACAAAGACGATGCTGCATTGGAACATCATCCCATATAATTAGTCTAGCCTTCAGAAATAATTCCGAGTGTGATTATTGCTTCGTGAATCCACAAACTAAATTTTCTAATACGTTAAGTGGAATGCAAAATGTGGAATGTGCAGTACGTCCCCCATGTAACAACCCAGAAGCAATTCCAGAGGATGCTACTGTAATTACTATATCGCATAAGGAACGACATTCTTTGGCAATTGTATTGTACAGAAAAGTCTTTCCAGTTCCTGCACTTCCACTCAGAAAGAAAGTTATTCCTCTATTTTCATAAACAGATGAAATGATTGCATTATAAGCCATACGCTGACCCTCATTCAGTAGATCAATGTTTTGCTGGACATTTATTTGATCAACTTCAAGTTGTAACTGCCTATGTTCCCATATAAGTCGATTGTCAACGATAATTCTCCAATTAGCATTTGGCAGCGGCATTGGTGGGTAATCTGATAAGATCTTACCCGACTCTTGAAGCAAAAGATTAATAAGGTATAAACCATAATCACAAATTTGAGCATTAGTAGGAACATCAATGCCTAACATGTACTTATTTTGTGTGATAAATCATCACAAATATGCATAGAAAATTGGTTTCACAACGTTTCTGGATTTAAAGGAGAGCATTGTGTCAAGATAATAGAAAACAACCTTCTTAATTGAGAGCCTGTTCTCATTATTGATGCTTCTCTAAGACATTGAATCCACTCTTCATCGTCTTCCAAAAGGCCTTTTGGAATACATGCTGCCTTATATGTGAGGTGTACAACATTATCAACTGTTCTTAAACATTGAAAAGATTAAGGTCCCTCTACAACCGTCAACAGAAGACGCAGATAAAACCGTTCACCTTTATTTGGACTGGCAAAATACATTCTTCCGATTGCAAAACCCCTTTGTCTCTCTGTCCAGAGCTGTTATTTCTTTTGCCAAACGAAATGCTTTGGAAATTATTGGTATGTGAGAGTTCGAGCTAAATCATTAGTAGAGCAGCATGCAAAAAATCCTGCTAGAGTTGTCTGCTGATCCTTTGCTCTGTTCAATATTGCAGCTATTGGTTCAGAAGGGTTATAGCAGACGTGATGTTTTCCCTCTAGGTGAACTACCAGACGTATAACTGGAGGGAACTCTTGATGCATAGGATATCCAAATATCCACCATGCCGCCTCTGTAGGCCCAATGTACCTCGAGTCAATAAACTGCTTAATCTCATCTACGGCCCCCAATACCAATGTTGTGCGATCGTAACCCTTGTAGATGTATTTATTGATATACTTTACGCACCTTACTCCTGCACAAACTTCCACATTTATATGGCAACTAAACAATCTAGAGATGTATGGATTATATGGTACAACATCTCTATTATCAACTTCATGTCTAGACCTTAGAGAATGTTTTCGACCGTCATTGCGCCTTTGATATATCGGATACCCATCTTCGCCCATTGTAGTTTCTTCTGCCCAATATTTAGGATATATCTTAGTGCATTTACCATCTTCCATACATGGTGATTTAAGATTTCGAACACCACATAGTCCATGTACCATGCAAGTTTTAACTGTTTCATATAGAAGTGGATCAGAAATTGGATCGGGAAATTCGGCACAAACAGCTCGATTTACCTGTTCACTTGTTCGTATTTTATCAAACCCTTGAAGAAATATTAGCAAATGCATGTGCGGCAATCCACGCTTTTAGAATTCAATCATGAAAACATGTGCCACCTTTGCACCAAATACTTTCTTCTTATCAATTTCCATCATCAAAGCTCGTCGCTTCAATTCAAATACGCAGGCCACCAAGTCTGGGCGGTCAATTGACGTTTGATGTGGTAACAGTGCATCTTTTATCTTGGGCCAATTCGGATTTGCAGTCATAGTTAAGAAAATATCAGGGTGTTGGTTATACCGAGTTATGGCCATAGAATCTTGGAAGATTTCAAACATTTGCCTTGGACTCCCAGAAAAAGAAGAAGGCAAAACTACTCATTTACCAACTTGATTAACCTCTAACCCATCAGGAACTACCTCGACCAGATCTTGGTATAGATCAGATCGTAATTTTTGTTGGTTGAGCCTATAATATGTTAATCGATTCTGCTCTGTTGCCGCCCATGCATCTACAACAAACTCTTGAAATAATCTTCCACCCCTAAAGATAGTTGAATACTCGGTAGGTCTTTCAAACAAACGATAACCATAATATTGCAATTGCGTAAGTCTTTTTGATGAAGCTTTACCTTGATTGACATCCCACTGCTTAAAATCTGGTTCCCATCCAAGCTCACCATACGGAAACAACAATACGTAATGTAGTGGTAAATAAACTGGATGGCATTCATTTATCTGCATCAACTAGTCACTCCCTCTTAACCGTACAATAATATCCCTCATCGCAGATAATTCAGCACCATCTCCAGGTAATATGACAGCAACCTCCTCTGACGTGGGTAAATTATGAGTTCGACGGTCTTTTGCTGCACTGTAATGAAGGTATGCTGGGATGTCGCGATTGTTCAAATCTTCCCTGCTTAAAATTGCAGCTGCATGTCTAAACTTACCCGAAAATGAGTTGTATCTCAAAAGATTATCCTGGATTGTTCGTAGGACATCCTCTCGCAGCTTCGGGTTTCTCCGAGAACGATATTCTAAAGCAACTGCGGCATCATGAATGTACAACTGTGCATATACTGGATCTTGACCGGCTGGAGGTTGTAGTAAACCTGTCCGATGTCGTAATTCCCTATGGATTGTAAATGCGTTAGGACCCCTACCAGGAACCACTCTATCATCCATATGTACACCTAAGCTCGTAAAAGCATTAGACGCATTTTACAGTCGGGTATAACTTCGAAAGGACTTTGACTGATCATCATTGCCATCATATAGTGATTGAATTTTCGGAGGAGGCGTTAATAGTTGTGGAAGTCAAATCTTTCCTTGCAAACAACATGTTCCGAAGAAAGGGCGGTCAACAGATGAATTTGATAACTTTTCGGCTTTCCAATCCAATGCTGAGCAGTGAGGACACTGTATATACATTTTATCGAGGTAGTGTCTTCCTAAAATAGGATGCGGCAGAGGGGCTATATTTGTAGGCAATGCCTCCTCTTGTACGCAAGCTTCATCAATGACTGAATGAATAATTGGTAATAACCTAGAAAATAAATGAACTTGTTTCAAATAGTTCACATATATCGTAACACTCCTTATGGTATATAGTTATAAATAATGTGCATTGAACTAACCCCAAAGTTGGTGATATAGGCATGGAAGATGATGTAATGTTACGGGAGTCATGTACATGCTCTATATTATTTGGTGGAAGGAGGATTTCTGCACCCATTGAATTTGAGTTGGTTGAATGTAACCCCTTGAGGTGGTAAAATCGGAACGGTTCGATTAGAATCCGATGGCGCAGGTTTTAACAACGACGGATCCTGATAAAAATGATTATTGATCGCGATACAATCCCGTTCATAAGCTGCGCGTTTGGATGGCCTAGGGATCAAACCAGGGAAAAATCTTGGTAGAAATGGATATTGTTGAGATTGTATTATTTTTGCTTGTTTCTCTCTTTCACGACGCAAGCGCTGAGCAATATGTATTGGACGCACATCACCACTATCCCTTTCTCGTCTTTTACGTCGAGGAATTGGAGCTTCGTCAAGGATATTTTTATTGGATCCCTACAAATAACAATAGATATCTAAGTGTAAAGAGAAGAAGTCGTAGTGTTTTTTTGAGAAGAAAATAATGTTTTATATTTATTCGGATTAGGGTGCATATATTCAGTTTGCTTGGTTTTGTATTTCACACGAAAGCGCTATGCAATATGTTTATTGCCTTTTCGTCAATAATATTATTATTGAAACCCTAAAAAGATGTATAATTATAAACCTAAGAAGGCATAGTGTCGTTAATAAATTATCATCTTTGCTTCAAGTACTAAAGCATCTTTGCTTCAAGTACTAAAGCACCACACTTGACTATGATAAGTTTAGTACCGGTGTCGTTAATAAATTAGGATCAAATTTTTTGTTTAAATGACTTTGTGTAACAAATATTTGTAACTACTAACGTAAAAGTCTGGAATATTATATACTTACCACATGCAAATTGGGGGGTTGATTTTCTTTTTCTTTCCCTTTTACTTTTTAAAAATCCTTCCCTTTTTCCTTTGCTCGATGTTTTCTTTGATTTTCCTGACAGCGTACAAATATAAGATGTTTTGTCTTGGAAAATAAAGTATGAGCTTAAGAAAAGAAAAAGTAATCTTATCTTGCTTACGCATCATCTTCAATTCAGATTCTTCTCGAATGATAATACCAATATTCTTTTTTCGATAATGCTCTCTCTATTAAAGAAAGGAAAAAAGAAGGTTAAATATAGAAAGTATAAAAAAAAAACTATTAAATTGCAAGTTTGCCATAAAAGAAGGAAATAATTTTACCGTGCATTGCAAATTATAATCTTCCTGTCCCAAATTGAAAGACAGGTACGTTAGAAATTTCAAAAAGGAATATTAATTGTTCAATTTTCATTAAGTCTGAAAAAGGAACTTACATATCCAAACACAGTATAAGAAGGTGGTCCTGTGGGCAGGGTGACCTCATGATTCATATTCGCTATTGAAAAAATGTATTAATGTGAAACAAATCAAATTCAGTGATGAAAGAATATTCTTATTAATAATTAAATCCATCACAACTAAAACAATATTTCACATGTACAATAATAATAATTCACAATTTTTAACTACGAATTGATTGTTTTAAAAAGAAGGTTAAATATATGTTTAAAATAGAATAAATGTGTCATGAAAAGAAGAAGTTAATTTTTAATAAAGGGTACGATTGTCATTTTAAAGGGAGGTAGTAATAACAACTAATAAGTACGGTTACTTAATATGTAGGAGTATTAGATATTAAATTTATCAAGTACTTACACACTACAAAATTTGGACCCAATTTTCATACTATCATAATCAAAATAATAATTTTTAACCAAACATTACCATAATCGAGAAACTTACAACTGGAACACAAAACTCAACAAAGACATGATACAGAACAGCTTAAAACGGGGGGAAAACTCTAGGAAGTAAAGCATGTACACAATCACAACTGAATACGAACACATATGTGTGTGTGTGTATATACAATTCATATGCAACTGAAAGAGAACATATCAAAATTGAGAAATTAAGGTGAACTAATTACCAGATAACCTTGTTAGCAGATAATTAATAGTATAGTCATGAATTACAGAGCTCAAACAACAGTCCAACACTGACACACAAACAATCTAAAGCTAGTCCTTCTACATGGACATGTTTACTGGACCGGAATATTCAATATTTTCAAAAAAAAAATTAAGAAGACTCAAATACAGTCGATCTACTAATGCAACAATAGTTGGTGTCTAATGAACAGAAATTTTCCTCTTTCCTCTTTCAGTTTTTGACAACTACTCATTATTAGTTGTTTTTTGACAAAATTCATATGCTATTATTAGTTAATGGAGTGGACATATTATGTGTGTACTTTGTGTTAATCAAACACATTAGTGCAAGACAACCAACTGAATATCTGAACTCTTTCATGTCTTTGATTGAACCTGATAAATAGTCATTATAGAAAGGGGAAAAAAAGATCAAGAATATAATTTAAAATGTGTACATGATTATCTTTGATATTAAAGGATATATTCCAGCAAAAAACGTTTTGGATCAATCATAACTAAAACCAATATATTAACTATATTAACTTAAAAGTAGCAACTAATTCAAATATATTAATTACTTAAAAAGAAAAAGTAGCAACTGATTCAAATATATAATACCAAAAAAAGTACATGCGCATTATTACACATTTTCATAACTTCATATTCAATGCTAGTCTTTCTACACGGACATGTTTACTGGACCGGGGAATATTCAATATTTAAAAAAAAAATTAAGAAGACTCAAATACAGTCGATCTACGAATGCAACAATAGTTGGTGTCTAATGAACAGAAATTTTCCTCTTTCCATGTAAAATAGTTAATAATTCTACTTCTCATTATTAGTTTTTTTTTGACAAAATTCATATGCTATTATTAGTTAATGGAGTGGACATATTATGTGTGTACTGTGTGTTAATCAAACACATTAGTGCAAGACAACCAACTGAATATCTGAACTCTTTCATGTCTTTGATTGAACCTGATAAATAGTCATTATAAAAAGGGGGAAAAAAGATCAAGAATATAATTTAAAATGTGTACATGATTATCTTTGACATTAAAGGATATATTCCAGCAAAAAAAGTTTTGGATCAATTATAACTAAAACCAATTTTTTAACTTAAAAAGTATCAACTAATTCAAATATATTAACTTAAAAAGAAAAAGTAGCAACTGATTCAAATATATAATACCAAAAAGAAAAAAGAAAAAAAAGTACATGCACATTATTACACATTTTCACAACTTCATATTCAAATATATTAACTTAAAAAGTAGCAACTGATTAATTTGAACTTTGGAACCGTTAATTGAATGCATGTATCACTAATTCACTATAGTCTATAGACAATAAAAAAACGTCCAAACAACTTAATATTATAATAATTTAAAAGTCAGGATATACTTAAATAAATTAAAAGTCACTCTAAATACACCCATATTAAACCCCATATTAAACCCAAATACTCTGCAACAATTCTTTTCTCTGTAAAGCAATATTGAAAGGCAACAGTCTCTTTTTTCCTTGGACCTTGCCTTAAGTAATTTTAATTTTAATTTGAATAAAGGACACATTAACCTACTGTGGAAAAGCATTAGCTAAGTTCATATGTAAGACTGTAATTAGAAGGTATAACCACTCTATTTCAGATTCTGTAGGCTACTCAAAATAGTGGCCAAAGATTGCTTGGCATATCAAAATCCCTCTTTTGGTTTTAGCTTAAAAAATTTGTTTTTGTTTCCATTTAATATGTCAAAAAACCTCTCCTCATATTATACAGGATGTACATATATAACCCCAACTTCAATTCCCTCTAGAATTCTCTTTTTAGCCAAAACAGTCCACTTGGGACTTTTAACAAACATGTGGTGTCGGTACAGTCCACTTGGTAGTGGTTCAATTTTCTTGGTACATGTTAGGATTTTTACCGATGAGCTAGAAATTATTCCTTTATTTGGTGGGCAGTAGAAATTACTGTACATCACCATGCTAATTAATGTTCACTTTCATTGATCCCACGCACCTGGATAACTATAGGTAGTATTAGTGATATGAGGGGAAATTTTGTCCCTTTAGCTCTTTTCATTCTTTTCAGTGATGGTTTCAAGGGATGTTTGCTCCTTTCAGCAAATGTCTATCATAATACAACATGTGCAATGGATACTAACTATAGAATATAGAGCAACTGGCCTAGTCTACGTGTCGAGTAAACCTAAATGGCAAGGTGCTTAGGTGGCATTTCCTACATGTATCCATGTATGAACATTTTTCCTTCTTTGGAAGCTATTTCAATCTGTAGCCTATCATAACAGAGCACAAAATTTAAGGAACAGAAAATTAAAAGGTTAACAGTACCCTGCAATCATTTTTACAACCTAGAAAATGTTTGAAAGAATTATCATAAAATTTATTCATGGCTTATTTTGCTTTGTAAAAGTAGGATATATGAAAAAGAAAAGGGATATATAGCTTTGTGATAACCCAGGATTTCGAATAATCCAAAATTTTCGAATAATTTTTTTTTAATTAATATTAATATTAATTATCAATTTTTTGACAAGTATCTGTGATACGAGTCTCGAGAAATTCAATTTGTGTATTGACTAATTAATTTAGAGTGGAGTTGTGCTTAACAACTTTAGAAAACCCTAACCCTAATTTTTGAATAGGGATTCGGTAGAAAATATAATTAAAATAATTATATTGCTAAGAATGTGTTTATACTGTATGTTGATTATGTTGATCAATAATTGATCGGATAAGGTTTGAATTTAATAAACCCTAATAAGGGATTAGAAACCCTAATCTCAGATTTAGAAAATTAATTGTACAGTTAAAAACCCTAATTGTACGTTAAGGAACCCTAATTTAAAATCAGGAATTTCCTAAACTCTAATTAGGCAACTCTAATTTTTACTGGCAAGCCTAATGTGAGTATTAAAATTTAATATGATTAGAAAACCCTAATTATATTTTAGTTATATTAATTTCTATTTTGCAAACCCTAAATATAATTTAGAAAATTTATTTTTCTAATTAAAACCCTAATTTGTGGGTTATAAACCCTAACGACCATTTTGACCCTAATTGCTAAATTAAGCAATTTTAATTAGGAATATTAATCCTAATTAGCAAGATTGAATTTTATGATTAGGAAATATTAATTTAATTATTGAATCCTAATTATAATTTTGGAATATTAATTTTCTATTTTAAAATCAAAATTCGAAAATTTTGGAAATTTAAATTGTAAACCCTAAAGGTTTCAAACATTAAACCCTAACCCAAACCTTAAACCCTAAGGGTTTGTACAAATTCTATGTTTGCTATTAAATTTATTTTTCAAGTGACTAAAATACCCTTTTTAATATTTTTTTAATTAATTGGTAACTTGTAAAAATGCTAGCAACTTTGGTTGTTCAACCACTTTGTTGACTTGTGTGACTTAAATATCAGCCAAATTACTCTGCATTTGACAGCCAACTTGTAATATTTTTTTAATTTTATGCTAGCAACTTTAGTTTGGGTAGCTTTTTCGTGCATTTTCCTCCCATATGATTCGACCCCTTCCCTCCTCCTCGGATGATGAGAAACGAAAATATTTCTATAACACCATCCACAAGTAAAAATATTAATTAATACATAATGAATAATACACTTTTTGATAAACTTTCTTCTACAATTGAAATTTGTGTTCATTAAAACATACCAAATATTCTACCCACAGAAGTTGAATTTCATGTTTTAGCCATTGCTTGAATTTGGTTCGAGCTTCTTTAAAACGTTTTTGAAATAATATGTGAGTCTTGCTTCGAGCTTCAGGTTCAAGGAAGCTAATTACAAGATATAATAACATAGCATGATATGATTAGTACAACAATAATGAAAAGTAGAAACAAAGCTTTCACAATAGGATTAATCAAATCTTGTTAAATGGAACCCCTATTAATTGCTTTTATAGTAACATGATATTATTAGTTCCTTTTATGTTCTTTGGATTACATTGTGCTACATGGGTTACCCTGTTATAGTTAAAAACAGACGTATTATTACGTGTCAGAAAACGAATCTTAAACGTGTCAAGAATTGATTGTATGTATCTTGCATATTTAAAAACATGAGTATATTTGTAAAAACTTACTTTTGTCCAATGATATTGACAAGCATCTTTGTTTGGCCTGTTTTAGGCTTTCATTATCCCTAGAGTTGGCCCCCTTTTCTTACGAGATAAGCTTTCGGCTTGTGTAGTATTCGGTGTAGCCCTATCAACACTCTCACCACTATTATGAGATACAGTAGGCTCATCTCTAATTCTCTCCATGTTAACAGTCTCGTAACTATTATGAGGAAGAGTTGATCTTCTACTGGAAAGATTACTCCCACCTCTAGTTCTCACCATAGCTGGAGAAGAAAAAAAAATTATAATTAAGTATAGGATAAATAAAAGAAATTATTCAAGATAATGTTGTAATGCAATTTCAAAACAAATAAAGTTTGCAACAATTTCCCGTCTCAGTCATGCAAAATAAGTCAAATTTCTGCACTGCATAACAAAGTTTATAAGCAGAGAAAACCATTTCCACCAACCCAAAGTTTAGAGCCAAAATATGCAGGGGGTATTTTTACCAATATATATAAAGCTAAATGAGAGATAAAGGCAGTCAGAAAAGTGCCTGTTTTTAGTTGAAAATAAAACACAAGCCTAAGTTAACATGAGCAGATTGTATACTGTATGATTCTATAGCAATACTTATTCATGCATGCACTTAGATTGGAAAATGAAATATGCAAAAGTAGTACACAAAGTGCAAAGAGAAGGGGACATTGCTGTGAGGTCACTAAGTAAAATGTTTTCTAGCAGAGTTTGATTAAGAGACCATCAAATGTTTTCTTGACAATGCACTTTAAAACCAAGTAATAACTTATTTTGGGAAGTCTTTGAGTCAAAGCCATCAATTTTTGGATGAATTTAGTAACATCCCTTAAGACCGTTAATAGAATGAATCGATACATTCCTACGTAGTACTATTTTAGTAGGTTCCAACATATATGTTGTAGAACATGTCAAAGTCAGACTTTCACTTTCTTATATATATATACCAACAAGGAAGAGTAAATATTTAAACCAAACTCAGTATACATACAACAATATGTACGTTGTAGTAAAAAATTAGTCATCTTTTTGCATGAATATCATCTAGTTTTCTCTTTCACAAGTTCGGACTAAATTAAACATATTAAAATAGAAAACTCACATGTCCTTTGTAAATGGAGCAGCTACAGTCACTAGGAGCATCAGGAACAGTTGCAAGAAATTCAGATCCACAGTGAAAGTAGATGTATAAAAAGAATCATTAGAAAAGAAAATAAAGTTGAACAAATTAAGGTAAAATTGGAATGAGAAGCATCTACAAAAGAAAAATATGCCATGACAAAGTAAAAAGTTTAAACTACCCACCAAGAGAAAGTGTAATAGAAAAACAGAACAAACAAGCCATACTTTAAACCTGACTAGCTCTTTCTAGTTATTTAAAACTATTTATTATGAATAAATTAGCTCTTGCATGAACACTTAATGTATAGTGTAAAAGCATATACATAACTCTCAGGTTTAATAATGACACTTCGATTGTGTGTATATATTTGTTGTAAGAAAGTATGAAAAAGAACCAATAAGGAGGAGGAGGAGGAGGAGGAATAGGAATACTCATGTAATAGAACAAATACGGAAGAGGAATAGGAATACTCTTATTATGGTCTGTTTCCTCTCCATGCCATGGTTACAAGCAAGAGTAGTGCTCTATATATGTTTTATAGTCTACCAAGGCCTAACCAATACAAGGAATCAGCATTTAACAAATACAAGGAATCAGACTTTAAAAACTTCAACCGAGTCAATGTCCATGCTCCACTAGTTGGACTGCCCATGATTCATTAATTTGTTTTACTGCTCTATGAAGACCATCCATAACTTGTTCTGTTCAATGCATATTTCGACAAAGTAAGAGACATGTTAGAATAATCTGACTAAATTTAAAAATCAATTAAAGCTCAGGTAAGCTCTACTAACACCTTCATCTGTCTAAAACTCAAAAGGCTCCTCAGGTGTTACTCAAAATCTTACATTCCTATCCCAATATTTACAAAATTAAACCATGCTTTTACAATAGAATTGCCAACTTCTTATTTAACCACCTCATTCAATTAAAATAATAAACTGATATTTAGATAAAAGTTGGATGGAGTCACTTTTCATTAAGGGTGATTCAGAACATTTTGTCTCTTTTTGTCTATCTATTTCAAGAAGGTTAACTCTTTATAACACATAATGGAAAGATGAATATTTGGGACAAAGAAGAACATTATAGACCACTCTCTTTATGAGTTAGTAATGTATTTTTTTTCTATCTGTAACAGCAAAAACCAGGTACATTGCTAATTTCACATTAGGACCATAAGAATATTTATAGTTATTTTTATTAAATGTAGGTATGTAAAAGGTAACACACAAAGTCGTAAACAAATATCCCTCATACAAACATTATGTTGTACTAAACTCTTCTAGGAGTGCAGTAAGCTAAAGAGTAAAGAGAACGTGAGATTCTGCGAGGCCACCTTAAGTAAAATGTTTGCAAACAGAGTTGGATAAATGCAGACAGTAACCAGCCAAAACATAACTTAAAATCAAATTCCTTTCATATACCAAATTTGTCTCTGTAGGCCCAAACAAATAATATAAATTGAAATGCAAGATTGGTATATATATTTAATATCAATCTGGTAGGATAATAATTAAAGTAAATATTAATTGAATTACAAACAAAAGAATACTAAATGAATGTCAAATTAATGAGTAACCCTTCCATTCCAACAAAAGAAGAATTCCAATTTAAGTCTTTTCCTAATCAGTTTCATATTAGATTTGTTTATAAACTACACTCCATTCACAACCAAAGTAATTAACTAACAAAGTTTCAAATATATTCATGCATACATATACGTACGTAATTAATTAACATACATATATAAATCGAGGGACATATATATGTTAAATCTCCACAAACACATGAACAATCAAATTGTCAATAACAGTTCGTAAGACATCGTAAAACATCTCTATAAAAATAGGAATTGGGGCCAAATTCGAACAGGGAAAGCATAATCACAATTCTAAAATAAGATTTGGGGACAAATTAGAACAGAAAAAGAAAGGAAAGAGGGAGAGAATAAACACCCGAGGACTTACCTTCGAAATCACAACCTTAACTGGGATCACAACTTTGGTAGAAGATGGGTGTAGGGTTTCAGTTTGCCGCCAATGGAAAAGATGGAGAAGTTTATATAATCGTACTTGAAATGAAAGATAGAAAGAGAGATCCGCCATTGCTTCAAAATGAGTGGAATATGCCACTAAATTAGCTCAGATTTTTGTTTGTTTAATTATCTTTTGATTAAATTTAATTAGCTTAGATTTCTTTTGATTTAATTATGTTTTGATATACCCTTTGTTCTACTAAAAAAAGTATCATTTAATTATTTTTTTTAATAAATTTGTGAAATATGAATTAATTGATCCACTATTAATTAAGTACAAATTTGTTATTCAAAAAAGTAAAATAAATTAAAATAATATTAAAATTTTATATCCTTTCTTAGATTAAGCTACAAATTAAGTCTCTTTTCTTTTATTATTTTAAAATAATATTATTAATAAAAATGATGTTTTAATATCAATTATTACTGTTACAAAAAATATTGAACCTTAATGCAATAACTCATATTCTTCTTTGTTAGGCCTGAAATTTTTTTATCCAACATTATTATCATCCGCACCCACTATATTTAATATCTTTATGAGTAATGATATATTTAATATCCCCCAAAAAGACTTCAGACGTTAAAATAATTTATCCACTAAAAATGACAATAATTAATAATAATAAAATATATGCCCACGAAAAAATAAATGTCAATGGTACAATGTCAAATATAAAATCTGGAACGTACTCTTAAAAGTTAATTTACGCTCGAGTCTACTAGTTTTTTTCCAATTTTTCAATTTAATTTTATTTTTAATTTCATGTACTTGAGATTACTTAATTTGGTCCAAGTAAAACTAAAACTCATTTTATAATCTTTCTAAATTTTCGTAATGTATTTTTATCAATGTCCTTTTATGAATTAAAGAAGTGTTTTTTTTTCTTTAAATTTAAAATTTGAGTTTGTTATATGTTATATATTAGAAAATAATTTATATACTTTGTTATTAATAAAAATTATGTTCTAATATCAATTATTATTCCATATATATATATATATATATATATATATATATATATATATATATATATTGATATTTCCACAAGCTCTTTCTCATATTATTAATAAGTGGAGTCCACCTCAGGTGAGAGAGGACCTTGTGAAATTATCAAATTTACTAGTGTAAATATCAATTCTCTATATATATTCATGTCCTAATAGCAATAGTACGTACATAACATTTATATGAACTAATAAATCAAAAAATTTATATCCATAATATATATGTAAAATTAAAAAAAACATAATTGTTTTATACAAAGATAAGTATATGAACTAATTTTTATTATTATAATCATTATTCTATTATTATTATTATTTATTTATTTATTAATAATAAAAAATAGAAAATTCGTATATACCGGTCTGGTTCGGTTTGTACCGATCCATGAAAACCATGTCCCGAAATCGGTACCGTTTAATAGGTATATAAAGGTTTTCTGTACCGGTCGGTACCGAACCGGTTTACATTTATACCAAACGGGCCGGGCCGGGTCAAAACGTCCCGGGTTTTGACCGGCCTTAAAATGTAAGCCCAAAGCCTACGGGTTCACGGGCGGGATGGGCCGAGGGTGTTTTATGCCTATTGTTTGACATTTGTTGGGCTTAAAGTGAACGGGTCAGGCCGGGCTTTCAACGGGCCAGGCCAAAAAGGCTCGGGTTTCTGTGGGCCAAAAAAATACGGCCCAAAGCCCGCATTTTGACGGACGGGCTGGCCCACGGGCTTTGGGCCCGTTTGCCAGGTCTAGGTTCGTCTAAAAAATGAAAAAAAATTAATTTATTTGCACACCCCTAGATATTAATATATACAGTAAATGAATTAAATTAAATCTTTTTGTTAAAAACTATATATCAAATATGGTACTATCTAGATGACCCTCCTAGCTAATTCATAAGAAGAAATTGCTTATCATGTGTTGATGCTAATATTTGATTCAAAAATATCAAGTTATTAGTTAGTAAATAATAAGTTATCTTATCCTCTCATGCACAAAATGATAATATATTTTGACACTAACACATTTTAAAAAAATAACAAATTAAATAAATAAAGTAATTAAATACACAAAACAAAGCCCTATGAGGCTTGTGATTCAATAATTATTAAATTAAACAATTAAAATAATAAATGAAATGACATTTAATTTGCATTTTAATCTAAAAAATGATATACTTTTTTATTATTTTAATTTATTTACTTTTTTGAATAACAATTTTGTACTTAATTATTAGCGGATCAATTAATTCATATTTCAAAAAATTATTAAAAACTAATTAAATTTTACTCTTTTTTTTAAGGAGTATATTAAAAGAAAATTAAAGCAAAAAAAAATTCTAAGCTAATTAAATTAGTTCCCTATCCCAGTTACAGAAAACCCCTCAATCATCCCCTTCTTCTCCAGACGGCAACTAAACTACTCCTCCCATCTTCTCCATAGACGACGACTAAAACCCTCTCCCTATCTTCTACCAAAGTTGTGATCCCAGTTAAGTTTTGTGATTTTGAAGGTTAATCCTCTCTTCTTTGGGTGTTTATTGTCTCTTTCTTTACTTTCTCTGTTCCAATTTGGCCCCAATTCTTATTTTAGAATTTTGATTATGCTTTCTCTGTTCGAATTTGGCCCCAATTCATGTGTAGCATGTAAAAAAATCTAATATAAAACTAATTATGAAAATTAACTAGCCATTTAATTTGTTGTTTGATTTAATACCTTAACCAATATTATCTTGAATTCTTCTTCTCTCTTTGGCCGACTTCAGGTAGTATATGTTGTATTCTTTAATTATAAGTTGTGACCATGTTAAGAACACTGTGCTAGCAAATAAGTTGTAAAGTCGGTACAGTCTTTTTTTGATGTTTTCTATTTCATAAAAGGGTTAATTATCACCATAAATGAACATTTTTTTAATTATTTGAATTACAAATGGCAGATGGATGATCGAAGTTGGATGTATAGGCATGCTGGGAAAAAGTCTAAACATATACATGAATTTATGAGTGGGGTCAATACGTTTCTTGATTTTGCATTTTCTAATCCTGAGTGCGTAGATGATGACATGATTCGGTGTCCTTGTGCCAAGTGTGATTTCATAAACTATAAATCGCGTGAAGATGTAGAAATGTGTCTTTATAAGCATGCCATCGTCGTTGGTTGAAGCGTAATCATAAATATCGGGCTGAGAAGAATAAATTCAATAATAAAATCGAGCGGAGAATTTGATATTGCTTGATGATTCTCAATTTGCTGAAGAAGTGGATCCATCGTTACCGGAAGTAGAAAATGAAGATAGAGAATGTAGTGATGAAGATAAAGATGATAATGAATATTTTAATGATGATGAATATTCCGAAGAAGAAGAAGATGATGATGATATTTAGGCCCAAGTAGCTGAGTTTTTTAGGTATATTTTCCTATATATATAGTAGTTGGCATGTTCCAGATAATTATCAGTCAATTATTATTTCCTTTCATTATTGAAATAAGAATCCTTTCAATTGTTGCTTTGTTTTTCTGCAGTAACAGAGTTCCTGCCAAGTCTGTCATTCACTTTCTTTTATCACTAACTTAGCTTATATTCATTTTCCCATGTTGCTTTATAAACTGCATTAAAGAAGACAAGGATTTTTTTAATATTTTATTTAATAAAATAAAAGGACAATAATTTATTTTAATATATGTTCGAAACAATTTTCGAATATTTTTATTTGCTATAAAACACAATCATTCTTCATATTATCACCTGATTGATTCTACATATAATGCTATTAAGTTTTTAATTTATACAGATTCGTGGCTCGAAGGTCTGGGAGCAGGAAACTGCCTCTAAGGACTATGAGTTTTCCATTGGTGCACGATCAAGAAAGGACTAGTTATTCATTATGTAGTTTGAATTTAGTATTTTTTTTAATATTTGTGTACATGAGGCTATCTTTATGTTAAATTTCTCCTACAATGAACATGCAGATCCGTCAAGATTCAGGCTTACTCATGAGACATCTTTCGTGAGAGCGCACACAAGTTTCTGGACCAGGATTCCCTTCTTCTTTGTTATTGTAAGATATATTTCTCCAATTCACCCATATCTTCAAATCTTTCCCCTGTTATTAATTATTAGAAAAAGAGGAAGTCATTTGAGTTTTGTTGATTACATATAAGACTATAAGTTGATAACATGAACTTGGACATGAAATTCAGTTTTAGAGAAGCTCTGTAACCAGTGTTTAAGTAAGTTGATACATTGCTCCAATAGTTTTGCCACTTGAAATTATATATCATATGTTGAACTCGTGCTAAGTTCGTTAGCATGGTTTCCTCTTGCAGGGATGTTTCTTTCGATAATTTTTCAGGTCTGTAATGAAGTCTAATTACTTGACCTTGCGAAACGAATTCATCAGGGTGAGTTTCAAGTTGCATATGAATCTGGAATTCTGCCATGGTCAATAGTTTTATTATTCAAATTTGTTTTTGAATTTAAATACAGGTCCATTTATTTCTACTAACCATTAATTTACTTCTTTGATTCTCTCTGTTATTATATTACAGGGTGAGTTTCAAGCAATCACCAATTATATGCGATGCCGAGGAAGAATTTCCCAGTTTGGGATTTGATATGCAAAAGGCGAGATATTATAAAGGCAGAAATTCATGAATGGAGTGATGGGGAAGAACTTGAGCTCATCTTGCTTCAACTCATTGAAGAGATGAGCATTAATACCAACTCGGCTGCTCGCTTGTTTTCGGCTGATTTAAAGTTTCAGACAATTGCTATATGTGGTCTTGAAGCCCTGCTTCAAGCTCTCCCTGTTCCTCATTAATTACAAATTAGTATCTAAAATTGTAACCGTATGCTATTGCTAGGAGGGGCCTACTCCAACACAAATAACTTTTAGTAGTACTTATTTTCCCTTTTATTTATGGGTCGAGCAGTAATTGCATTCTGGTTAGTGATTAAATGGCATGAACCAATAGAACGTCCTTCCAATGCTTCCACCTGTATTAATGAGAACATTCCGCGCCAGAGAGTTGATCTCCATTGTGTACCAAAAATAAGGGCGTAATAGCCTATAAATTGGGTGCATCACACTAAGTTGTCGGTTGGTAGCAATTATATAAGGCTCTGTGGCACAATAAGTTCTTAGCCTGCAAAGTATTAAAAGTAAGATAGAAATGAGAAAAGATACCAACATATTTCTTCTCATAGTTGCTGTTAATTACATTCCACAAACAGAGTACCAAAAGAATAATTAAAGCAATTTTTCCAGAAATATTGCTTCTAAATTCATGTATAGAAGAACTTTTAGGCCATTTCTAGGAGTTTACCACAAATGTGCAGAAATGACACACTTTAGATTTTTATTTTTTTTAATAAAAAAAATTAAGGATGCAATTCTACAACTAACATCCATCATATATACTACTATTTTGTGATTGCTAGAAAATTCCATCACCTAATATATTTGTTGTTCATATATGCTTGTTTTTTAGTGATTGTCTTGTCCGTCACAAATAGTTTATAGTGATGGAAAAAATAACCACTACTAGGAGCCGTCATCTATATTATTATTTTGTGATTGTTGAAAAAGTCCATCATATAATACCATTTTTTGAGATTACTTTAAATGTAATCATAAAGGTCCATCACATGTGGTTTTCTTTTTGTGATGGTCTTGGCCGTCACCAAAGATTATTTTGAACTTTTTTCTTTGTGATGGCTTAAATGCAAACACATTAATGAGAAATATATAGGTGATGGTTACATGCCATCTCAAAAACTAAAAATTAATTTTGGACAATAATTGGTGATTGAAATAGCCGTCATATATATATATATATATATATCCACGATGGCAAAATTAAACATCACCAGAGCCATCATATATATACTATTTTTTGTGATGACTCAAATAATCCATCACGAAATATTATTAATTGTGATTGCTTTTGAAAATCGTCACCAGGATCCATCACGTATGCTTGATTTTCTATTATTTTGTGATTGCTTAAAAAGTCCATCACAAATGACTATCTTTTGTGACTGTTTTAAAAAACTGTCACAAAGTTCCATCACGTATTCTTGTTTTTCTAGTAGTGTTGGTAACTTGTAAAAATGCTAGCAACTTTGGTTGTTCAACCACTTTGTTGACTTGTGTGACTTAAATATCAGCCAAATTACTCTGCATTTGACAGCCAACATCAGCCATACATTGAATCAAAGTATTATATATAGATTAAAGAGAGAGAAATGCATGTATTTAGCTTATTTTGTGTCCAAGCTCTCACCAACTCTTACCTCTCTCTCAACCTCCGAAATTGGCTAATAGATCAGTCCCCTAAATAGCTGTTATATCACCAAGAACAACTAAAGAGATCATAGATCAAGATTGGATCAAGAGAGGTATAACCAATTTTAATTTTGGATCTTGTATGCTTAAGAAAATTTTGTGTTTATGTGTTTAGATCTTTGTTAGATGATGTTTAATGATGATCTATGTTGATATAACATAAATCAATAGCATCAAAATGCTTTAAAATCGAGTTTTTCTAAAACTGTCAAGAACACGATTTGTGGTCTGACAAGCTAATGTCAGGAGCCACAAATCCGTGTCTGTTTTTGATTTTTCTTGTTCGATGTTTTGGATTGGTATTCTGGTATGAGGGCTTTATTCTGCAAGTGGTAGTACAACTAAATGATGTCTAGATTGCAAGATATTTAAGGTCCAACATCGTTAACCGACGTTGACTGAGCCGGATCTGGGCAAGCCCAGAAATTCAAATCAGCCTCTGACAACGTTTTTGCAAAGCTGGATCTGACGAGTGTTATGCTGTTTGATAATATGTTTGTAACGAAATTGTATCCTGTAATGTGTACTTGAGATCTAGACCTTTACATCTCTTAAATAGCAAACATGTGGGACTATATGAACGGTCAAACAAGGTCATCCGGTCATAAATATGATTTCTGGAAATTCCAGAAAAGTTCTTGCACGAATTTTCTGACATACCTTGACCACTTTGTAGATTGTGATTTGTTTGTTTTTGGACCGATGTATTGGTACGATGTTGTTCCTTGACACATGTACCAGGGTTTTAAACCATAAACTAGCATAAATCATTACCAGAACACATAGATAATCGAGCATGAAAGTGCCTACTCGAATCTGTTTGGGATTCTGGAAACCCGGATTTTTCCTGGCAGCAACTATGGAGGCTTTGATCTTCTTGTTGTGATGCTGTATGACTAAAGTATTGATTGGGTATTGTAATGTTACATTAATACTACAACACCAAAGTTTTAGATAACCCAGAACATAAACAGATTGGAAATTATGAGCGGTCAAACGTGACTGGTAGTAAAGCCGGCTGTCAGTATTCTTGAGCTCAAGAACATTAACAGCGACGCTTTGTGTCGCTATAGCCCTATAGCGACGGTTTAATTAGTTTTATTTTCTGTTTTTTCGGAAAATGATTAAAAATAGAAATAAATTCTAAAAATTAGTAAAAATGGTTTTAAAAATTATTTTAAATTATGAAAAATAATTTTTGACCAATTGGAATATTTTTCTTTAATATTTATAATTATTTAAATATTAAAGTTATTTAATTTATTTAATTAGTGTATTAAATAAATTAGAAAAAAATGATTTAATATTATAAAAAATCATTTTAAATAAGAATAATGTATTTAAAAATATTTTGAGTTATAAAATGTAATTTTCAATATTTTTAGAGAATTTTCATTAATAATTTAATATTAATGATATTAGATTTATTTGATTATTAAATTAAATAAATAAGATAAAAATAATTTTAATGATTTAAAAATCATTTAAAAATGAGAAAAATGGTTTAAAAATATTTTAAGTTATAATTAATGACTTTTAATATTTGGATAATAATTTTATTAATATTTATATATTAATGATGATGATTTAAAAATGATTTTAATTACTTTAAAAATCATTTAAGTGGAATATTGTTGATTTAAAAATATTTTAAGTTATTAATAATAACTTTAATATTTTGAAAAGTATGTTATTAATATTTTGATATTATTAAATATTAATAATGATACGATTAATTGATAACTAAATCATTTAAAAATGATTCGGATATTTAAAAAATTATTATAAAATATAATAATTGCTTGATAATTATTAAAAGCTTTCGAAAAATATTATAAACGATAATTAACTTATCTAAATTAATATTGAAGCTTAGAGACCAAGTGTAATTGATAGATAACTTTGTTAATTGTCGGATAGGGTGACCAGAACACCGAGAAGGGACCGAAGTCCAACCAGACTGAACTAGTTTGACTTGTTAAGTGTTTATATAGGTTATAAACACTAATGTGGCTATGTGGTATTGTGTCTAGGAGAAGTTTGACTGTGAATTACAGTGTTGTGTGTTATGCTAATTGTTAGACCGATATTATTGGTTATAGGTCTTTCGAAAGCAGATAAGTATTTTGTGTAGCTGTAATCAGCGGAAGAGGTAAGTTTCCTAACTCAACCTTGAGTTAAATTCATTCAATTATTATAGTGGTTAATTATTGTTAATTACACCACATCCAGGGAATTTATTGTTGATTATTCGCAGTTAGTGCATGTTTTGATTCAGAAATATATATTTGTAGAATAACTGTTGTTGGATATTCATATATATAGAAGTTAGAATTGACAATACAGATAATTCATGTTTATTATCAAATTATACTGAGAAATGTCTTAGCTAATTATTCTGGCTAGACGAACAATTGTTAGAACTTGATAGATTCGAGAAAATAAATTCAATTATTATTGACAGATCGATGCCAATTATTTCGGCTCGACCGAGAAGTAAATAAAATTTGAAATACCAGTATTTCGTTATAAAATCAAAATCTTGATTCTAAGACTGAGAAGAACAACCATTTATATAAAGGGAACATTTTGGGTCGTGAATTCGACCTTTGCGCGCGTTTTAAGTATTATGCATAATATAGGGTATAATAAGCTGATCACTTGTTATACTTGCTGAGGGGTATGATTTAATCTTTATGGTTATCTGATACACCTGAGTATATATCAAAGTAAATCTTCGATATCTACCCGAGAAAATAAGTTCAAGATCTTGTGTGATCGCTCAGTATTAAATCTGGAAAACATTCCACTTTGTTATTTCGTAGAATTGATTCTTGATTATTCATTAGAATATCGTAGAAACTTTAAAAGTATTATACTCTTTCATTATTGAATTATTGTGTTGTATAGAATATGAGAAGTCTTGTTATTGAATAACGATTTGTTCAGCTATTTCAAAGTTCCCCGAACTTTGGTTTCATTCTATCAAAATAGACAGTCTGTTGTTTTGAATTCTTATACATTTATTATATGTCTTAACTTACGGGGCAAATTAGTTGCTCACCCTTGCTAAATAAAACCTTTCAGCTAGGGACGAAGTTGCAGGAGGTGCTGCGAAGGATAAAGGCAAAGGCATAGTTATTAACTAGTTATAATTAACGTATTTATTATGTTGTATTGTAAACCCTTTTTGTATATCTAAAGGGTATGTTTGTAAAGTTAAGGTTAGAAAACCTGGGTGATGTATTATTAAACTCTGATAAAAATTTATGAAAGTTACTATCTATATATATTATGGGTAGTTAAATATTATTTATATTGTGGATCGTGAACACCAAACTCGGGGGTCAGGTAACCCGAATTTGGGGGTGTCACAAGCTTCATGGCTTATAGAGAAAATTTATTCATGGCTTTTTTATTTGAATTTTGAAACTCGTGAACCATTTCTAGACCTGAATGACTTTGCTTTTAGGACAATATGTGTTTTTTAAGGTAAAGTCCAATAAGTCTAGACCTGATATGTATATTGACAGACATACTATCATGGTTTTAGAGTCCAATGTTTATTTGATATTTCCTATATAAATTAGTTAGGTATTCATTCAATATGGTTATTTAATAATCCAACCCAAGGCCATTGAAGAAAATTCTAGTTATTTTTATTTTGTGTAGTGTGCATGTGTGATATATATAGCCATTAGCCACTCATTCATACCGACAACTATATTACCTACTCCCTCTTATCTTAACTAATGAAAAGTAAATTTTTCAATCAAATAAGAAAGCAGAATAAAATTTTCGAGGACAGGCACTAATTAGAAGGATAATTAACTTTAGCAAAAGCAATACAAAATATTAAGAGTGTATACGTACGTACTCGAATCTTAAATTTGAGTACGTACAAATTGAATTAGGTATTACATATACATCGTAAACTTATGTTTACAGTGATGGGTATCTGATGGGTGCCAAAGAGATGAAATCTAATCTAATAATATATTGAAAATGATACTTAACAGCAAATTCATAGTTATAAAAGCTCATTAAAGTTCTACTACTAATGAGTGACTCAGTTCAATCTGTAGCCTATCACAACAGAGCAAAGAATTTAAGGAACAGAAAATTAAAAGGTTAACAGTACCCTGCAATCATTTTTACAACCTAGAAAATGTTTGAAAGAATTATCATATCAGTTCATTCATGGTATCATTGTCCTCCTCAAAGGAAATATAAATTCCAGCACCCAAGTGCCAATCTTCAATTTATAAACAAAAAGAAAGACCCATCTCAGTAAAGGTTATATCTGAAGCAGGAGACGAACGGTTGAAATAGGTTGTTTTGCTTCCCTCCCTAAGAATCTCCTCAATTTCCTTGTAATAAGACATCTTGAGAGCACTGCTAGGCTGCTGCTTAGACTTTTTGAACTCCTTCAACAAATTCCTCCACTTGTCAGTGCACATAGTTGGCGAGCAATCGAACCCTTTTTCCCTCATTTTGGCTGAAATCAGGTCCCACAGGTGCTTGTTGGATTTTGAAGTGTTGAAGAGAGAGTCGAATTCCAGGCGGAGGCTGATGAGAGTTCGGGTCTCTTCTTGGACCCATGTTTCGCCCGTTTCTTCGGTACCTTGAGGTTTTCTTCGCCGTCGATGCTGTCCTCGAGAATCATCGCCGGTGGCAGTGGGTCGAGAATCGCCGGTGGCAGTAGGTCGTTGGGACCTTGGTTAGTTGAGGTTCTTCTTCTATGTAGAAATCGAAGAAGAAGAAATTGGAGGTTTATTGGAGTCGTCGTTGTAGAAATCGCCGGTGGCAGTTGCCGGTGGCAGTGGGTCGCCGGTGGTTTGTTGGAGGTTTTTGGTTTATTGGTTTGGGCCGGTGGTCGCCGGTTGTTTATTGCAGTCGTCGTCGGAGGTTTTTTTTATAGAAATCGAAGGTTTATTGTAGAAATCGAAGAAGAAGAAGAAAAGGTAGAAGAGTATTTTGGTATAGAAGAGTATTTTGGTATATAATGAAGGGTTCAGATAAAAGAGTATTTTGTTAACCATAGTAATGAATGAAGGGTTCAGATTTATCCAATAGTTTTGACGGTCTAGATTATTTAATAGGCTTGAGCGGGAAATTAAAATTTTTCAAATTCAGTTGTATTTTGTATAGATAGATTAGCAAGCTTGAATTATGATTGGGAAATTTTACTATAATTAGAAAATCCTAATTTATAATTTAGAAATTTTAATTTTCTATTTTGAAAACTGAAATTTGGATATCTTAGATATTAAATTTCAAAAATCTAAGGGTTAAACCCTAAACCCTAAGGGTTAGGACAAATGACAAATATGCCATTAAAATTGTATGCAAAAAGACTAAAGTACCATTTTCTTAAAAGTTAAGTAAAAGATATGGCAAATCTTTGGTGACTCGCCCATTTGATATTACCATGTGCTCAAATCTATCTCAAATCTGATATTTGTGCCACCTTGCAACATTGGATTCTTTGAATCAAGAGATAAAATATAAAAGTAAGAAAAAATTACTTACTTTATTTAGCAAACTTGCCAAGCCATTCTCTCTCTCTCTCTCATTTTCGAAAGTTGAGAGTAACCAAGACATAAAACAAATTCATGATTAGTTCATAGCCTTTCAATAACAAAATCAAAGATCAGATTCAAAGATTAAAGCTAGAAAGTGGTATAAACCCTAATCTTCAAAATCTTATGATCTGGTGTTATATATTATTGTTTATTGGTTAAAGTTATGTAATAAGATGTCATTTAGTGATTTGGGTTGTTAGATCCCAGAACCATAACATCAAAATGCTCGAAAATCAAGTTTTCAAAAATCTGTAAAAAAGTTGAAAAAGTTATCTGCCAACCATATGTCAGGGCTTGTAGATCAGTGAGTGTTAAGTGTTATATGTGTTTTATGTTATGGATATGTTCTATGTCATGTGTACTTTGATCTAGAACTTGAATCAAGCCCAGATCATGTGTAGCTCGAAAGTTACAAGCAATCAAAGGTCGTTGACGGACCATGACCATCTGGTTTCTGAGCATCCCAGAAACCTAGAAAGGGTCTGACAATGTTTTGCAGGTGCTAGCTCTTGCAGTGATTTGTTATTTTGGTCATGTTGTTGGTTTATTGTTGTAGTGGGGTATATGAACTACAAGTACATGCTATAAGATCACCTAGATCAACTGTAGAATGAAGATTAAATGGTGGTCAAACTAGCTACCCTGCACTCTGTCGATGAAGATCTGGGTTTGATGAAGAACATCCTAAGAACACCTTTAGCCACGGTTTTGTCGCCTAATGCACCTTTAACGATACTTAATTTCTGAAAATATTTATTTTATTAAATAATTAGAGAAAATTAGTTATTAATTATTAAAAATACAAAATAAATTCCTAAAATTTATTTTAAAGCCTGAAAATTAGTTTTTAATTATTCTGAATTTATTTCATAAATATTTAATATTTTTGGAATAATAATGGTATTTACTTTATTTAATTATAATATTAAATAAATTATTTTAAAATAATTTTAATACATGAAAAATCATGAAAAATTATATTATGGTATAAGAAAATATTCTAAGTTATTTTTAATGACTTTTGATATTTTGGGATGAAATTTTATGGAAAATAGAATTAATGATTTAAAAATCATATAAAATGATTTAAGTGTTATAAAAATATTTTAAATTATAAAATATAAATTTTGATATTTTTTCATGAAAATATTAATATTTTAATATTAAAAGTAATTATCGGATAATGAATTTAAAAATCATATAAATATGATTTTAAGGTATTAAAAATACTTTGATATATTATAAATATATTATAATATTATGTTATGATTTTCATTAATATTTTGTATTAAATAAATATTAATGATAAAGGAATTATGTGGTATTTAATTCATATAAATACGTTATGAATGATTGAAAAATTATTTTAAATGATAATAATTATTTAAAAATTATTACGAGTTTATAAAAATTATTTTGGCTTATAATAAAAATTACCTAAGGTAATTATTAAGTGTTTAGACAGAGTTTAATTGAACTTAAACTCGACGATTATCCGACTAAGCCGTCGGGATGTCAGAATTATACCGAACTCGAATCAGACTGTAAAAGTTTGACTTGAGGTTAAGTTTTATGTGTTTTATAGACTGATAGGATTATGTGATAGTGTATTTAGGTTATTTTAAATATTGTGATGATATTATTCTAACTTAGAAATAAATATTATTAATATTAGGTCTTCTAACAAAGCTTATTAAAATGTGTAACGATAATCAACTGTTCAGGCAAGTTTTTCTTAACTCGGCCTCGAGTTGTATTATTCAATTATACTTGTGGTTAATCATTTCTGATTGTCATGTCTAAGAATTATTTAATCGCACTATGTGCATACTACATGTATTTAGCAGTTATGAAAGGTTGATCACCTTCATTACCATTTGGTCCAGATATATATATGTTCATGTTCAATGTTCATTCAGCTATGTAAAATTTGTTCATGCTAGTTCGCAATTATATTGTAGAACTGTTGCCAGCTTTTATTCAATTCTTTCAATCATGATATATCCTTAATTTATTTGAACTTAAACTTGTTGGGCAAACTTATTGCCCACCCTTGCTATATCATGATAAACATTGTAGATAAGGCGAATGTGTCGGATACAGGAAAGGATAAAGCCAAATTCAGCTTGAGATAATATGTGCAGCTAAAATGTAATAATATAGTATGATAATAATGTTATAGGTTAGATAGATTATGAATTGTATATAAGTTAAGGTTACTCGACCTTGGGGAAAAGTGTGTAAAGTTTATTGTATAAACAATTTATGTTTATATCTTCCGCAATAGTTATAAAATGATTGAACCGGATTCGCGGTGTTTTGGGACCCGGATTTGGGGCTCTCACATTTACTATGAGCTTGGATCTCCTTATATAGAATTCTTCAACTTGGCTTTTTGGTCATTTTTCCACCTACTTGCATCCTAAAATATATGATCTATGACTCTTTTGGTGCTTGGTAGTTTGGAAGCATGGCATGTGATGTTTTAGGACTTGTGTCGATGACTATTAACCTACTTGTAAGCTAGTTGACCAAATTAGTATCTTAATTATGCCCTAATCTTCACTAATCTTGATTAGGGTTTTGTTTTTAATGATTAGTGTTGCTTAATGATGTTTATTAGTTCCTAATTGAAGTTTAGTAATCATGTTTAGGTGTTAGGATAACCAAATTAGGGTTTAGTCTTGCTAATTAGGGTTAGGGTTTGTAATCTAGGGTTAGGATTTGTAATCTAGGGTTCCTAATCTTGATTTTACACAAATCCTAACAAGCACGACAAAGAGTTTTGTCAGTGTAAGCACGACAAAGCAGCTTTTCAAAACAAATATACCGAAAAGTGTATTTTTTTGAAGAACATTTTTAAGCATGAGGTGTCAAGCACGTCAATTTTTGGACAAAAATTTATTTGACCTAATTTGTTAAACATAATATATATTAACACATAACACTTTCAGAATGGAGAGATTTTATTATATAACTATAATTAACATATCTAAGTCTTATTAGGGTTTTGGGTTTTTACAACTCCCCCATAACGGATACTTGAACTGTTCCAGCCCCAGAACCTTCCATGTTTACAACTCCATCAAAATACATCATCCATGTTTGGCGTGCATTGTACTGATGGGGTTGCTGAACTGTCATTACCCCTTACGGGGAAGTATGTTTCCAAAGGTTTGAAATCCCCTGAAGGTGCAGCGGCCAGTTGATCCGCAATTCCTTGACCTTTGATAGACTTTTGCGTCACGTAGACGATGTCAAATTGTTGTAGGATCAACTGCCATCTAGACAGTCGGTAATTCAGCATGGGTTTACTGAACACGTACTTGAGAGGATTCACGCGGGATATGAGACGAGTGGTGTGACCATGGAGGTAATGTTGTAACCTCATGGAAGCCCATGCTAAAGCATAACAAGTTTTCTCAATCAGAGTGTACTTTTGTTCATTAATTCTAAATCTTTTGCTGAGATAATACATAGCTCGCTCTTGGCCTCTATCGTCTTTCTATCCCAACATGCAGCCCATGACATTGTCATTGATGGACAGGTACATAAATAGGGGAACATCATCCCTGGGTGGTACCAAAATAAGAGCTTTGACTAGCTGCTCTTTGATTGTAAGGAAGGCTTTCTGACACTTATCATTCCATTTCATGGAGGAGTTTTTCCTTAACAACTTGAAGATAGGCTCACAGGTTGTTGTGATTTGGGAGATGAATCTGCTGATGAAATTGATTCTTCCCAAAAATCCCCGTATTTCCATCTCTGTCTGAGGAATGGGCGTTTTCGTGATGGCCTGAATTTTGGTGGGATCCAGCTCAATCCCCTTGTGGATGACTAGGAAACCAAGCAACTTGCCTGATTTGATGCCAAAGGCGCATTTGGCTGGATTAAACTTCAAGTTGTACTTACGCAACATGTTGAAGAGCTTTCTGAGATGGTCTAGGTGGTCTTCCTCCCTTCGGGATTTTTCAATGATGTCATCCATATAGATCTCTATCTCTTTGTGCATTAAATCATGGAAAAGAGTCATCATGGCTCGCTGGTAGGTAGCTCTGGCATTGATGAGGCTGAATGACAACCGTCTGTAGAAAAAGGTTCCCCAAGGAGTGATGAATGAAGTTTTCTCAATATCCTCTTCAACAACCATGATTTGATGGTACGCAAAGCAATCAGCAAAGGAGTACATGTCGTATTAAGCTGTATTATCAATGAGTATGTGGTGAATGGCATGGGAAAGCTATCTTTGAGACAAGCTTTGTTCATGTCCCGGTAATCAGCGCATACTCGCACCTTCCCTCCAGGTTTAGGCATGGGGACTATGTTGGATAGCCATTCAGGGTATGTTGACACCATAATGATGATAGCTTGAAATTGTTTCACAATTTCTTCTTTAACTTTTAAACTCCACTCAGGTTATAATCGTCTGAGCTTCTGCCTGACTGGCTTGAATTCCTCTTTGATGGGGAGGCGATGAATAACAATGTCAGTGGACAAACCGACCATGTCTTCACGAGACTATGCAAACACGTCCTAAAATTGTGTCAATATAGTAACCATGTCATTCCTTTGGTTTGGAGTGAGGTTCGTACTAATCTGGATTTGTTTGGGGTTTTCTAAGGTTCTGAGGTTAAAAGAGGTGGTTTGATCAAGATTTGGCTTGGGTTTGTCTTTGACCTATTTAATCTCTTGAGGTATCTCATAGTCCTCTTGTATTTCCATCAAGTCTGAGTCCAACTTTACATCAAAGTTACAGTCCTTGTGGAGAAAAGGCACCTCATCAGCAAGTATAGGCACATATAACTTTAGAGTCTTGAAACAAAATTCTTTCACTTAATATATGAAACTGTTCAATCATACAAAGTGTTAGCATGTAATGACAAAATAACTGCTAATACTATACAGAAAAAGTAAGCAGTTAATGCTATCTACAGGGCAGAGGGAGTTTCTGCCCTTTTTACCCTCATCAGCAAATGCAAGGTGTGTTGCTCCAATTGCCAAGGGTGAAGTCATGGTGGACGGCTGTGATGAAGGGGCTGTTGTCGTCCTCTTTCTCCCGAATGATGACCATGATATCTGGACAATCATCGTATAGGGTGACCCTATTTGTAATGTTCGTGTGGACTATGATGCGTATGTTTGATAAGCGTCTGGCAATGTCCTGCTTACGCCTCCGATCCTTTTCCTCTGCCTCTGTATCCGGTATCAAGACTTCTTTTCCTTTGACCGGTATCGACTTAGGAAATAACATAGTCATCACATGTGCAGGAACCTTTACTGAAGTCTGTATAGGCAATCTCCGTATGGCTGAAGATGAAGGAACCTGTTTGTGTTTTTGAGGATTCATGTGAGTAGAGCTAGAAGAATAGCCCAGTCTGGCTGTCCATGTTTGACTGGGAACTTGAATTGGGCACTTAATTCCCTGATGGTCTTTGCCCAACCCTTGTCCAGGTTGATAACCCAAAGATATCATCTCTTGACTCGCCGACATTACCTCGGCGAAAACTCTGGGTATCAGAGGTAGCGCCCCACTGGGATGGTAGTGAGTGTTGCTCACCTCCAGGGCATGGAAGCTGACAAGCTCAACTTCTGAATTGAAACTGATGAGTGGGATATCACCTTGTTCTAGACATTCTGGCTCAGTATTAACATTGACTAGGTTATTATTAATGATGTATTTGAGCTGCTGATGAAGGGTGGACGGGACGGCTCCATCCATATGAATCCGCGGTCTTTCCCAAGAGAAGGTTGTATCTTGTAGCTATTTTGAGCACATGAAAGGATACGCAGAATTTATATGGACCAATCTCCACAGGTAGTTCAATCTCTCCAACAACATATCGTTGGGATCTATCGAAAGCTTTGATAATTGTATGGCTGCTTCGGATCCTGTTGAGATTAATGTTAATTTTCTCTAAGGTGGCATAAGGTCAGATATTAAAGGAGGACACTCCATCTATCAATACTCCTACAACCACATATCTGGAGGACATAACTGCTATGTGCAATGGCTTGCAATAACCAGTCCCTTCAAGAGGTATGTCATCATTAGTGAAAGATATCACATTGTTGTTAAGAATGTGATCAACCAGGTGATTGAATTTTTTAACATCCACTGATTTAGGCAAATGGGCTTCTTCCAAAACCCTCAGTAAGACCTTCATGTGATCCTCGGAAGAGAAAACCAGGTCCAGTATGGAAATTTGTTGTGGAGCTTCTCTTAAGCTTGAAACCACCTTGGCTTCATTATGTCCCATAGTACAGAGGAATTTTTCAATCTTCTCCATGGGAACTTTCCCCTTTGATTTGATGGCGGGTTTCATCACCCGTTGGGGGAAGATACAGTAGATTCTTTTTCGAAACTATAGCAGTTGTGTAGGATGTGGATCCTTCAACCTCTCCATAATTCCATGGAACTTTCTGTAGGCTGACAACATAATATTGTGGTCTGAATGGTAAGATGATTGGCTCTGGCGCAGCCACTTTCAAAGGATTTTCAAGACCTTTAAGTTGAACAAGTTGAATTGTATGTGAGGGAGTAGATGGATTTCTCTTAGAAGATATAATTGCTACAACTTCCTTCCACTTTGTAGGAAATGCGTCCCAACTCTCCAATGATACAGTGTCATTGTCTGTCATTTATAGGACATCGTTGTCAATTATATTCTGAATAAGGTCGCGGAGTGCCCAACATTCTTCAGTGCTGTGACCGCGAGAATGGGAGTGATATTGGCATACTCCATTGAAATCAAACTGTCTTGAACGCGGACTGATTGGAGGTAGCAGAACTGTGATTCTTCCTTTATTGACCAACATCTGCAATATCTCTTCCATCGGTTGGCCTAAATAGGTAAACTCCCTTTTGTTGGCTAAGTCCTGACGGGCTTTGGCATTTGCTCTTTTTACAATTTTAGCCTCCAGTGTTTCATTTTCTGGAGTACACGGTGGAGTGTTTGTAACAAGAGGAAGGAGGCTAGCATGCTCTTGGCTAAATAATTGACATGTGATTTGGTGCTGATGGACCACCAGTTCTGCCAATTGATTAACTTGCTCGCGCAGAGCCTTCATTTTATGTTCCATCATAAACTAGAACTGTGCATAATCCCACTTGTCAGCACTATCATTACTAGTTTGGCAAGATCCACTAATGGAGTGGGAAGTCTGTCCACTACTCCAATTAATCATGTTAACCTCCTCTTCTTTTTGTTGAGGAAGAGGGTTGTCTTGCACATGGAGTTGGTCGGGTTTAGTCACCACGATCTCACCATTGTCGATTAAATCCTAGATCTTGTGCTTCAAGGCCCAGCAATCATGAGTATCATGGCTGGAAACTCCCGCATGATAAGCACATTTTCGGCTAGCATTGAAACCCTTCCCACTCGGGTTGGCTAGTGTAAGAAGATGGGTAATTTTCTTCTGAGTTGTTAGAAGATTGAAAATGTTCTCGAGCGAGTCCCCTAAGGTTGTGAACACTCGAGTGCGTCTGACTTCTCCACCTTTTGGGAATGGAGGGTTTGAAGACTGAGCTGGAAAAGGGGAGTAGTTTCTCCTCTGAATAGACATGCATTGACTGTCTGTTTGCCCTTGTAGTATCAAGGAAACATCCCCCTTTTTCTTCTTATGGACCCTCTGGGGGTTGTTTACATAGCTTCTAGACTGGATGTGCTCAGCTACAACTTTGAGAACGACAAGGTCTTGAATATTTCCTGACTTCAATCTCATCTCAGCCATTTCCCCATGTTTGATCATTTCAAAGAATGGTTTGCCAATGTCAGCTAAAATTCTCTCATAGAAAGGAGCTTCTTGAATATCTATGAAAGTCATCACCATTTCAGACTCAGTCATAGAGGGAATAACTTGAGTAGCCAGACGCCTCCATCTTTGGGCATACCCTCTAAAAGACTCACTAGCTTGTTTCTTGACCTTTGTAATTTGGTACCGGTCAGGAGCCATTTGAGTTTGGAAACTATACTGACTGATGAAAGCATGAGCTAGCTCCTCCCAGCAATGAATCTTTGAGTTGTCCAATCTGATATACCATGATCTAGCTTCACCAGTCAGACACTTCTGAAACAGCTGCATTCTGAGCTTTTCATCCTCGGCATAAGATTCGATTTCTCCAATGAAGACTTTCAAATGTGTATAAGGATCTCCCAACCCATCATACTTTTCAAAATCGGGAGTCTTGAACTTCTCTTGATAATGTATGATAAGTGGATTTTATGTCAACGAATTGGTTCCTAGTCCAAGCTTAATCGGTGTTAATTCTTCGTGTTTGTGTTCTATTTTATTTGTTTATGGTTATTTAATGTGTAGGTGTGGTGGTGTGATGTCTGGGCATCAAAATAGTGCATTTGTGGCAACAAGATGGCAAGCAACCAAGAAATCAGAAACCATTTAAAGTAGCCTACCCCCGCCTGGGCGGGCCTCTTTTATCCTTATACCCCGGCCGAGGCGAGGGGTCTTCAGCTCTGCGTAATAGAGGCCTAGCCCGTCGGGCCATTGAAGATTGAAGATTCAAAGTAGGAGCGAGGATGGAGCTTCAAATCTGCAGACAATATATTCTATTTTCTCATCTTCTTCTATCTTTGTCTATTAATAATTATTCAATTGTGGATTCTTTGTTTTAATTCAATAATCATAAACAAATTCTTTGTTTGAGATTACAATGGATCTTATTATGTAGTTTATTTTAATATGTTTCGCTATTGATTATTATGTTCTATTGTGAGGATTTTCTATTGTGATTTGGACTTAATTGCTCAATTTCCTAGCTAACAATTACCGTGATAATATATATGAACTCGAGAGATGAAGTATTGATTTAGATCTTATCATGATAGCATGTGTTTGTGATTTCTGCATAGATGGAATTCATGATCCGTGTTTAGGATAGAGATATGCCTTTATGCCATATGTAATCTTATAGAGAACTTATGCTTTAAATCCTTTTTAATTGTAATTCACATAAAGATATAGTGGATTAGTTAATTAGGGTGTCTTGCTTAATTCTATCATCTGCGGATTTAAGTGAGTATGGATATTATGCATCGAGAGGTGGTTTTATCTGCTTTAGTGTTCTTGATTAACAATTCAGGATAGAGAATAATTGATGAGGAGTGTGTTAACTTAAATGAAGCAATAAGTGAAGTTGTGATCTTAAATCTCCGTAATCTTAATTTAACTAGTGGTAATTAGAATTAGTTTACTTATAAATTGAAATTCATTCGTTTAAATATGATTGAGTTGGTTACGGGTTAGTACTTGGTGATTTTTATTAAATAATTCTCTGTGGGAACAATACTCTACTTTCACTTTATTACTTGTTGACCACGTATATTTGCGTGTTGTGTGTAACTAGATTTTACCCAACAATGTACCCCAGAGAATATACAAAGGTCTGCATATAAAACACTCTCATGTGTTCCAATTCCTTTGATAGACCGAATGGTTTCTTCCATTTGTAGGACCTTTTTCCTGATATCATCACTGTCTGGATCGTCTTTGAGATGGGTGGTTTCAGGGGTTTTGCTGGTTTTGTCCAACTGAGATTTGGGTACAGGAATTTTTTTATCTGGTCCCTGGATTCCTCTATGTGCAGAGGATTCTATATGTATGGGCATTCGTGGACCCTGATTAGATTTGTGCAGTTCTTTAAGCAGAACAACCAACTCTGTAATTTGGTTGCTTAGTCCTTTGAACTCCTCGGGAGAGACAGGAGTAGGACTAGACTGGCCAGATGAAGCCATACTTGGTTGTAGGCTCGTTGCCTTTTTGGATTTTGAATGGGTTACTGGATCAATTATATCCCTATAAAAAGACTTATGTGCTTTAGTCTTAGTGAATGTAGAAATATGACATGCTACATGTCCGTTTTAGGAGTATTATCCTGCAAAACGGATGTCAGTTGTTTGTATGACAAGATAGCATGTTAGCTAAAAGAGAATACATGTACACATTCTTTCATATTTTCCATTACATTGAGATTGACATGGAAATGAAATTACAAGTAATTGAAATGTGAAAGTATGAAGAGACTTTCCTTCGCGTTCAGTTTATCAGAGGCTGACCTATCTTAGGCTACTCTCGCGAATTTTTGGCATGAAGGTTCCCAGATCATATCAATTTACTTGACGGGAAGTTAATCTGATCTTTCAACTGGAGCGAATCTGGGTGGTGCTTTTCCTGAGTCTTGTTAGAATTAGTCTTCCTACGAGTCCAGTAATCAAACACTAACAGGATAGCCTCCTGATAGAGGAACCACACAACATACATTCACATATAACGCATCTCACCGTATGAAAATGATGACATGTGTGAAGCACTAATATCACAATCAAATATGGTGCGAAGAACTAAGTGCAATAAGTAAATGCATTCGTACACATTCATTCAAATGTAAATGAAACATCCACACACAAGTAGATAATGGTTTTGAAAAGTTTGTAATAGTGGCGTAAGCCCTCTTACTGGATGTCCCCAACAGAGTCGCCACCTGTCGACGTTGGATTTTTATTTGTCCTTTTTTCTGTTCTTGTCTTTTGGTGTTGTCATGTTAGGTGATATTTGTTTGAAAAAATAAGTTGTGAAAAGGTCCGATATGTATTTGTCGACGATTGGACTATAAGAGTCACTAGTTGGTATTTTTAAAATTAAAACACTTAACACCAGTTTTGAATTTTAAAAATATTATTTAGTATTATGATTTTAGTAATTTAAAAATTTTATATCAATTAGTATTTAGTATTATGATTTTAGTATTTTAATGATGTAATTTGAATTTTTGTTATTTTGATTAATTAACAAAATAATTTGAATTTTATTATTGATTTTTTTAATATTTTAGTATTTTTTAAAATTAGTATTTTAGTTTTTTTTTTTAAATTAGTATTTGATGTAAATATGTTATGTTTTGAATTTTAGTATTTTGATTAAATGATGTAAATATGTTATACAACTTATTTTATTTAATTAGTTGTTTTGATTAGTTAACAAAATAATTTGAATTTTAATATTTTGATTAAATAATGTAAATATGTTATGCTTTTTTATTTTGAATTTTAGTATTTTTTTGTTTTGATTAAATGACATATTTACATGTGTCAGGGACATTTTTGAACCTTCTCCCTTTAAGCCTCCATGTGTATGCCACGTCAGCCAATTTTAACCCCGTTTGTCTTCTGTTAACGGCAGGGACATAGGTGACCCAAAAAGTGTAACGTTAAGGATACTTTTGGATCAAAAAAAAAGTATAGGATGCTCGATAGACATCGCGGTAAACGCCAGGGGGCATTTTTGAACCTTCTCCCATTGCGAAAATTCTCAAAATTCGGATCAGTTAGTACATTTTTTTAAACTATACTGATTGACGACTCTGTCTAATTCGACTGAATCATTAAAATCAATCTTTTCAAATTTATCGACATTTATGTCAGTCCTATTTTCTTAAAAAACTCACCTTTTAAATAAATTAAATTGATATATCAAAATACAAAGAGTAAAAACACAACACACATTACGAAAGCGAATCCCTGGCGTCGACATTATTTTTATAAATAAACAAATAAACGTAGCTTAATGCTGTAAATTTAAAAATCTTTAAAATGTCCAAACACACTTTTCTAAGGCACAAAACGAAATAAAGAAATAAGGCACAAAACGAAAAATGAAGAAAGGGGTGCGTCATGCTTGGAGTCGCATTGGCAAAACTAATGAAACACCCACTATAGTTGACATCTTTTATTGATTACACCATTAGATTTTTAATTTTTTAAATTACTCCACTAAACTAATTATTATTTTGAATTTTGGTTATTCCGTTAAAAAAAATAAATGGACGTTAATTTTTCATCTATAAACTAATGAATTATCCACCGTAGTTGGCACATTTTACTGATTACACCATTGAAGTTTTAATTTTTCAAATTACACAATTAAACAAATTAAAAATGATTATTTTAAATATTTTTAAAAATAATTATTATTTTAATTAAAAAATATTAGAAACTTTTTTCCCATAAAATGAGTAAAGTTTCATAAAATATAGATTTAAAAAAATTAAAGTGATTTAAAATTAAATTAATGTCTACTTAATATTTTAACAGAATGACCCATTCTTAATATTAGAAATTTTAAAAACAAAAACTAAAAATAGAAGTTAAAATAAAAAACAGTAAAAGATAAATAAAAAAACTGATTCAATTTTTTCAAAAAAAATAAAATAATTTTTATAAATAAATATTAATTTCAAGAAAAAAATTGGAATTTTTTTCATATTTTAAAAAAAATGAGTAAAATTTTATAAAATATAGATTCAAAAAATATAACTTTATTTTCAAAAGAAAAAAATTGTTCTTTTTAAAAAATCAGTAAGGTTTAATAAAACTTTAATTTTTTTAAATTTATATTTTATGAATTTGTACTCATTTTATGAAAAAAAAATTAAAGTTTCTAATATTTTTTACTGAAAATAATAATTATTTTTAAAAGTATTTAAAATAATTAATTTTTAATTAATTTAATAAAATAATTTAAAAAATTAAAAATTTAATAGTGTAATTAATAAAACGTGCCAACTACAATATTTATTAATTTTGTATATAAAAAATTAACTTCGGTCTTCATCACTAAAATCTGCCCACTACCGGGTGTATTTCATTAGTTTTGCCGAGCGGCATCTATTGATCAACAACCACTTTCTTTTTGTGGGTTACCCATATTAACCACTTCTTCTCCGTCTCCACTCTTTCTCTATTCTTGTCCATTTATGAGGGTTAGGGTTTGATTCAAAAAAATAATTCAATATTAAATTAAACGAAACTATGGATGTAGAAACCGGCGATTTTCAAGATTGGGAGGTGCTTCACAACTCGGACTCCGACTCAGTTGAAGATATGAAGGATTTGGAAGGAATCGAAGGTGAATCAGAAGGAATAATTAGAGCCGATTACTTCTCTCTAGACTCTCAGGGTAAGTATTTACGGACTAGTGGGAAAGGCGATGTTACTGAGGAGGGTTCTGTTGACTCGGATAATCCGAGTTGGATTGATCCTGGCTCGGTGACTCGTTCTCCGAGGACGGAATTAGGGGGATTTTGGTCTGATTCCGGCAGTGATGGATCTGGGGAGCGTAAATTTGGGGAATTTGAGGGTAAAAACGAGTTGGGTTTTGTTGAAAATGCAAAAGGTCAGGTGGGTTCTGATGGGGATGAAGAAATTTTAGGCAGGGAATTGGGTTTTGTAGAAACTGCAAAAACCCAACTGGGTTTTGATGAAATTGAAGCTGAGGGTGATAATTCAGGCAAATTCTGGTCTTATTCCAGTGGAATTGAGGGTTTTGAGGAGGAAATTGAGAAGGGTATTGGGGATAACCCGAATTCGGGAGATGGGCTGATGGAAGGAGGAGATGAGACATCTGATGATGGGGATGTTGTAATGGGAACAATGAAATCAGGTAGTGAAGGAGAGAAGAGAATCATGGTTTGGTGGAAGCTTCCACTGGAGCTTTTGAAATATTGCGTATTCAGAATTAGCCCTGTTTGGACCGTCTCAATGGCGGCGGCTGTGATTAGTTTTGTTATTTTGGGCCACAGATATTATAGGACGATAAAGAAGAGCAGGAGCATGCAGCTGAATGTTACTATGGATGACAAGGTCAGTTTTTGTTCGTGTATTATGGTACAAATAATTATGATATTTGATATTACGGTTGGTTTTATTTGGGAAATGAATTACCTTTACTACTATCTGATACCGTTGCTAAAAGATGTTTTGGTTCATTAAAGTTGCTATTTGGGGATTGAAGAAAAAATAGTTCCTATTGAACTAGTGTATATAAAATTGTGAAACTTCAGTTAACTTAAGTATGTACATTTATAAAGTTTGTCTTTTTTTTTGGTGAAAATAAAGTTTTAGTCAACTTAGGAGGTGTTTAATAAAACTGAATGAAATAATTTTGAATGTTTAAGTAATCTGAATGAGTTGAATGAATCAAAATTATGAATAGTGAATGAAAAAAGTTGTCTGATAATTGACATGTCTGAAACATCTAAATAATAAATTTTAATTATTTTACCTCTGTGAAAAATTCAAAATTATTGTAAATTTATTTAATATAATAGTTAATATTGTTAAAAAAAATTAAATATAAAATACTTCATTCAACAGTCATTTAGCCAAAAAAATTACACTTGGCCATTCAGTAAAAAAATCTGACCGATTCGGCCATTCAGATGATTTTTATTCAAATTCAAAACAAACGTACTGAATGACTGACCGATTCAACCATTCAGCTCTAAACAAACCAATGTTCTAAAAGGCGCTAGGCGGGAGGCGGGCAGCCGGGGGTAAGCGGGGCCTGGGCGGGATTTTTTATTTTAAGCCAATTTTAATATTTTATCTTACATTTATCCAAACAAAACAATAATATAAAACAAAACAATCTATAATAAAGATAATAAAAGCCTTTATTTAAAGTTCCAACACATATCCATATTACTAATGTCAAAGTTCAAATACAAACATGCAATTGTTCAAAGTTCAAACATATTTTTAACGTATTAGTTTTATTCATAAACAAGATTGCTATTAAATAATAAAATTTAAAATTTCAAGAATTTAATTCAATATTAAAACTTAAGAAACTAAACATAAATTTAAGAATTATATTGAATTAAACTAAATATAATTTGAAGTTGGTACAAGTTCAAAAAATTACAACTATAATAAAATTATCCATTTTGACTTTATATTGTTCACTTGTTGTGATTTGATATGCTACATCCTGTATTATTAATATGGTAAATCATTAGAAAAAATAAATATATCATGGTCTGGGTAGTTATTAAAATAAAGAAAATCTCTCTGTTTAAACCCCACTTAGGCTCCGCTTAATTTCTTGGAGGAATTTTTTTGCCTCTTTAGGCCTAGGTGAGGTACCAAGGAGGCCTAGTACTTGGGCAAAATTTTTTAGAACACTGGAACAAACACCCCCTTGGTATATTAAGGATCTCAGAAAGATTCTTTTACATGTTATCACCATTTGAAATGTGAGTGGAATGGTTTAAATGAATTGCAAAGCACAAGTGTCCTGTTGCTAAATATTAACACCTCTATAGTGCGTCCCTTAATTGGTCTTAGAAATCATTATGAATTCTCTTGGACTGGGGTTGGCCCTGCAATTTGACTTTTTGAGTAACTGTAGATTTTACATATAGAAGTTTAGGGTTGTTCATCAAACCTAGATATAGGAAATAGAAATATATGCTTTGACTATTAACATATATGGAAGATGACTTCCAGGCAGTTACATTTGTTTATATTGTTTTATGAATTATATGATTGACTTATTTCGGTAAAAAGGGATTAGTGCTTCATATGTATTAGAATCCTAGAAAAGTGAAAGACTTGACTTTTGTTGTCTCGCCTTAGTCTTCCCCCTTCTTTGCTTATTCTGTTGTGGTACTCCTTGTATGACCTACGCTATTCCTCTTTCCTTCCTTTTGTATTCTCTCCTATACACGACTTAGAGAATATTGTTATACATTGGTGCAAGCCAAGCCCACCAGACTTGGTCAGACCAATATATATAGGGGAGTGATCCATAGTAAACGTTTGTTATGAACATTATTCCGACAAACAAATTTTACACCGTTAATTCAGATATTCAATGGCCCAAAGAGGAACTGGCCGCAACTCTTGATAGTGGCCATAATTTTTTTTCTGACCACTACTAGAACTTGCAGCCAAGAGAAAAGTCTAAAACACCTCTACTTTAGTTAGATTTAAATAGTTTCAATGTATAAAATATTTGTATAAATAATTTTTTAAGTAATAAAATTTAGCACATTTTCAACTATATATAATGTATTTATTTTTATAAATAATTTCTTAATTAATCAAATTTAAAATTGTCAAATATATTCAATGTATTTATTTGTATGAATAATTTCTTAAGTAATAAAATTTAACATTATCAACTATATTTAATATATTTATTTTTATAAAATATTTGTATAAAAAATTTCTTATGTAATATAATTTAATATTTTCAATTATTGTGATAATTTGATTATTTAAAATTTAAAGTCGATATTGTAATACAACTTGGAATTAACTTACAAAAATTTTATACATTTAAATTACTTAAATCTAACTAAGGTGGGGGTGTTTTAGACTTTTCTCCTGGTCGCAAGTCCTAATAGTGGCCAAGAAAAAAAAATCTGATTAAAAGTGTAAGATCTGTTCTCTAAAATAATATCCATAGCAAACGTTTGTTATGTATCACTCCCCATATATATATATGTATGTGCATAGTTGTTAAGGCGTTGCCTAGGCGACGCCAAGTCGTCCAGGAGGTCGGAGATGCGCAAGGCGAGTGCCCGAGTTGGCTTTTGGCCGGAAGGCGAGCGATTGGAAAACAAAGGTGTCGCCTTGGACAACCAGGCGACGACTTGGACGACTACCTAGATGGCCGAACGACTTGGTCTCATGGGTCGACCCAAATCTGAACTGAGTTATTTTTTAAAAAAAACGACGTCGTATAGGAAAGCCAAACCAGTGAAAGATTGAAAGCCAAATCTAGCTCGATCGACCGATCATCCAACTTCGAAGTCGGTCGCAACCGAGAGAAAGAGAGAGAGAAGCGAAGTCGACTGAGGCTGGTCCAACGATCGACTACTTTGAACGGCGAGGCGACTCAGATCGGCGACGACGAGGCTTCAACTACGAACGAAGACTATAGAGTACATGTATGTCTTCGGTTTTTTTCTTCCCTTTTTCTTACTGCTCGACTTGGATGTTACGTATAGAATGGTTTTTTCTTTTTGTTTATACCGACTATGGTTTCTCTTATGTGAACAAGACTGATGGCACTCTGATAATATAGTAACAGGTGTTGGGTTTTTTTTTTTCATTAGCTTCTTTCTTTTGCTAGGTCTTTATATATATATATAAATAAATTTATATAAGGCAGAGCCTTCATGGAGTGATTGAATACCATAGTAGTAGTTACCTTTATTATGTTGCAGCGTAGTTTTATAATTTTTAAGAGTTGATGACATTGGTATCTTTCAAGGTAGGCTTATCTTGGTAAATATGTTTTTATTTGAAATCTAGATTATTAGTTGTTTGGTAAATTTATATATATATATATATATATGTATAAATTTATATATGTTTACTAATACATGCTTATGAATATTTTTATTTGATTGTATTGTGTAGTTTTACTCTAAATTTATATATACGTGCTTATAAATTACTAATACATGTGGATATAATACTGTTGGTGTGCTTATATTTTTTATTTGATTATATTGTGTAGAGAGTAAAATGGCAGAAAGATCGGGGGTCGATAATTATGATAAAACGAAGGACCCTAAAAGAAAAGCTAAATCGAACGATTCGAGTTGGAAATATGGATATTGGCTGGATTTAAGTAAAAAGGATGTCGTGCAATGTATACTTTGCGGGAAGAAATGTCATTCAGGCATCAAAAGGCTCAAGCAACATCTAGTCGAAAATTTTGGAGATGTAGCGAAGTGCCCTAAAACAACAGAAATTATGAGGGAGATGCAAGCGTCTTTGAATAGTAAAAAGATGAACAAACCACTTGAGCTAGATGATGTAGTAATAGAAGTGCAAGAACAATCATATGCTCGTCCAGCCATGACTTCCAATACTTCTTCTAACACTATCCCAAGTTCTGGGACGACTTCTAAAAGGCAGAAAGTTGTATTTCAATTCCAAAAGTCACAACCAAAAGCTCCAACGAAGACGATTGAAGCACTTCTAAGAAAGACTCCCGAAGAAGTTGTAGAGGAGAGACATAACAAGCGTTTGAGCTAAACGAGTATTGAAAGTCGTTTGAGGACACCGGAGGAAAAGGAGAGTCCAAATGCACATTGCCGATTTTTTCTACTAATGTGGCATACCATTCAATGATGCAAATTCAAGGAGATTTGAAGTAATGGTCGAGTCCATAGGGCAATATGGGCCGGGTTTCAAGCCTCCAACGTATCATGAGGGTTCCTTTACTTGAGAAGGTAAAGAAGAAAACCGATGACTTAAAGAAGAAACATGAAGTTGCTTGGAAGGAATACAACTGCTCACTCATTTCGGATGGTTGGATAGATAAGAGGGGAAGACACTTGTTGAATTTCTTTGTTAATAGTCCGGAGGGGACTTATTTCATGGGTTCTGTTGATGCCTCTAGTCAGTCGCAAGATAACACAATGTTGGCAAATCTACTTGATAGTAAGATCGAGGAAATTGGCCCCGAGTATGTTTTTCAGGTGGTCACGGACAATGCTTCTAATTACAAGGCAACGTGACATATACTAATGGAGAGGAGACCTACACTGTTTTGGACACCTTGTGCCGCTCATTGCCTTGACCTTATGTTAGAGGACATAAGCATGTTGAAGCAATTTCAGCCCACAATCACAAATGTAAGAATAATCACAACATTCATTTATAAGCATGGTCGTCTTCTTAGTGAGATGAGGGAGAAAACAAATGGGAGGGATCTTGTGAGACCCGCAGTTACTAGATTTGATACAACTTTCCTCACCTTGCAGAGTTTGTACAAGAATAAAGAATAAAGATGCATCGATGCATTTGTTCATAAGCGAGGATGGATCAAAATCAAAGATGTGGACTACTAAAGCGGGGAAGAAAGTATGTGATATTGTTATTTCAACAACATTTTGGCATAATGTTGAGGATTACATTGGGCGTCACAGCCACTTCTTATAGTCTTGAGGATTGTTGATAGTGATGAGAAGCCTGCTATGCCAGAAGTTATTGCTGCGATGGAATGCGCGAAGAAAAAAAATCGAAGATGCATTTGATAACAAATAAAGACTGTATAAGAAGGTGATTGAAATTGTTGAGCGGGGATGGAAAAATCAAATGGATCAAAAATTATATGGGGCTGCGTTGTTTTTCAATCTGGGCAAGTACTTTGATATCAAAGAGGAACGTCGGTTGTTTGCTAATGCTTTAAGAGATGACTTCAATGACATTCTTGCAAAGATGGTGCCCAAGCTAGATTTGCTAAACAAGATAAGCAATCTAGTTGACAACTATGATGCTTCTCGAGATACTTTTGCAAGAGAAATGGTGATTAGGCAACATAAAATAAAGAATCCTCGTAAGTATATTAAAATATATATAAAGATATAAAAGCTAAATTATAATTATAATTTATTTACATTCTTCCTTTCCTCCCTTTAAAAATATTTATATTTATTTTAAATGTTTGCTAGTTGATTGGTGGAATGCTTTTGGAGCGCGGGCTATTGAGCTATCCTCGTTTGCAAAAAGGATTCTAGGCCTATATTGTTCTTCTTCCGTTTTCGAGCGCAATTGGAGTACATTTGAGTTTGTAAGTACTTTCTATTGTTAGTTCAAATTTCAAAAGTAACAAGTCATTCACTACTAATACTAACTATTTTTTATATAATTAAAATTTTATCATTAATATTATTATTTTTTGTTCTATTTATTTTAGATTCATACGAAGAAGAGGAATAGAGTGGAACACAAACGATTGAGTGACTTGGTGTATGTCCAATACAATCGAAAGATCGACTCAAGGTTCCAAAAGAGGCGTGAACTTGGAAATAATTTTGATCCATTAGTCATTGATGACTTTGAATGGGGTAATGAATGGATCGATAATGAGACCGATGTTGTTCATCCCGGGGAGGATCTTACATAGAATGATGTGGATCGAGCAACCGGCGCATCCAACACGCTTAAGGGTCGCAATTTTTCAAGGAGGGCTCGTGCTAATGCTAGTGATAATCTCATGACGTACTCTCGACGTGGTGGTGGTTCAACTTCAAAGGAATCAAGGTTGATGGATTCCGACTCCGATAATGAAGTTGATGAAGAAGAGAGAATTCCAAATGATGATGAAGATGTGGAGGATGATTTTGGAGAAAGACCACCACCTACGCCTTTGAATGAGAGTAGTTCTCGAAGAAGAGATGTATATGACATTTTCTATTATGATTTTGTTTGAACGATGTTTCTAGACTAGTGTAGAGAGTCTATACATTATTTTTGGCTTGCTATGATGGTGTTTTATTAGTTATTTGACTACATATTTGTGATGGTTGGTTGCAACTTTATTTTTTTTGTAGTGTTTGTTGAATTCTTCATTTCTTTTACTAATTTTTAATATAAATTGTTTTTTTTATTGTTATTGCTAAGTATTTACATAATTATTTCTTTAATGTTATTCCATAGTGTTATGTTTTGAGTTTTAATGTATTTAAAATTTTATTGCCAATATACTTGTTAAGTAAAATAAATAATATATAAATTGTACATTGTAAACGACTTGTCGCCTTACGGACGCCATGGCGGTCGCCTTGTCGTCTAGGCATCCAGGCAGTTGGCTACTTCCATGACTCGCCGTGGCGCCGTAACAACTATGTGTATGTGTGTGTATATATATATATATATGTATAACTAAAAAAGAAGGGCTTTATAAACTTATTTAAATTCTAGAAGTTGTATTTAATTAATTTACTTTATTTTTATCAGAATCTATATTAGGTTAGGAAAGTTGTTTACAATTATTATAAATTGGAACATATTGTATTATTTATACAGTGCATTATAAGAAGTAATTGAGATTTTATACATGTACAAACTTCTTCTAGATCTATACACTACTTACAAAGTAAATTTGAACATAGAGATTTGAAGTAGACAACCCCACCAATAGAAAATTACACAAATCCTCAATGACCGAGCACAGCATGGATGGGTGGCTGCTAATTGAAGAGTCAGCATCTCTTTTGTACTTGCAACATCATTTTAGAATTTTCCAACTCCTTTATTAACTAGGTACTCAAGATTTGTGGCAATGATATATAGGACGGGTATCATATATTGTTCAGACTTATCATCACGATTCACGAGGAAGGAATGTTGAGAGCCGTGTGTGTACTTACTCACTTCACATTTATTTATTTATTTTGTTTCAAAAACAAAGTTGGGGGAAGAAGAAGTAACCAATTAGAAAAAGAAGAAAGTATCAGCATGTGGGAATCGATTTTTTTTTTGGGTGTGGATTTGTTGTGTTATGTTGTGAATAATTGTCAATCTGTATCTCAGTGGTGATACTTGTCTGCCTTCCGTACCTTAGAGTTGATTGCCAGTTTGTATGGAAAATGTTATCAGTGGTAATGAATGTCCGCCGTGCTTAGTCATGGAAGAGATTCAATGGGAAAAATACCTCTGAATGAGTGGTAAGTGGTGAATGATTTTGATGATTAGGTGAGATGATGGGTATAAATATTCAAGGAATTGATTACAATTATCTATGTCAATAAGTTTAAGGTAGGCAATGCTATATTTGTTACTTTCACTAATATATATTAAAAAAAACACAATATCATAAGATTCATAGTTGTATTAAAGAGATATTTATCCACAGATTCCAAAATCAATGCCTGGGATGTGCAAATGTCATAACTGACTCTTAGTACTAATCAATATTCTTGGATATTTTTACATGGTATATGGTATCTACTGTATTTGGACAAAGTTACTGTACCTGAGAAAAACTGGAAGTTCTAGATTCGCCTGCTGTTTAATTTGGCAAGTTTACTATTTCCTAAACTCTACATAGTGTACTGATAATGTACACAAGCTGCAACCTTTTGTTCTGCTTTTGGAATATAAACTTTTAAGAAACAAGAAAAATAATAAGGAAGCAACCACCTCCTTGATGAAAAAATCACTTTTAAAAATTTCTTCATTAATGTCATCTCTAGATTAGTTTTTCTTTCCCAATGGAATTAATGTGCTTGATGTTTGAGCCGATGGCAACATGTGGTTTCCACAACTACAGCTACTAGTTCTTGAAGAGTTGGCCTGTATATCTTAAATGATAAAAACTCTAGCAAGATTACTTCGGAACACTGCAAAAGTGGAGATGGGTCATGTCAGGATATGATAGGATTACGGTTGCCTTGTTTGGTTGGGGCATCTGGTGCATTTGTAAGTTTCATACGCACCAAACGCAATTCAGAAGTCAAAATCTTGTTCGTCTAACAACTTATTTCAAACACATCTTGTTAACAAAAAAACGCAGCGTTTGGGGCTCAAACCAATGCTTCAACAATGGTGCAATGCGTTTGGACTTCCAAACGCACTAAATGCTACCTCTCCAAATGTACCAAACGCTAGTAACCAAACAAGCCCTTTAGATGTTAGACAAGCAAACATAGCAAGGTACCAAAATCAATAAAATGGAGGGTACTATTGATAGTTTCTAAAAGTCCCCACTCCTCAGTCATGCGAGACTTCTTCCATGTATCCAATTGGATTATAAATTCAAAAATACTACTGAAAGTTGCTAAAAGTCCTCACTCCTCAGTCATGGGAGACTAATTCCATGTATTAAGTTGGATTATAAATTCAAACATTTTGTGGTATTATTCTTTTGATAAGTTAGGACAGTGGTTTATTATCAGGGAAGAGAAGAAAGTGTTTGTGGTTGAAAGCTTACATAAAGAAAACAACTGAAAGTTTTAGAATTGAGAACGTTTGTTGAAAGCAAGTTGTTTTTTACATCTCATATCTGTATTGATTCCAGATATACTTAAAATTCTTAAAAAACACAACTTGAATGTTAGGACCTTCTCCTCTATATGTTGATTGCGTATTTTTAATGTTTCACTCTTGTACTTTGAAATTCTGTTTGAGGAATTACATACAGAAAGATATTGATATGGGTTTTTCATATTTATATTAATCTTAGAAAAACCTAATCGATGTGTAATTATCCAATTTCTACAGAAGGTATCTCAGTTTATGAGCCGGGTTGCACGACTGAATGAGGCATTCTCTGTAGTGAAGCGCGTCCCCATCATTCGACCATCGCTGCCAGCGGCTGGTGTGATGCCATGGCCGATGATGTCTTTGAGATAAATTGATGTGAAATATAAGGGGAAGCACCAAATATGAAGTAAATTGTGTTTTTTTTTTCCTGTTTGGCTTGTATAATCTGTACTTTCCGCGATTCTTCTGTAAATCAGTCTTCAAAATGGGAAGAATTAATTGTTTATCGATTAAAGTTTATGTATAAACTCAACATGATTTCCGTTAGATTTCTTTCGACTTAATTGAATTATGGTATAATTATTTATATTTGTTAGATAGTTTACACATCAAAATTAAATAAATTTATATCAATTTTAAGTTTGAAAATATGCAAATAAATTTCAAAAAGTCAAAAATAATCTTATTTTGAAATAGAATTAGTGATATAAAATAAACTAACAATCTCATAACCAAATCTTGCATATTACGCATTTTAAAGATTTAGATAATCAAAATATAAACCTACGCAAAAAGAAAAGGAATTTTTTTTAAGTATGTCCTAGTTTTTAGATAAAGTTTTTAAAGTTTATTTTCAAAAATAACTCAAAAAAGAATATTCATTTCCATGTTAACTCGTGACTAATCAAAAGAACCCAGTAATCCAACCTACTTTTTTGGTTGTTTACCTTATTATATATGGCCTATATATACAAGTATAGATATGCAGAATTATGTTTTTGAGAAATATTATATGATGTTATTTATTTATTTATTTACGATGAAAAAATTCTTTTAATTTTTTAATGGAGGCAGGAGAGAAATTAGTAAAGATTGAGGGAAAATTTATGAGTATTTACTATTTAGTGTCTATATTGAGTCTATTGACTTTGTTGGGGATAAACTCGACCAGTGTGATCATGAACAATAAAGTGAAAAGTCTTATAACAAGATAAACTTCGGTCTTAATATTATTGCTTTTTTTCGATACGGATTAATCATTAAATGGACAATCTTGACATAAAAAGGAAATGTCAATAATTAACAGAGGACTTAAAATTGTTTTTCTTAGCTTGAAAATGGATGGGGAAAAACGGACGGAATAGGTAAGTTTAGTTTCAATTATCTATTTTTGAGTTTTCTAATCAATTCTTATACCTAAAAGTAAGACATTTAATTCGCAAGAATTCAAATTTAAAACTCGTTGAGTTGTTTCGGTTAGGTGTATATAGACACTCGGAATTTTACTTTCTTTTAACTGACCTTAAAGGAGGGTAAAAGCGTAATTTTACCTCAGAGACAACCCCGAGGAAAGACAAAGACACAAGTTCACTCCGTAGACAACTCCGAGAAAAATCAAAGTGCAATGACATCCAAACCCAACGTGGTCCGAACAAGAATCGCAAAACTGAGGATAAAGTCATAAGAAGCCACCACAACAAATCTCGAGTTGTGAACTGTCCAAGACGAGCTAGCTGGCCGCCATCGAAAACCAAAAGATACCTCTTGGCTATTTGCTTCATCTTTCTAGATTCAAAATTAGTCATACTCGACTTCATTTCACAGCAATCGGCAGAAAATTTCTGGGATATTTGGGTACAAAGCTCAATTTTCCTCGGATGGACAAACAAAGGACTAAACTTCGAGGTTGCGGGACCCACTGGGTCTAGCCGTAGTTGCTTCTGTGTCTGGCCCCGAGATCTATAACCATTGGTCAGCAGCTCATTAGAGAAAGTGGGAAGAAAAAAAGACAGATTTTTAGAGAGAGAAAGAGGCGGATCTAGAAAGAGAAGAGCTCAGATTTGACATTCTAACACCATCTTTGTATTAAATCTTTCACTTATATAGTAGATATTGAGTCTTTAGAGAGTGATATAGCTCGAATCCAAGTCAAAAGGAGCTTGTTTCTTCGTTCCATAAGGTGAAAAAAGCGAATCTTTCTACATTTTATTGTAAATATAGTTCAATCTACTAGACTTATTTCAATGTGGTGTTTAAATATAGCTACACTTTTTATTTTGTACATATATTGCGCGTTGGTTGATAGATCTATCTATTTTTACCGATTAATTTGTACATATTTAGTTAGAAATCAAGTCTTGTTACTAGATTTACCAGGATCTAGCCCTTAATTGGTTCATAAGCTTCAAATTTTGATCCCTCATGCTAGATGTAGCACTCAAAATTTTGCATTCCTGTTACTAACTATGCAGGAGGGCAGAATCGCCTTTCATCTTCCAGAGACAACCCTGGAAGTTAAAATCATACAATCCAAGCCCTAAAGACAACCCCGGAAGATCAAATCCAAGACCCGGAGACCCGGAGACAAACCCAGGAGATTAAATCATACCCCGACGACAACCCCGGGAGATCAAAATCAAGCCCCGGTGACAACCCCGGGAGATCAAGTCAAGCCCCAATAACAACCCCGTGAGATCAAGTCAAACCCCGAAAGATCAAATCAAATCCCGGAGAAAATCCTGGGAGACATCAAACCAACCTCAGAGACAACCTTGAGGATTGTCAAAAGTCAATGACAGTCCAATCTCGGAGACAACCATAAGAAAAGACGGCTACAACTGTATCAAGCCCGAAACCAACCTGGGAGGGGCAAAATAGTAATTTTTCCAACTCAACATCAATTCAGCCCAAATTACTGTAAAAGAAGTCACGTAGAACCATAATATCATTCCCGAGTGAAAATAACACAAGACAGCTCAACGGATGGACTGCGAAAACTCGAAGATCTAGTTATGGACCCATCTTTCCGGATTCGAAAAATATCAAATCCCATGTCATTGTGTAGCTCTCGTCAAGGGTTTTTCGGAAAGGTATAATGCGCCTCCATCGGATTCTCGGATTGGAAGTTATGAATATTCGAGCGGATAACGCGTTTGCCCGAGTACACGTACTTCAAGATAACAGGACCCACGAGGCCCGGGCCCACCTGGGAAGCCACAAGTAAACCCGTGACTAATTTGGTCTATAAATAGACCCCTCCATAAGCCAAAATAAAAAAAGGAAAAAGGAAAAAAGAGAGAAAACTTTGTCCATTTCAGCTCTTAACCCATCCTATAAATAGGATGCTTAGTTTAGAATTGAAAATCACACCAGAATATAACATTGAGCGTATTTCTTTAGAGTTTAAGGAAGCTTTGTGTGTAAAAAAGAGTGCAAGTTTTCTTCAAGAATATCTCAGCTATACCAGTCGGAATTGCTCTCTTTTTGAGGTAAGGGGTATTATTTATTTCATATTCGCTTACAATATTATTTTTTCGTATTCGTAAGAAATTTTATTTCGCTCAATATTCGCAAGAAATATTATATTCATTTAATATTCGTAAGGAATATTATCTTCGTTCAATATTCGTAAGGAATATTATTTTCGTTTAACAGTCGTAAGGAATGTTATTTTTATTCAATATTCGTAAGAAATATTATTTTCATTCATACTCTGTAGTATATAAGTAATATTATTTCGTTTTACATTCCGAATTCTGCACTCATTTTGTTAAGTATTGCTTTTATACTCTTTGAAATTAGTAGAATATACTGAAAATATGCACTTCATCAAGCATCTTTTCACAAAGATATTTTTCAGAACATTCTTGTTCAATTTTAAGCTTTTCACGCTGGAGTACTATTCATACGTACGACACTATTCATACGTACGGTACTATTCATACGTACGGTACTATTCATACGTACGTGTACTATTCACGAAGTACTATTCATAGGGTACTATTCACTCGAGTACTATTCACCCGGGGTACTATTCATGACAAAAAATGATTTCTTTTCTGTCCAAATTATTTTTGATACAATATTATTCTTGAATTTTACTCTACAAAGTAGTTATCATATTGACAATTTGGACATTTTTAAACTCGGGATAAATTTAAAGTCTTTAATATTTATCCTTGATTTTGTTTGATTAATGTTTATATCATTGTCATCATCCTCATGCTTATATTGTGATAAAAGTTATCTTTAGCCCGTAGTGCATAGATGGACTGTTGATTGGTATGATTATGACCATGGATTATTCGGTATAATCATGACCTGTAATATTACAAATGATGTAGTAAAAGTCCTCATTGGCCCGTAGTGCATTGATGGACAAATATTGGTATGATCATGATCATGCGTTCTCTTCGGCCAAGGGTGCAAAGATGAATTGTTGTTTGGCCTAATCATGATCATTGGTGATAACACGAATATTCTTGGCCCGTAGTGCATGGATAATTCGTTGATGTGATACTAATGAATATCCTTGGCCCGTAGTGCATGGATAATTCAGTGATGTGGATTATTTATTAAGCTGAGTCTCAGCGATAAAATTGATGATAAACTTTTTAAATCATAGAAGATAGTAGATATCATGCTCTACTTGACTCTTCTAATGAATTACTTGTTCTGTTATAGTAAAACTTGTTGTCTATTGTATTCTATCAGTTTAACACTGTTAAAGGCTAATGATAATTTATTCTGCATTATCTTAGTCATAATATTCTTTACTGGGCTAATTGAGCTCACCCTTTTGCTTTCATTGTTCTCTTCAAGAAATGAGAACGTAGTCGGGACTAGTCGGGGAATGAAGTGACGGTCCGAGATGGTGGCTGTAGTAGTCCTCACTATTTTATAAAATAGTGTGATAATAATTGTAATAAGGACTCCATTTGAATTTGGATATTGTCTAGATGACAACATTCGTGTTAAAACTCTCAGCTATATATGTTTTGTAGTATTTTACACGTCAGTTGTATAATTAAGTTTGTATTTAACTTCTGTACCATGTATTTAGCGACTCAGAATGGGTAATGCATACCTATTTTGGGGGCGTCACAGTTGGTATCAAAACTTAGGGATATGATCCCTGGCTGAGATGTGAGACTAAAACTAGGAGGGGAGAGGCGGGTAATTACTTTGCTAGTATGACCTACATAAGCTTATTTCTTATTTTATTGGCTGATCAGAATATATGGTTAATATGTGGCATGTCAATTATCCCTTATTTTGTTGCAGTATTTGAAAATGACATTGTTGAGATAAGTAATGGAGCACATGAGACCGTTTAGTCACCACCGATCAATAACCAGGATAATGTGCATCAGGAAGGCAATAATCCTCGTGTAAACAACAACACCGATCAAATGACGAACGATGGTACGTTCAGGAGTTTTCTAGAATTCATGCAAAACCAAACGAGAGAGACTCCTTTTCAAAATGCAGGTGGAAACACTGGCAACTCACGGCTGGTCACTGCTAAGCAATTCAAGGAGCTGGGACCGCCAGAGTTTTTGGGAAAGCCAGAGCCACTTAAGGCAGAGACGTGGATTAAACATATCACCAAGATATTTGATGTCTTGGGATGCTCCGAGGAGCAAAAGGTACCCTTTGCCTCCTTCATGTTGCGAGGAGAGGTAGATCATTGGTGGGAATATGTAAAACGTACTCAATCTGCCGCACTGAAAATGTCTTCGGAGAAGTTCCAAGAATTGTTCTACGACAAGTACTTTCCTGAAAGTATTCGTCACATGAAGGAGGTAAAATTTATCAAGCTGGAGCAAAACAATATGACCGTGTCGCAATACAAGGCTAAATTTGTGGAGTTATCCTGGTTTTCATCCCATTTGGTAGATAATGAGGAGCGATTGATGCGAATATTTCTGCGAGGTTTGAAACCCGAAATACGTCAATACCTCATTTCTCACAAATTTTATTTATATTCAGATGTTGTGAATATGGCTCAGTTATTAGAACGCGATTATGAGTCAGCTCAACCAAAAGGCAACGACCAATAACACGATAATAATCATACCGGTGGCAACGACCATCGGAACAACTGTAGACATTCGAAATTTTATGTACTACTGTTACTGACATTGCAGGAGGACATATTCGTCTTTTAAGATGGAACCCAAAAAGATAATCCAAATCCATACCGGATACTACTGGAAGTTCAGCATCAAACCCCGGATCGCAGTCTAGGAGTAACCAAATCTAACCTCGGAGATAACCCCGAGGTCTGCAGATACAATACCGGAACACACACCGAAGAAGACCGATTAATCTCAGAGATAACCCCGAGGTATCCAGTCTCAGTCCCAACCATGGGAATAGCTACCAACCTTGGCAATGACCCCAAAGAATGCAATTTCAGAGATAACCCCGGAAATGCTTGTTTCAAATGTGACCAGCTTCAGTCTCGGCACTCACAACGAGATACACTGTACCAACCCGACAATAACATCGGGAAGACATGCACACCTCAAAGATGACAATGAGGACCTTCAACAAATTACAACAATCCAATCTCAGCGAAGCCTGAGCAACGTCTTCTTTATCAGCCCAATCTGACGATAACACCGGTGAGGGGCAACATCGTCATCTCGTCAACACGATGCCACATCACGTCTCTACGCAACGATGTCCCACAAGGCTAACCAATCCCGAGTGACTATTGTACGGGTGAAAGTTGACACTTGAAGACCGGAGGGCATCATCCCATCTTCAATGACTTCGTACAAGCTCTAATCCCATGCCATCATACAACTCTCGACAACGGCGGTCCGAAATAGGTCCTGTATACCTCAAACAGATGCCCGGATTGCACTTCTGAAAATTCGAGTGGACATTACAGTGCATGAGTGCACGTACTTTGACGACCCGACCCGACAAACCCGGGCCAACCCGGGTTAGCTCTGGTACACCTGCGACTCATATGACTATAAATAGAGGGCTTGAGGTGCTAATTTTTTAAGAGAAAAAGACAGGGAAACTCTGCACAATTCGCTCTGCACTCGCCCATACAGTGTATTTTCCCACTTTTAAACACCTGTGAGCTCATATATAGCATCTTTTGCACACACAAAAGCTCGTGTTTACCCACTATAAAGATATAGAAGCCTTTTTTAGTTGTCAGCTGTAAGCCTTCTCACACACTTTAGAGTCTTTCTCTTCATCTTTGCACACACCCTTCTACACGTTGAGAGTCGTGTTGCTCGCTTTTGCCCGGACTTCGGTCCGTGGTTTCATTCCAGTCTGTATATATATTATATATATATATATATATATATATTTATATATATTGACTAACACTATCGAGTTATGCCTCGATTGAGCCTAGACTTCTGTCTTGAGCGTTTATTGCTTTAATATATATATATATATATATATATATATATATATATATATATATATATATATATATATTTACATTTATATATATTAACTGTGTGTCGAACTTTGTTCGATGAGCCTAGACTTCGGTCTGGAGCGTTTATGCTTTAATATATATATATATATATATATATATATATATATATATATATATATATATATATATATTTACATTTATATATATTAACTGTGTGTCGAACTTTGTTCGATGAGCCTAGACTTCGGTCTGGTGCGTTTACTCGCTTATATATATATATATATATATATATTTATATATATGAACTGTGGTCGAACTCTGTTCGATGAACCTGGATTTTACATCCGGTGTGTTTTTTACTTTTATATATATATATATATATATATATATATATATATATATATTCGCTCTTACGGCTTTATTTACATTTCTGATCCCCCATGGAGGTTCTTCGTGGTTGGTGATCCTGTCTGTATATATATATTTACAGCTTTTATATATATATACCTGCTTACTGCTTTTATATAAATTGCAGTATTCTGTGCGCCTAAAAATCATGTGATCACAGATTCATCCCATTGGATTTAGATTTGGTTCTTGTGATGGACATTTTCAGCTGTAAGTAGCTTGTAAATTATTCTGCGTTGTCTGAATTTCCTCAGATGGTTTCCATACCCACGAGGAAGTCGGCATTATTTTCGTATATTATTTTCGTACGGATGCCTCGCATCCGTCAAGTAAAATCAATCAAGCCGATCACTTAATAAAAATGGGAGTGTAAAAGGTCTCAATTCCTATTGAGCATCAGGGTTTGAAAAACCTCTTTTATAAAACATCACTGCCATATCTTGCTAAAAACTAAATTTTTACATAAATTCAAACCCTGTGTATATAGGTTCGAACGAGGCCTCGCACAACTTCCATATAACAGCACATTGATCCACACACACACACACACACACACTCAGATAATAGTTTCTTGAAAAGAGGCGGTCACCGTGGTAACACGGATGTCGGGGGGTGCCTAACACCTTCCCCCCCGCATAACCAAGTCCCCAGACCCTAAACGAATCTCGGTTTCACTGACCCGTATATCAGTGTCACATCACTGGGTCACCAAATCCGGAAGAAATGATGGCAACCCAGCAGCAGGCTCCTCCTCGATGTAGGTATCAATGTCCTCCGTAGGCTCTACATCGTCTAACTCGCTCTCCGGTACTGCAAATACTGCTGCAGCTGATAAAATCTCCGTCTCCATCCATGCGGAGTACTCTACAGAATAACCGGGATGACTGACAGAAAAAGCAGCTAGCTCACGCTGATCCCAGCAAGCGTATACACGAGATCGGTCCTCTGCTGAGAGGTATCGAGAAGCTGAACGCTGACCTGTCGCCCCCTCGAAAGGATAAAAATCCTGGAACTGGTCGAACTGCGACATCACGGCTAGCGGGTGATAAGTAGTCACGCTTCTCAAACCAGCCAATGGGAGGAAATCCATGCCCAGAGCATGAGTAATGAAGCTGTATGGTGAGCAAAGCCCCGAGTACAACAATATGCTAAATGGATCTCTGATATCTGCCAAAAATGCGGACTAGGACTGAGCATCTATACACTCCGATGGCTGAAAGGAGTATGACATAGCGACATCATGGGAGAAACAATACCCATGTCGTCTAAGGGTACTAGCCTGTCGCAAGTGTGACATAAACCACACATACACCATGACCGAACTCCCAGTGAACACTCCTGACGGGTAAGTACAGCAGTAGGATGCTGACCGCAGAGTCTTTGCTACAATCATAGGCACAATGGTACGACCCTCCCTGAGAGCTCTCACGGCCATGATAACGCCTATATCTATCTCATCCATACACCGCGACATGTACACATGTGACAGTACATATAGCATCAGTACATCAACTCTGGCCAAACGCCAATGATCCTCCGACATGGTGAAATCCCCGGAATGTCGTGAGTAGCTATCCTCCGAGCCAAATCTGTCATACAGATAACGCTGAGATATCATGTGGCCAGATGTCAACTCATCCTGCACTACTTTGCGCCGCAATCTAGTGAGAGTCATGAACCATCTACTCATGTCTCCCAAAGCCATGTGCACACAAGGTCTGTCTAAGGGTAGCATCGTCAATCGTGCATACTCCTCTAGGGTAGGAGTCAACTCATGGGTGCCAAATCGGAATACCTGCCTATCTGGTAGTCAATGCTCTAGCATCCCATCTATAAACCCTGCGGGAACCTAAAAAGCCAATAGGGTCATGGTATGCTGCAGCAACAGATCTACGGTCACCCTGTCTGGTGGTGACATGCTATCGTACCACAATTGCATACCCAATACCACCACTGACGGTGGGGTATGATCTATACAGCTAACTGTTGAAGAAGACATCTGTGCGGGCCGTGTCATAAGACCATCCATGGGTCAATGCCGAATATCTCTGGACATATATACATATGCATAACATAATACATGCATAACATATAATGGATGGCAATATGATATAGGGAATAAAAAAACGGTATAGACATTCCTACATATATCATCATCTAATACATCAGCTCTATACAACTACAAATACATGAGAATGGGGCACATACGCCCTACTACTAACAGAGGCCTATCAAAAGATATAGCGAGAATGGGGAACAACCACCCAATATCTAACAGAGGCTTATCAAAAGATATAAAGAGAATATACATCAGAAGAAGACCAGGGTCTCGATGTCCACGTCTTCATTCCTGTCCACCTGATGTAACTCATCTTAAGTCACTGGATCTCTATTAACAGGGATGTCAGGCCTATAAAGAGGAGGATCTACGCCGGAAAAACCAAATGGGTCGTCTGAGGGGCCAACACCTGAGCTGGAAGGAACAAATGACTACTCCTCTACTGGATCTCTGCCCAAATGCCAAATAAATATATGTGCCTGATCCAACTACTTGGTCAAGCTATCAATCTGGGTAATATGAGTCAGAGCTCGGACACAAGCTACCCAATCTGTTATCATCAAAGATCCTGGAACCATGTCCCCCATAAACTCTGTGGCACGGGACTGGGCCCCAATAGTGCGAGGGAGCAACCAACGTTGGAATATCTCCTGAGTACATGGACCCTCTGATAAAGCAAAATCGTCAACTCCTAACAATGGAATATCAGTGACGGGTGTCTGTGATATGGGCCAATGACGCTTGGCAGGAGGCAAGATCGGTATACGGATCTCCCCTGTGGTGCTCCTAATATCACGCTCGCCTAGATAGATCTCCCAGCCTCCATCTGTAAAGAGAGGAACTCTCCTGGTGGAAATCAAATACTCGACTCCAGTCGGGTGTCCATCCTCAAAACCGATGGTCAAATGTTCCCCTGAGTAGGGAATCCATATGATGGCGTCAGCCGTCAGTAACTCCAGCTGCATACGGCAGTGAGCGAAGCCCTCAGCTACAGGGACCTCTGACAAAATAGAATGGTGCCATCATCGTCCTCGTGGATAGGTATCTAAACCTAACACACTCATAGGACACAAACATGGGAGCCTCTCATAGGCCTAAAACTGCCAACACAATGGCAAAGCATCTGCTATCAGTAAACACTCTTAACCTATGAATGGGAAAAGTCAAGAGAAATACTCACCAGCAGAAATGGGTAAAATCCTAGCCAAGCCTTGGTCAAACCCTGTGAGCGAAGACGCATGCCCCGGAGGAAATAGGCGAAGGTGTAAGAGCCCCAGTCATGCTCTCCTATACGGTCCACATCGCGTATGGCACTGACCAAAGCGAAAGATACCGTGGAATAGTTATCTACTATGAAGCAGCCTCGAATGATCATCAGGAACAATCACCGCAGAACGCGATCCCTGATCTTGACATCATCAGGCATGGGCTCACTAAATAGCCCGCTCATAACATCTATGTTCAAAGGACCTGAATGGATAGTCCTACCTTTGAGCGCCTCCGCTGGAACTCCTAATAAGGATCTAACGGCAGTAGGGGTAATATTCACCATGCAAGGCACTGGCTCCCCTCCAAACTCCATACCTGTGATAAATCGCTAATCCATAGGCATCATCATCACCTCACAATCCAACAGGTAGAGTGACTGAGTCTTATGAAACCATCGCTCAGACAATACCTTGAGGTAACTCCAGGGATAACGACGGGGAGGGATAGAGAAAAATGCCCCAAATCCCCACTCATGCGCTACTGCTCTATAGTCAGGATGAAGCGCCTGGTACATGGAGTGGATGCTAAACCAGTTCCCTCGAGGCTGTATAAAACCTGGAACCCGCATGAAATGCAGATCAACATCAGAACCCTTTAAATCCTCATCAATAAGAAAGAAGGAAGATCAAAGTCTAACGCCATACCTCGTTAGCATGCAAATACATCGATTAATATCTGCCCAAATCACCCAACAACTCTGGTTTCACCACCTGAATGCTCGCAAGCTCCCTACGAGGGACATGTGTAGCAGGAGCGGGATCCTCAATCGAAATATCTGCCTCCTTGTCCTCAACGTCTGGAACATCTACCTGGACAGGACGTATCACGGCCTCCACCAATCGACGAGGCTGTCTGACAGAACGGGGACGAGACACTTCAAAAGCCCTCCACCGTACGCCAGAAGTGGTCCTGTAAGAGCTGCTCGGCTGATCTGGATCCATAATATCTGGACAACAAGTCTCCAAATCACCTCAGAAAGGGTGTGGTATTTCCTTACCTGGAGCTTTTTAAATACATTTATGACTATATGCATGCATGCATTTACTTTAACATATAATAGAGTTAAAATGCATGACCACCCAATGCCTACATTTGGAAATTTTTTGCCATAGTCCCCTTTGAAAATATGACTATCCACATGCACTAAGACATGTCTAGGTGGCCATTCAGTAGCACACTTGTACCAAAGTCATATACATAATATATGCATTAAAAATTAAAATCATCATGCATAAGGCCAACCTCAATGCTAGGAGTATTTTGCCTTTCTACCTTTTGCTCATTGGATATCAAATAGGACAAAAAAATAGTAGAAAAAGGTGCCAATTTGACTGTCTCAAAAGCTCAATTTTTTCGCATCATTATGTTCAACATGGTTTAATACTAACATTTACTATGTTGAATATTTTTTATCAAGTCATTTGTGCATACATAATCACTACTATGTGTTTAGATGCATTTCGTGCGATAACTCACAATCCAACGGACATGAAATTGGAAAAATACATGCATACGTTACCAGGATAGTGTAGAACACCTGTACGGTAACATAATTTGCACAAAGCAGCCCGAACTCAGCAGATCTGAAGATGGTTCGCGGTTTTCTTTAGGCGAAGTGAGTTGGAAATGAACTTGCGAAGGCTGGCTGCAGGATTTATGATCCATGCCTGGAGCAGATCTGAAGATGGTTCGCGGTTTTCTTTAGGCGAAGTGAGTTGGAAATGAACTTGCGAAGGCTGGCTGCAGGATTTATGATCCATGCCTGGCCGCAGGCTCACCCACGGCTGCAGTAGGTGCACCTGCGGATCCTCTATGTGGGTCCCACCCCTCCAGCTTGGTCCAGTTTGAGTTGAAATGGAGTTCTTACGGACTAGAAAGGTCAAATCGAGGATAAAAACGCCACGCGATTGAGCAAAACTGCATACAATCCTGGTCTTCTCAGATGAGACTTTGAATTTGTACAACACTCATTGGTAGTCACATAAATATAAGGTATACCTTACCAATGATCCCAGTTGTCGCAAGTCACATACGACAATACCTTATACAGGTCCGATGCCGCCAACTCCGGGTCATTACCCCAATAAATCCCCGACGGGGGTTACAACGTAGGTCCTCGACGGGGGTTACAACATAGATCCCCGGTGGGGGTTACAACACGTTCATCCATTGATATTTCTATCAATGAAGGTCAAGCAGCCTTGATGTTATTTCAGCTGATGGCAAGTAAACCCATCGAAACATTAATAAACATGCGATAGTTGCGTACGTACTCATGCGTCCCCAGTAGATCCCCGACGGGGGTTACAACGTATATCTCCAGCAGGATTAGCAAAACATGCTCAGTCGTGGACACACATATCAATGAAGGTCAAGCAACCTTAACGTCATTTTAGCCGATAGCGTTTAAACCTATCAGAGCTATAGAGCTATTCGAGGTTTTCATACCCAACTGCTCATATTCCCCAGCGGATCCCCGGCGGGGGTCACAACGCAATGCTCCGTTGATCTATACGACAGCGAAGGTCAAGCAACCTTGACAATCTACAGAATCTCAGCTGTTGATTCACACGTCAGCGAAGGTCAAGTAGCCTTGACAATATAACCCACATGATGTTTCAGCCGTTGATTCACACGTCAACGAAGGTCAGGCATCCCTGATAGCATTTGCTGTTGGCATTAAATCCAACAGAATCATGATATATTCTGGCGATACTAACCAGGAGAGGTCAACATTATCAAAGAGGATAGATGATGGAATATGTTATACACATCCTTAAATAGATCAAGCTTGATTCCCACAGATCTCTTACATATAAGAGGTACATCTTCAGGATCAAGTCGTTATCAAAGACACATGAATTTGGTGATAACTCCAACATCAACATCCTAACAGATTCAGACTATACATCAAATCTGATCATCATTGCCAATCCCCAGTTGAAGCAACAGGGATCCAACAATCATCCCCAACATGTTGGGCTACAACCCCGTACATATGCATCAGACATTGGCATCATGTTTCTATCCATAGTACCATGTTTATCTTGTTGCATTTCAAGTGTCTAGGATTCTTTATCCTACCCATGCATCGCCATGTATGAGTATGATAAAGAGGGGCATCTGTAGACACTCGAAATTTTCTGTACTACTGTTACTGACATTGCAGGAGGGCAGATTCTTTTTTAAGAGGGAACCCTGAAAGACAATCCAAATCCATACCGGATACTACCGGAAGTTCAGCATCAAACCCCGAATCGCAGCCTGGGAGTAACCAAATCTAACCTCGAAGATAACCCGAGGCCTACAGATACAATACCGGAACACACACCAGAGAAGACCGATTAATCTCGGAGATAACCCCGAGGTATCCAGTCTCAGTCCCAACCATGGGAATAGCTACCAACCTTGGTAATGACCCCAAAGAATGCAATTTTGGAGATAACCCCAGAAATGCTTGTTTCAAATGCGACCAGCTTCAGTCTCGACACTCACAACGAGATACACTGTACCAACCCGACAATAACATCAGGAAGACAGGCACACCTCAAAGATGACAATGAGGACCTTCAACAAATTGCAGCAGTCCAATCTCAGCGAAGCCTGAGCAACGTCTGCTTTATCAGCCCAATCCGGTGATAACACCGGTGAGGGGCAACATCGTCATCTCGTCAACACGATGCCACATCACGTCTCTACGCAATGATGTTCCACAAGGCTAACCAATCCCGAGTGACTATTGTACGGGGTAACGGGTGAAAGTTGACGCTTGAAGATCGGAGGGCATCGTCCCATTTTCAATGACTTCGTACAAGCTCTAATCCCATGCCATCATACAACTCTCAACAATGGCGGTCCGAAATAGGTCCTGTATACCTCAAACGGATGCCCGGATTGCACTTCTAAAAATTTGAGTGGACATTACAGTGCATGAGTGCACGTACTTCGAGACGACCCGACCCGACAAACCCAGTCCAACCCGGGTTGCCTCTGGTACACTTGCACTCAGCTGCAGGTACACCTGCGACTCATATGCCTATAAATAGAGGGCTTGGGGTGCTAATTTTCTAAGAGAAAAAGACGGGGAAACCCTGCACAATTCGCTCTGCACTCGCCCATAAAGTGTATTTTCCCACTTTTAAACACCTGTGGGCTCATATATAGCCTCTTTTGTACACACAAAAGCCCGTGTTTACCCACTATAAAGATATAGAAATGTTTTTTAGCAGTCAGCTGTAAGCCTTCTCACACACTTTAGAGTCTTTCTCTTCATCTTTGCACACACCCTTCTACACGTTGAGAGTCGTGTTGCTTGCTTTTGCCTGAACTTCGGTCTGTTGTTTCATTCCAGTCTGTATATATTATATATATATATATATATATATATATTTATATATATATATATATATATATATATATATATATATATATATATATATATTGATTAACACTATCGAGTTATGCTTCAATTGAGACTAGACTTCGGTCTGGAGAGTTTATTGCTTTAATATATATATATTTACATTTATATATATTAACTGTGTGTCGAACTTTGTTCGATGAGCCTAAACTTCGGTCTGGAGCATTTATTGCTTTAATATATATATATATATATATATATATATATATATATATATATATATATATTTACATTTATATATATTAACTGTGTGTCGAACTTTGTTCGATGAGCCTAGACTTCGGTCTGGTGCGTTTACTCGCTTATATATATATATATATATATATATATATATATATACTTATATATATGAACTGTGGTCGAACTCCGTTCGATGGGCTTGGATTTTACATCCGATGCGTTTATTGCTTATATATATATATATTTATTTTTGTCTTGCCTGGAGTTTCCTTCGTGGCAGTTGATCGCTCTTACGGCTTTATTTACATTTCTGATCCCCCATGGAGGTGCTTCGTGGTTGGTGATCCTGTTTGTATATACATATACATATATATATATATATATACCTGTTTACTACTTTCATATAAATTGCAGTATTCTGTGCGCCTAGGAATCATGTGATCACAGATTCATCCTATTGGATCTAGATTCGATTCCCGTGATGGACATTTTCAGCTGTAAGCAGCTTGTAAATTATTATGCAGTGTTTGAATTTCCTCAGATGGCTTCCATACCCACGAGGAGGTCGGCATTATTTTCGTATATTATTTTCGTACGGACGCCTCGCATCCGTCAAGTAAAATCAATCAAGCCGATCACTTAATAAAAATGGGAGTGTAAAAGGTCTCAATTCCTATTAAGCATCAGGGTTTGAAAAACCTCTTTTATAAAACATCACTGCCATATCTTGCTAAAAACTAAATTTTTACATAAATTCAAACTCTGTGTATATAGGTTCTAACGAGGCCTCGCACAACTTCCATATAACAACACATTGACCCACACACACACATACAAACTTAGATAATAGCTTCTTAAAAAGAGGCGGTCACCATGGTAACACGGATGTCGGGGGGTGCCTAACACCTTCCCCCCGTATAACCAAGTCCCTGGACCCTAAACGAATCTCGGGTTCACCGACTTGTATATCAGTGTCACACCACTGGGTCAATATGCAAACCTTTTCTCGGTTGTGTTGGTACAACCATTTAAAAAACCAACTGGCGACTCTTAACAGTCCCATCATCGACATCATACATGTCAGACCTTTTTCACTTATTTTTTCAAACAAATCTCACCTAAAATGAGAGCACCAAAGAACAAGTAACAGAAAGGGACATACAAAAATCCCGACGTCGACAACAACGATAACCATTGTGGAGGAAATTATCATGCCAAAAATGGTAACCACTTCAGTAGTAATCATGCCCAAGATAATAAGAAAGGTGAACTAAGTGAGAACAACTTCAAGAAGAAAAGATTCAACAATGATGAAAAGATCTCGGTAGCAACACCAGCACCCATTTTAAAGGAGGGAGAACGACCACCGGTCGTATGTTTCAAATGCGGACAGGAGGGACACATCCGTCCAAACTGTACGCAGCAACCCAAAGCGTGTTTCAATTGCGGAAGAGAAGGTCACCTAGCTCGATTTTGTCGTGTAGTGAAGTCAAGTCCAGCTAGAATGGTGATGCCATAGGATGTCTCAGATAAGTCAAAGCCGGTAGTTTAAGTGAGAGCGTTTGTCGAGGAACCCGAACGAAGTTATCACGGGTAAGTTAATCATAAACTCTTGCAAAATCTATACCTTATTCGATACCGGTTCTACCAACTCTTTTATTTTACCTAATTGTGTTCAACGTTTGAACTTGACCCCTAAGAAATTAAACTTTAAATTATCTGTTGAAACTCCGTTGGGAGAAACCTTCATTACATCCACTATTTATAAGTCTTGTTTGATTCAAATCGGCACCCTCATGTTACCTGTTGATTTTATCTCTTTGGAAATACTTGCATTTGATGTGATTTTAGGAATCGACTGGTTAACTACTTATCATGCTAAAATTGATTTTTTTCGTAAAGTTGTTAGCCTTTATATTCCTAACGAACCTGTTATGCAAATTCAAGCGACCAAACCACTAAAGTCAATCACTGTCATATTAAGCCATAAGTAAAAAGCCCCGAGCCTTTCGCTGGTGACTTCCTTGTGTGGGATGCACCAAAGCTAGACTTTCCGTAGAGGACGTCATGAATAACGATGGCAAGTTGATAGGTATCAATGTGAGGTGCTATCCAAGTTTTGGATGAGAGTCATAGTTTTGAATGATAATTCTATCATTAATAAATTTCCTGACGTATTCCCTTAAGAACTTCCTAGCCTACCCCCAGAGCATGAAATCAAATTTTGTATCGACCTTGAACCCGGTACAAAACCCTCAAATATTTATTCACCCAAAATGAACGTAACATACGCCAAAGACGTTGGCTCGAGCTGTTGAAAGATTACGATAATTCCATTCAATACCATCTTGGAAAAGTGAACGTAGTAGTTGACGCGTTGAGTAGAAGATCGTATGCGGTTACGAGTGCGACGTCGTTAACACAAAGACCTATTTCGTATGACTTATAAATGATGGAGATAGAATTAAAGACTCTAGGGACCCACGTGATGATAACAAATATACGAGTAGAATTAACTTTAATCGATAAAGTTAAAGTTTCTCAAGCTACAGACCCGGAGCTGATGAATATAAAGAAGAAGGTGCAAGAAGGTGTTATTTTAGAAGCAAGAATCGACGAAGAGAGGAAATCTCAACCCTCGATTTATTATTCTATTTCAAATCCTCGATCGAGTAGGAACTGTGACATATAGACTCGCTTTACCGCCAAGTATGTCTCGTGTTCTTAACGTTTTTCATATATATATATATATATATATATATATATGTTACATAAATGTGTGGACGACTCGAACCACATTATTGAATTAGAACTAGACGAGACATCAAAAGATTTAACGTATGAAGAGGTACCTGTTAAAATCTTGGATAAGAAGGAACTTATTCTACGCTCAAAGGTTATACCTCAAGAGTTAGAATCTGAAATAAAAACGAGGTATCCTCACCTCTTTGACATACCAGGTACGTACACCAATTTCGAGGATGAAATTTCATAAGAAGGGGAGGTTGTAAGACCACAACTTTTATGAATAAAGATTAATTTTCTCGGAATATTTTTTTAATGGTGTGGATTTGATATAATGTTATAGTCATGGATAATATTTACAAATTTTGTAAAGTAAGCAAGTTGTTATAAAATATTAGATTGGTCGGGGAATATTCATTTTATCAGGGAATATTTGTACGACGACACAATCATTGATGGACCCCACAACTGAATTACTGTAGGAGTTAGAAAACGACATAAATATCTTTTTATAAAAATAACGGCGAAAGTTTTACCATTAACTATCGAAATACCTGATGATAAAAGTACAGTAATACGCGTGATTGTATAGTAGCACACAATATTGATTATTGATGCTTATATGAGAAGTCACTCAGTTATACTCAATTATTGCTGCATAGTATCTCACGTTATTGATTCAATTATTTTCACAATATTTTATATTATTAAATAAATAATTGAGACGACAAAGTTATTCATATTATTATTCACATTATTGATGATGTCTAGAAAATTCTGTCAAGGAAAAGGGTTTGGTCACCTAATTGCGCGCCAATAGGGAGAAATCCTTATCGGAAAGCCCCCTCTTTCATGGGAATGATCTGATTGTTAATATTGTAAGTTATAATATTAATGATGATTGCTATTAAAAATGTGTTTTGTGAAGACAAGTGAATTGAGATAAATAAAGAGGATTTTTGTGGAGTATTTGTTGTAAATTTTGCTTTTTATATGGACCCCCACTTATTCATTTTTCAAAATGATCGGTAAAAAGTTATTCAGTATATATATAAATATATATATATATATATATATATATATATATATATATATATTATAAGTTTTGTTTTTTTTATAAAAAATAGAATATATTATATTTTATTATGCATAGTGTTTGCATAGTAAAATCATGTGAAAATCAGAAATTCGTCCGTGAATTCGTTCTTCGCCTGTGATACATCCCCTACTGTGCATCCAAATAGTATCATGACATTCTCCTATAAATATGATGCTCAGTTTAGAATTGAAAATCACATAAGAATCAAAGAATTCTTCTTCTATAATATTGAGCGTATTTCTTTAGAGTTTAAGGAAGCTTTAAGTGTAGAAAAGAGTGCAAGTTTTCTTCAAGAATATCTCCGATATACCAGTCGGAGTTGCTCTCTTTTTGAGGTAAGGGTATTTATTTATTTCATATTCGCTTACAATATTATTTTTCGTATTCGTAAGAAATTTTATTTTGTTCAATATTCGCAAGAAATATTATATTCGTTTAAAATTCGTAAGGAATATTATCTTCATTTAATATTCGTAAGGAATATTATTTTCGTTCAACAGTCGTAAGGAATGTTATTTTTGTTCAATATTCGTAAGAAATAATATTTTCTTCCATACTCTGTAGTATATAAGTAATATTATTTTGTTTTACATTCTGACTTCTACACTCATTTTGTTAAGTACTGCTTCTATACTCTTTGAAATTAGTAGAATATACTGACAATTTGTACTTCATCAAGTATCTTTTCACAAAGATATTTTTCAGAACATTCTTGTTCATTTTTAAGCTTTTCATGCTGGAGAACTATTCATGAGTACTATTCATTTATACGACACTATTCATACGTACGACACTATTTATATGTACAATACTATTTATACGTACGTGTACTATTCACGAAGTACTATTCATAGGGTACTATTCACTCGAGTACTATTCACCCGGGGTACTATTCATGACAAAAATTGATTTCTTTTCTGTCTAAATCATTTTTGATACAATATTATTCTTGAATTTTACTCCACAAAAAAGTTATCATATTGACAATTTGGACATTTTTAAACTCGGGATAAATTTAAAGTCTTTAATATTTATCCTTGATTTTGTTTGATTAATGCTTATATCATTATCATCATCCTCATGCTTATATTGTGATAAAAGTTATCTTTGGACTGTAGTGCATAGATGGACTGTTGATTGGTATGATTATGACCAGGGATTATTCGGTATAATCATGACCTGTAATGTTACAAATGATGTGGTAAAAGTCTTCATTGGCCCGTAGTGCATTGATGGACATATGTTGGTATGATCATGACCATGCGTTCTCTTCGGCCAAGGGTGCAAAGATGAATTTTTGTTTTGCATGATCATGACCATTGGTGATAACACAAATATCCTTGGCCCATAGTGCATGGACAACTCAGTGATGTAGATTATTTATTAAGCGGAGTCTCAACGATAAAATTGATGATAAACATTTTAAATTATAGAAGATAGTAGATATCATGCTCTACTTGACTCTTCCAATGGATTACTTATTCCGTTGCAGTTAAACTTTTTGACTATTGTATTCTATCAGTTTAACACTGTTGAAGGCTAATGATAATTTATTTTTCATTATCTTAGTCATAATATTCTTTACTGGGCTAGTTGAGCTCACCCTTTTTCTTTCATTGTTCTCTTCAGGAAATGAGAACGTAGCCGGGACTAGTTGGGGAATGGAGTGATGGTCCGAGATGGTGGCTATAGTAGTCCTCACTATATTATAAAATAGTGTGATAATAATTGTAAGGAGGACTCCATTTGAGTTTGGATATTGTCTAGATGACAACATTCGTGTTAAAACTCTCAGCTATATTTTGTCGTATTTTACACGATAGTTGTATAAATAAGTTTGTATTTGAATCCTGTACCATGTATTTGGCGACTCAGAATTGTATACCTATTTTGGGGGCATCACAATAATGAAGCCAAGGTGGTGCAAATATTGAAAGAAGCACCCCAAAAGATATCCATTCTGGACTTGGTATTGTATTCTTCAGATCATCGCAAGGTCTTAATAAAAGTATTGGAAGAAGTTCACCTGCCAAAGACGGTGGACACTGAAAAGTTTCATCATTTGGTGGATCACATTTTCAACAGCAATGTGATATCTTTCACTGATGATGACATACCACCCAAAGGGACGGGTCATTGTAAGTCATTACATATAGCAGTGATGTCTTCAGGATATGTGGTCGAAGGTGTGTTAATAGATGAAGGATCTTCCTTGAATATCTATCCCTATGCTACGTTGGAAAGAATGAAGATCAATCCCAATTGAATCCGAAGCAGCCACATATTTATAAGAGCCTTTGATGGATCTCGACAAAATACTGTAGAAGAAATTGAACTACAGTCCACATACCTTTTACATATCCTTTCAAGTGCTAAACATCACCACAAGATATAATTTGCTGTTGGGAAGGCCATGGATCCATATGGCAAGAGAAGTGCCATCTACCCTTCATTAATAGGTCAAATATATCATTAATGTCAATTTGGTAATTGTCAATGCCAAACCAAAATATCCTATCCATGTTCAAAGCTATATGCCTGTAATAAGTCTCAATGAGGGAGTTGAGCCTATCAGTTTCAAGCCCTTGAGGTGAACAACACTCAATATCAAACTATCGGGGCCCTAGCTTTGAAGCCCAGAGTTTCCAGCAAAGTAATGTCGGTAAGTCAGGAAATGATATCCTTGGGTTTCCAGCCTGGACAAGGGTTAGGGAAGAGTCAACAAGAAATTAGAAGTTCAGTACAAATTCCTAGCCAGACAGGGAAGGCTAGATTGAGCTATTCCTTTGGATCAGATCATCGGAACCCACACAAAAATCTATCAGTTCCTTCTTCTACAATTTTGCTACCTAATCTTACAGATGCATGATTTGTAAATCCTATGAGGAAAATTTTTGTTTCCGTGGTAGGTAAGTTGATTCCTAGGGCTAAGTAGACTAGTGGAAAAGAAGTCCTATTTCCAGATAAAGAAAGCGAGGAAAGGAATCAGAGACTCAAACATGAAGTGTAAAACCAGTTATCAAAGATGTACTTTTTGGTGCATACTGAGGGTATGAACGAGGATATCCCAGATGATGACTGTTCAAAAGATCAAATCCTAACCCCTCGCATAAATAGGGCTAAGGAGAACCGGTCAAAGGAAAATACTAACCTTGATATGAATTTAGTCATGGTCATCATCAAAAAGGAGGAGGTCATCAACTATCCCTTCATCACAACTGTCCACAAAGACTTGACCCTAGGCTATTGGAGCAATACTCCTTGCATCTGCTGAAAATGGTAAAAAGGGTAAAAAGTCCATCTGCCCTAAAGTGTAGATATTATTAACTGCTTACTTTTGTTGCAAAGTACTAGCAATTACTTTTGTCATGCTTTTGCTAACACTTTGTATGATCAAACAATCTCATATATTAAGTGAAAGTATTTTGTTTTCAGGACTCTAGAGTTGGGTTTGTCTAACCATGCTAACATAATGCCAAATCTCCACAATGACTAAAACTTTGATGTAGAGTTGAACTTTGACTTGATGGGGATTTAGCAAGAAGAGATAGAAGACTATGAGGTGCCTGAAGAGATCAAAGAATGGGTCGAAGATAAACCCAAAACAAACCTTGATCAAACCACCTCTGTCGATATCAAAACCTCAAAAAACCCTAAAAAATTCAGATAGGCATGAACCTTATCTCAAGCCAAAGAAAAGACCTGATTGCTCTACTAACCTAGTTCCAAGATATGTTTTTATGGTCACATGAGGACAAGATCAGTTTGTCTAGTGATATTTTCATTCATTGCCTGCCCATTAAAGAAGGATTCAAGACAGTCAAGTAGAAGCTCAGGCGATTGAAACCTGATTGGAGTCTGAAAGTCAAAGAAGAAATTGCTAAATAATTCAAAGTCGGCATCATCATGAAATCAACCTACACTGAATGGCTATCCAATATAGTTCTTGTGCCTAAGCCCAAAGGGAAAGTACGTGTATACGTGGATTATAGGGATTTGAACAAATCTTGTCTTAAAGATAATTTTCCAGTACCTTTTATCCACATACTAATAGATAACATGACTCAGTATGGCATGTATTCATTTGTTGACTGCTTCATTGGGTACCATTAGATCATGGTTGCTGAAGAGGAAATGGAGAAAACAACCTTCATCACTCCTGTTAGGTTTGTAATATTCATGGATACAATCAAATTGCACAAAGTAAGCGAAAATGTGGTGAAATGGTGTTTTGAAATTTTATAAACCATATACCCGGATAATTCTTTATGCACAATTGTTAATTAAACAAAAAGACGAAGAACACGAATTATACCTTTGAAGATTTGAGCTTCCTCAGGTACAAGTTCACCTCCAAATCCTTTTTGCGTTCAACTTGAATCCACCGGTTTGATTTCTTTCTTTGATCAACGTTAGCCACCCAAGTGTTTGACCTCTAGAGGTGATCCACCAAAGAAGAAGAAAGAATCAAGAAGATGGGTGTTTGAAAAAATCCTAGTTTTTCTATCTCTCATAGAAAAATGGGTACTCTCCCAACTCTTGAAATTGTTATTCACGTGTGTTGTGAAAACATCAATCACCCTCACCCATAATAAGACTCCTCTTATTTATAGATGTAGGTAACCCTCCTTTACCATTAAGGAATTGAGTTTTATTTTAATTAATTAAACTCCTTTAAGTAATTAGGCTCCCAATCTTATTAGAAATAATTAATTAAACTTTTTTTAATTAATTAGCCTCCTAATCTTATTAGGAATATATAAGATTACTTTTTATTAATTAATTCCTAAACTCCTTTAGGAATTAAATAATAATAATAATAAGACTCCTTTTATTAATTTATATTTAATATTTTCAAAATATTAAATAATAAATATTAAGCCATTTAATTTATTCTATAGATTAAATTAAATACACTTAACTTATTATTATAATTATGTCATTTACTTCTTAAATAAATATTCTTCCTTTTGCGGTGTGACCCTTTAGGTTCTCCATATTAAACCGGTTGTGAATAAATCAATTATAACAATTCTAATCTTATTTAAATAAATAAATTAAACTATTAATTTATTTAAATAAATAATTTTTATTCTATAATAGGGATAAGTCTCCCTAGCGATTAACGATTTTTTAGATAATATAGATTTAAACATTAATCATAAAAGAACATTTGAGTAAATAATTAACATACAATTCAATCCTTCCACCATAAAATGTCACAATTAAATATAAGACATGAAATTACTGTCAAAACTTATTTTATTTAATTATATGTATTTCGACTCTTAAATGCACAACTCCAAATAATGCAAATTAGAAACTATTTTTTAATTTTATTTTGCCTTGACCAATGACTACTAGGTTGTCATTTATCGAGTCACATATGACATTTCTCTTCTTTTACTAGAAGCGGTAGATTCTTTATTGATCATACGTTATCTCCATGTACAACTTATTATACCCAAGCATATTCTTTGATATACCCTAAGGGTCTTAAGGAATAAGTCAAAGTATAATTCATCATACACAAGATACTATGATGATCTCAAGTCCAAGGATCACTTGTACTACTATCACTTCAGGAATTCCTATTGACATGCAAGTAAAACTCTATTAAGTATTCCTTAGCGAGCCATATTCTGTGAACTTATTATCCAATAAGCACCTACATACTTGCTTTAGTGTCTCCACATAAATGATTATGAGATCAATCATCCTCATCCAATGAGCAAACAACGTATGTACCAATCTATTCAGATTCACTAATACCCTTTTTAGTAATCCATCGATTGGGAACATTTTAATTTTTAAGCTATCTAAGAATTTAGATCTCATTAGCATGATCTCATCATGATTCTAAAATCATTGCTTAAAACTATGAGTTTATAACATATTATAAAAATAGCACCATATAGATAAATTAAAGCCTTTAATATTAATAAACGAATAAGATTGTTACAAAGTATACGCTTTATCATCAACATGATTGGCTTGTGTGCATACTACTTTCAATCTCCCACTTACACTAAAGCCAATCATCATGATATCTCACACCCTTAATTTCTAAGTAACAATCATTCTACTGTTGGATAAACTTCAATAAATGGATATGTAATGTTGTTCTTGAGAGTTCACTATCTCTATAGTGATTTATTATCTTTTAATGATTCCACTAATCAAATGAAAGTGCCACAAGCACATGTTTAGATCCAAGATGAGACTTAGGAACTATTCCTAGTTCTGTAATGAACTTTTCATCCAAACAATCAACTTGCAGCTTCATTTATAGCTATATACTTTATCTTTCTCACTAAACCTGTAACTCTTTGCAATTTAGAACCTTTCCAATTCACTGCACCACCGTTCAAGGTAACTATTTACCCTAAAGTGGATTTGTTGTCGTCTTTGTCAGTCTAAAAAAACTTGAGTCTGTTAAGCCCTCTAGTTTTAATTAAGACTGACTATAAATTTTAATCACATCCTTAGTGCCGTGTCAATGTCGGGATTTTTATTTGTCCCTTTTCCGTTCTTGTCTTTTGGTGTTCTCATGTTAGGTGAGATTTGTTTGAAAAAATAAGTTGTGAAAAGGTCCGACATGTATATGTCCACGATTGGACTATAAGAGTCACAAGTTGATATTTTTAAATGGTTGCACCAACTCAACCGAGAAAAGGTTTGCACATTAACCTAGTGATGTGACACTATTTGACTGGTCTGTAAAACCGAGATTCATTAGGGTCTGCGGGCTTGATTATGTGGAGGGAAGATGTTAGGCACCCTTCGACATCCGTGTTACCATGGTGACTGCCACTTTTCAATTAATCTATTATCAGAATGTGTGTGTGTGTGGGTCAATGTGCAATTATCTGAAAGTAGTGCTATGTCTCATTTGCACATATATACAAAGGGTTTGAATTTTGTATAAAAGTTTAGTTTTAACAAAATATAACAATGATGTTTTGTAAAAGAAGTTTTTCAAACCCTTATGCTTAATAGTAATTAAGGCCTTTGATACTTCCATTTTATTATGTGTTCGGCTTGGTTGCTTTTATTTTCGATATGCGAAGAATCTTCGAGAAAATAAGATACATAGCAACGTCGAACTCCTTGTGGGCATGAGAGCCGTCTAAGGAAATTCAAACACCATGAATAATTTACAAGCCATGTACAGCTAAAAATGTCCATCACGGGAACCAAATTTAGATTCAGAAAACTGAATCTGTGATCACATGATTCCTAGGCTCACATGATGTAGTAGTTTGTATGAAAGCTGTAAACAGTTATATATATATATATATATATATATATATATATATATATATATATATAGATGATCAACCGCCACAAAGTAAACTCTAGGCGGGTCTAAATATAAATAAAGAAGTAAAAGGCCACGAAGTAAACTACAGGCCTGACATAAATGTGTGTGTGTATATATATATATATATATATATATATATATATATATATATATATATATATATATATATATATAAGCGGTAAACACACCAGATATGAAATCTAGGCTCAATCAAACAGAGTTTGATGATAATATATATATATATAAGTATTTATATATATATAAAAGTAGTAAACGCTCCGAATACAAAATCCAGGCTCACCGAACAGAGTTCGATAACAGTTATATATATATATATATATATATATATATATATAAAATCAATAAACGCTCTGGATGTGAATCCAAGCTCAATCGAGGCATAACTCGATGATGTTAGTACGAATATATATAAGTTTATATATACAAAAGAAATAAATTGCCACATACCGAAGTCCGGGCATACACACGCAACACGACTCTCAAAGTGAATAACGACGTGTGCAAGAAGGGGAGAAAAGACTTAAAGTAATGTAAAAAGGCTTACAGTGGAATGCCAAAGAAGACTTCAATAACTTTAAATGGATGAACACTCGGTTCCCACTGGTAAAAAGTAGCCAAATATAAGCTCACAAGTGTTTGAAATGAGAAAATACTCAATTTATAGTGTGTACAAAGCAAATTGGATAGGGCTTCCTCGCCTTTTCTTTCTTAAAAATGGCCGCCCCAAGCCCTCTATTTATAGAGGGGGAGCCGCAGGTGTACCTGTGGCTGCCCGGGGTGCCTCGGGCTCCGTGGGTCCCACCATCTCAAAGTACGTGCACTCGTGCAACGTGTTATCCGCTTGAACCTTTATAACTTCAATCTGGGGATCCAATCGAGGTGTTTAAGACCTTTTATAGAATGCTGTTATTAAAAGATACACAAGGACATGGGATACGAGGTTGTACGAAGTCAGGAAGATGGGTCCATGCCCAGGTCTTCACGCTTCAAATTCTATCCAGTGTGCTGTCTTGTGTATTAGTCACTCGAGATTGGAGCTATGGTTCTTGTAGGACACTTCTATGTAGCATGTAGGTTGAAATGTTTTTGAGACTACGTGAATGTGGGATTGAGGTGGCAAAATGACAATTTTGCCCCTGACCGGTGTTATCTCCGGTTCTGGGCTGATTTAGCAGTCGTTGCTCAGGGTTATCTCTGAGATTGGGATGCTGCAAGTGCTGACCATCCTCAGGGTTGTCTCTGAGGTGTGCCTGTCCTCCCAGGGTCATCTCTGGGCATGGGACTGAGTGCCTCAGGGCTATCACCGAGTGTTGAAGCTGATTGCTGGAGGTTAAAATAAGCATTTCTGGGGTTATCTCTGGAACTGCAACTGCATGCCTCAAGGTTGTCTCCGAGGTTTGAACTGTATCTCTCAGGGATGTCTCTAGGATTGGAACTGAATATCTCAGGGTTGTCTCCGAGATGGCAAAGGTCTCTGGTGTTATTTCCGGAACTAGAACTGTATTCCTCGAGGTTGTCTCCGAGGTTGAAACTGAAACTCCCGGGGATTTCTCCGGGTTGGACTGCATATCTCGGGGTTGTCTCCGAGATGGAACTGTCTTCTCCGGTGTTATCTCTAGTGTTATCTTCGGAACTAAAATTTCACTCCTCGGGGTTGTCTCCGAGGTTTGAACTGAATATCCCAAGGTTATCTCTGGGACTAGAACTGAATATCTCGGGGTTGTCCCTGAGATGGCAAACTGAGTATCCTGGGGTTGTCTCTGGGACTGTGCTGACTTGACTTCTAGGGTTATCTCTGGAAGATGATTTTGCCCTCCTGCAAGGTTAGTAACAAGAATGTAAAATTTTCGAGTGTCTGCAGATGCCCCTCTTTTGTAGGGTTTTGACATAGAAACGCACAGCGGAAATAGAACAATTTAAACCAAATTCAAAATCCTAAACAGGATCCATGCGAAAAACAGTTAATTCAGTGGTTAAAAATTATACCGATTAAGAAAGCGATTAAACGATGCGGTCGAATCTCCAACGCAATTCGAACGAACTGCATCTCTCTGGTATCCACACGAACACTCTACGAATCGTCCTACAATCTGCAAAAGAAGGAATCGTGGTACTAGCCACCAAGGATGAGAATTTACGAAACTGTTTTCTCTAGTCTCTCTCTAAGAGCGGATAGTTTTTTTTTTGTTTTGATGATTAAAAAATCCAAAGACGCTGATATATCATATATATAGCAATAAATCAGGATTAATCAAAAACCCTAATCTAATTAAAATAAAATCCGAATTTATATATATATTATATCTTAATTAAGTCTTACTTAATTAATATATATACATATACAAAGCATCCTTTTAATTTAAATTCGTGATTTAAATACTATCAATCATATTGATATATTTAAATCCTTACAATTTAAATTAATTCCCTTCTAAAAATGTTCTTTGTGTGTGACCCTATAGGTTATTATTACGTTGGCAATAATTTTAAAATCATATTATAAAATTATAAACAGTGAGCGACATCTAGTAATGCATCACTGCTATCCAAGTAATAATAAGATCGATGATTCGATGCAACCTTTTCGTGACCAATGTTTCAATGTAATTTAATCCTTTTAACCTTAATATCCTAGATTAAACTCGAGTCATGGAATGTGTCATACTCTTCATAATTTAATCTGAGTTTTCTTGATCAATGGGTAGACTATATGAAACAAATCAATATTTGAGCATGGCCATGCATTTCATAGTCCTACTCAATCAAGAGGCCTATGGATATCACCCCTAATATATAGAATGGTTAAATTCCATCTAGATCACTCATATTCCTCACACGATTCATGATGTACCCAATAATTACCTTTATAGTCCACCCTATTAAATGTGACATTTGATGATATCAAAGTACATAAATTCTCATGTAGAAATATAGTGATTGCAGGTCGGAGGACCATTACATCATTGTCACTATGAGAATCGCTAATGACACTTCGATGCTCCACATAGAATTCTCATGGTGGGTATGTCCAGTACATCGTTCTCTAACACATACCTATGCATTGACTTAATATCTCATATATTTATGACCAATGAGATTTGGTCATCAGTCAATCAACATACTAGTCTCAATGCATCATTGTTGTCCTATCAACAATGGTACTCGACTAGGGACATTTGAGAGCAATGATACTAATTGTAATTATATAATCTCATGTTCAAGTCACATACTTGAAACTATATAAATTGTATCACTATTCTAAGGAATTTTATTATGTTAACATTTATATAACGCAGTAAATAAAACCATAATAAAATCATTCATATATTTAATCAAATATAATATCAAAATGTTAAGCAATTATATCAAATAATTGGCCTCTAAGGCATAAACTCTAACATCTTTATCATATTCATGCAATGTAATGGCATGGATAGGATAAAGAACAATAGACACTTGAAACATGACAAGATATTCATGATGAAATGTACTACAACATGATGCAAATGTATGTGGTTTGTTGGACTATTTTCCAACGGGATGTGATGACTGTCTACTCCCATGACTTCTGATGGGGACTAGAGTGATCACTGATGACCCTGACAAACTGCTAGGATGTGTGCTCCAAAGTTCTCAGTAACTTCCAGGATGTTGATGTTGGGGTTATCACCCAAGTCCTTAATCCTTGGTATAGACTTTCCACCATAGATGTTCCTCTCATGTACAAGAGACTCTGGGGAATTGTGTTTTGCCTGATACAGATTGTGTATAATAAATTCCATCATCGGTCCTCCCCGATAAAGATGTCATTCCCTAGTTTGTATCGCCAGGTCTTCCAATGATCTGTCGGAGTTCTTGCCAACAGTCTGTGTTTGTCAGGGTTGCCTGACCCTCGCTAACATATGCGTCAATGGCTACCATCATTAGACCATCTCCGATGCTTCGTTGGGTTTAATTGCCAACGGCTATTGATGTCAAGGCTGCTTGACCTTCGTTGAACTATGCATCAACGACTGATATCATCAGACTATTTTCGATGCTTCGTTGGATTTACTTGCCAATGGCTTGAGTTGTATAAAGTTCCCGCTGGGGAGAAGTGTTTTGGAGTAAAGATCCCGAACTGAAGGCATTGAACATTCGTGAGGTATTTCCGAGCGTAGTTTGCAATAGTTGTGATCATCGGTATAGTGAACCCTGTGCTTGGATGAATACCAATGAGTGATAGAAATACCCATAGTTTGGTTTGTGAAAACAAGGATTTCAGGCTTTTTTGCTCAATCGCGTAGCATCTCTTTTCCTGATTTGACTTTTTTAGCTTGTGAGACCTCCTTTGCAACTCGAACAGGACCAAACTAAAGGGGTGGGACCCACACATAGGAGCCACAGGTACACCTGCGGCCAACCATGGGTGGTTTTAAATGGCCTGTTGCTTTCACAAGTCATTTTTATACTGCGCCACACAGGAAATCCGAGAGCTCTTCTTCAGATCTGCTGAGTTCGGGCATCTTTCTACAAATTCTATCACCGTAAAAGTGTTCTAAACTACCCTGATAACGTATGTTTGTCTTCTTTTCCAGTTTTTATCTGTTGGAAAATGAATTATCACATGAAATGTGTCTAAACACATAGTAGTGATTATGCATGCTCATATGACTTGATAAAAAATATTAAACATAGTAAATGTTAGTATATAACCATGCTGAATATAATGATGTGAAAAAATGTGACATTTGAAACAGTTAAATTGACACCTTTTTTTGCTATTTCTTATCCTATTTGAGGACAAATGAGCAAAGGTAGTAAAGCAAAGTAATCCTGGTAATTAGTCTACCATCATGGATTGTGACTTTGATATTTGTATGTATATAGGATTTTATGACTGTGGGTAGGCGTGCTACTGAATGGCCACCTAGTCATGCCTATGTACATGTGGATAGTCTTGTTTACAAAGGAGACTGACAAAATTTTCCAAAAGTCTAGGCATTGGGTAGGCATGCATTTTTAACTCTACTGTAAGCGTATGTTAAAGTAATGCATGCATGCAATGCATGCATGCATGTAGTCATAAAATGCATTTGAAAAGCTCCAGGTTAGATTTTACCACACCCTTTCTGAGGTGATTTGGAGACTTGTGTCCAGATATATATGGATCCGGATCAGTCAAGTAGTTCCCATAAGACCACTTCAGGTGTGCGGAGGAGGGCTTCTGATGTGCTTCGACCCCATTCAGTCAGACAACCTCGTCATTTGGGAGAGGCGGTGATACGTCCTATTAGGGTTGATGTACCTTATGTTTAGGATGAGGAGTAGGATATACCTGCTGCGGCTCCAACTCCTGCTGCTCATATTCCCCGCAGGGATCTTCCAGGCATTGTTGTGATGATTCTAGATCTTTTGGATGATTTGAGTCACCACCTCTCGGTTTACTTGCAGGCAAACGAGGTAAAAGATGGGTTTGAATATTATTTTTTCCTATTGACGAGGATCAAAGATTCTGATGTTAATTTTCATTTGATGTAGGTTCCTGACTTTACACAGCCTCGAGGGAACTAGTTCATCATACATTCTCTATATCAGGCTCTGCATCCAGATTACCAAGGTATTGTGCATGGTTGGGGCTTTGAGGTGTTCTTTTTTATCCTCCATCGCCGTTGTCCAAACTCAGTCTCTCCATTTGTTGGATTGTGTGGTGATGGTGACGCCGATGGATTGGCGATTTCTCACTGGTATGGAGTTTGGAGGGGCGCCAGTGCCATGTACGACAAACATTAGCCCGACTGCCGTCAGATCCTTGCTAGGAGATCTGACCGAGGCGCTCAAGGGCATGACCGTTCGTACAGGTCCTTTGAGCATAGATGCTATGAGTGGGCTGTTGAGTGAGCCCATGCCCGCTGATGTAAGAGTCAGGGATCACATTCTTCGGCAATTGTTCCTGGTTATTATCAAGGGTTTTTCCATAGCAGACAACTCTTCCACGGTGTTATTCTCTTTGATTAGCGCCACTCAGAAGGTGGACCGTATCGGAGAGAATGATTGAGGCTCCTATACCTTTGCCTATTTCCTCAAGGGAATGCACATGCATTCATAGGGCTTGACATAGGCTTAGCTTGGATTTTACCCGTTTCTACTGGTGAGCATTTCTCTTTTGATGCCCTATGTACATGATAAGAGTGTTGACTGATAGCAGATGTTTGCCTTTTTGTTTGCAGTTTTGGGCCTATGAGAGGTTTCCATGCTTGCGTCCTATTAGTGTGTTAGGTTTGGAGACCTATCCACGAGGACGGCGATGTCATCACTCCATATTGGTGAAGGTTCTTGTAGCTGAGGGTTTCACCCATTGTCGCTTACTGTTGGAGTTGTTGGCAGCTGATGCCATCACTTGGGTTCCCTATTCCGGGGACCATTTGATAGTTGGATTTAAGGATGGATACCCAACTAGTGTCGAGTATGTGATGTCCACCCGTTGGATTACTCTCGTCACAGATGGAGGATGAGAGATCTATTTAGGAGAGCGTGCTATTAGGAGCACCACAGGAGAGATTCGTGTACCGATCTTGCCTCCTGCCAGGCATTATTGGCCTGTGTTACAATCGCCTGTCAGTGATATCCCATTGATGGGTGTTGACATCTACACTTTGTCAGAGGGTCCATTTACTCAGGAGGCATTATACCGCTGGTGGTCCCCTCGTACCATTGGAGCCCAGACCCACGCCACTCAGTTCATGGGGGATATGGTTCTTGGATCCGTGCTGATAACGGATTGGATGGCCTGTGTTCGAGATCCGACTCATTTGATATAGATTCATAGCTTGACCCGGCAGTTGGACCGGGCACATTTTTTCATCCGACATTTGGGCAGAGATCCTTCAGAGGCGGATACTTTTGATCCTTCTAGCTCGGGGTCTGGACCTTCGGATGACCCATATGGCTTTTCCGGTGCAGACCCTCCCTTGTATAGGCCTGACATACCTATTGGCAGAGATCCAGTGACTCAGGAGGAGTTACATCATATGGACATGATTGATGATGAAGATATAGGCACCATTGTTTTCTTCTGATGTGTATTCTTGCTATATCTTTTGATAGGCCTATGTTAGATACTAGGTGGCTATACCCCATTATCATTATATCTTTTGATAGTCCTCTGTTAGTTATAGGGCGTCTGTGCCCCATTTCCCTGTATTTTTCAGTTGTACAGAGATGATGTATTTAGATGATGATGTACTTAGGAATGTATGTAATGTTTTCCATTCCCTACATCATATTACCATTAATTATTTATCATGCATGTATTATGTCATGCGTATGTATGTCTAGAGATATTCAGCATTGACCCCTGGATGGTCTTATGATATGGCCCACACAGATGTCTTCTTCGACAGTTAGCCGTATTGATCACAACCCACCAGTATTGGTGGCCTTTTGCTTGAGATCTTGGTATGATAGTGTATCCCTTCAGACAGGGTGATTGTAGATCAGCTATTGCAGCATTCCATGACCCTCATGATGTTCCAAGTTCCATTGGGCTTTATAGATGGCATGCAAGAGCATTGGGGAGCGATATGTTTTCCAGTTTGGGACCCAAGAGTGGACTCCTACCTTGGAGGAGTATAAATGGTTGACGGTTTTGCCCTTAGACAGGCCTTGCGCTCGGATGGCTGTCGAAGATATATGCCGGCAGTTCATGACCCTCACCGGGTTGAGGCGTAGAGTAGTATAGGATGAGATTACATCCGACCATGTATTGTCCCAGTATTTTTAGATAGACAGATTTGGCTCAGTGGACAACTATGCACGAAACTCCGGGGATTTCACCACGCCAGAGTATCAGTGGCATGTGTCCAGAGTAGATGTACTTATGATACGCAGCCTATGTGTACATGCCACTGTACATGGATGAGCTTGACATCAGTGTTGTCATGGCAGTGCGAGCTCTTAGGGAGGGTCATACCATTATTTTGATGATTTTGACAGAGACATTAAGGTCAGGCACGTACTAAAGTATCCACCTTGTAGGGGTATTTATAGGCAGCTCGGTCATGTTGTGTGTGTGGTTCAAGTCTCACCTGAGACCGATTGGCACCTTCTGACGGTATGGGTATTATCTTTCCTATGAGATAGCCATGTCTTACTTCTTTTAGTCGGCGGAGTGTATAGATACTGCATCTTTGTCGGTGTTCTTGGCAGGGATCAGAGATCCATTTGACATTCTGCCGTGTACAACGCTCATCTCTCCCTATAGCTTCATTACACATGCACCTGTCATGGATTATCTCCCTCTGGCTGGTTTGAGGGGCATGACCACATATCACCCATTATCTGTGATGTCACAGTTTAACCAGTTTCAGGATGTACATCCTTTTGAGGGGGCATTAGGCCAGTGTTTGGCTTCTCGCCATTTGTCAGTAGAGGATAGATCCAGGGTTTATGCCTGTTGGGATCAGAATTAGCGTGCTGAGTTTTCTGTTAGCCATCTGTTGGGTAAAATCTAATTACGCACAACACGCAAGTACACGTGGTCAACAAGTAATAAAGTGAAAGTAGAGTTTCGTTCCCACGAGGAATTTTTTAATAAAAAGTCACCAAGTACTATCCGGTAACCAATTTAATCTTATTTAAACGAATGAATTTCAAATTATATAAATTAAATTATTTAATTACACTAATTCTAATTACCACTAATTAAATTAAGATTACGGAGATTTAAGATCACAACTTCACTTATTGCTTCATTTAAGTTAACACACTTCTCATCAATTATTCTCTATCATGAGTTGTTAATCAAGAACACTAAAGCAGATAAAACCACCTCTCGATGCATAATACCCATACTTACTTAAATCCACAGATGATAGAATTAAGCTAGACACCCTAATTAACTAATCCACTATATCTCTATGTGAATTATAATTAAAAAGGATTTAAAGCACAAGTCCTCTATAAGATTACATACGATGTTAGGTATATCTCTATCCTAGACATAAATTATGTATTCCAACGCCATGCAGAAAGCACAATCACATGCTATTATGATTAGATCTAAATCTAAACTTCATCTCTCGAGTTCATATAGATTATCACGGTAATTGATGACTAATCAATTAAACAATTAAGTCCAAATCACAATAGACAATCCTCATGATTAATAGCGAAGTATATTAAAATAAACTACACAATAAGATCCATAGTAATCTCAAACAAAGAATTAGTGTATTGAATTAAAATTAAGAATCCATAATTGAATACAAAATAAAAGACAAAGATAGAAGAAGATAAGAAGATATAATCTGTTGTCTGCAGATTTGAAGCTCCCTCCTCGCTCCTACTTTGAATCTTCAATGGTCTCCAAGTTGCTTCAACCTCCAAATCTCATTAGAACTATGATTTTGATCTAATTTACTCTAATACAATCTAATGGAATACTCTCTCTAGTCTCTAATCTCTCATAATCCTTGTGATTTTTCTCCTTTTATAAGTCTCTTTATATGTCTTTAAGTCATCTTGGAAGTCCTCTTGGAAGTCCTTGTTGCAATTGGATCGAAACAGTCCTTCCCGGACTCAAATTGGACCAAAATTCGCATTTTCGCGCATTTTTTGGCCATACCCCTGCCCCGACGGGGGTCTAGGCTTGTTTTGGGCCCGCCCGGTGGGCTAGGGTCCGCTTTAACGCTTGCATGCCCACCCCGGCGGCGGTTGTGTGAAGGAAACTTTTTTGCTCTAACGTCCTTTGGGAAAATGACCATAACTTCTTCGTCTGAACTCCGATTTTGATGATTCAAGATGTTTCGGAAAGAGGAGACGTAGATCTACAACTTTCATGCTTTGAGTGTTTCGAAATAAAGACTACAGAAATGTTGAAAGTGTCTCTGAAGTGGCTGCTATGTAAATGACCACTCAAAATAGTGACGTTCGATGTCCGTTGGTACAAATGTCATAACTCTTGCATCCGAACTCCAATTGGAATGATTCAAGTTTTTCTGGAAAGCTAAGAAAAAGATCTATAATGTAATCCAAGTTCCAAACCAAGAACATGAAATAAACATAAAAGCCCAAACGATGTCCGGATTGATTTTCTTTGCGTTTTCATACCAATTCTTTGCGATTTCAACTCCCAAGCATATAATCTACAAAACGAACAAAAAATGCATGAAAAGTAACTAAGAAACATGAGATTAAGAAAATAATTCAAGTAACAGATACCGGATAAGTAGGTATAAAACCTACTTATCAAATACCCCCAAACTTAAACCTTTGCTTGTCCTCAAGCAAAAACACAAAACAATAATGCAATGCAATTCAACAAATGTACATGCCTACTAATCCAGCAGTAATAACATAAACAAGTCTATTCAATCGGCCTTAGAAAAATCAAGTAAACATGATAATACATCATATCAGAACTCACCAGTAACTTCTCAATCAATCATCAAATCTTTGACTATTATCACGAATATAGAGCGTGTGTGCTCCACAATAATGTTAACTGATATAAAATCAAATTTAACACATAACAAGTCTCTTCGAAGGCATCATACAGTGTAAACTCAAGAAATCCAAAAATAAGCTAGATCCAACTAAAATCAAATAATTACCAATATCGTGGGTCAACATGGGATACTTATGCTTTATTTTTCATCTACGGGGGCTTTTTGCTCTTATTTCCCGTTTTATTCATTTTTTTTTGGTTTAAATACACATAGCTATGCAATGTCTTATTTCCTTAGGCTTTTTAATGCTACCTTAACGAGCTTTCGACCAATGACTCCCAGACCATTAAGACCTTAGGGCGCTAGGTATAAAGACAATCCCCTCGGGCTTACTTACTCAAGTAACAAATGCCACAAAACTAGACAAGCACATCACGGTATTTATTCAAACTTTTTCTTTCTTTTTTTTATAGCTTATATACTCCAAATATTACACCAAACTTAGGTTCTTGTCTAACTTTAGCCATCACTATTTATTCTTGTCATTCTTTCATTCAAACTAGCATTATCCTTTAGAATCCCATTATGTATCAATTTAAATTCAATCAATCAACAAGTTGTTTTTACTATGCTATCCTTTTTATACTAGTTTTAAACAGAAAAAGACTCAATTCATAACAAAAAATCACATCAAAGCTCTAATGGTCAGTACTATACTTGTCTACCCAATTCCAATCTCATCATTGGCCAAAACAAACTGTAAACTATTTAACAACTGGATTCATGCAAATGAACATAGTAACTAACTAATATTTTTTTTTGAATTTTTGAATTTTTGAATTTTTGAATTATTTTTTAGAACTGAATATAATGCTATTTAAACTATACTACTATGCAACTACTTATGCAGTTGTACTACATGAATGCACACGTAATGAACCTAACATATGCAAAATAACATAACATAAACATGAAACTAAACATGCATTAATGAACTAAACTAAACTCCCCCAAACTTAGCAATTACAATGTCCTCATTGTAAGAATATAGCGGTAAGTAGAAGAGAACTTCCCTGTAATCAACTAAGCGTGAGGTGATGGTGGCAATGGAGACAACGATCATTTTCCTATCCATTGAACCTCCAATACCTACAATGAAGAGACAACATGGATTAGAATAGCACTTGGATTGGTAAGAGAACTTAATAAGCAAATTAATTCCTATCTACTAACTAAACTAGTAAAACATATAAATATAAAAATTCCCGGGTTGCCTCCCAGTTAGCGCTTGAATTATAGTCTTTCAGCCTGAATTTGTCTGGTCAATGCTATCCAATTCCTCTTCAGTAATTGAGGAACCCTTCATCCATCAGAAATAATATAGCTTTTGGTAGGTTCCCATTTACGATGGCTATCGAATTAAAGTCACTTAACATGCTTTGTTTAGATAAGATCACATTCAAGAACGTCCAACATCAAGGTGTTTTCTCCATTGTGTCTGCGAATAGATTCTGGCATTGAAGCTTGTCAGACACAATAATCTCTTCTTTTATCTTCTCCAGCTCATCGTACCATGGCTTCGAAGTTGTACTCGCTTTTACGTCACAAGGAGTATTACCGATGACATGACTACCTAGCGGACAAGATTTTTCAAATCTAACCGGATCGTTGAACTTTGATGGAGAAGGAACATGAGGCATTAATAACATCGACTCATCATCGTTAGTACTCATAGTTAGTTCATCCCCACTTGTCTCCTCTTTTTCAACATCTCGTGTCTCATATATCCAGTTTTAGATTTGGTTCGGGCACTTCATTAATCTCAGAATCCTCGTCATAACACCAATTGTTTTGAGGACAGTTGTTCAAGGCTTTGAACATTTGATCAATCTGATTTTGCAGATTTTGAATTGATATCTCTTGATTCTGAATTAACCGCTCTTGATTCTGAATTAACCGCTCTTGATTAATCATCCTCTCCTCATTTGATGCTACAAACTTGGACAAAAATTCCTCCAACCTTGAATTATCTGTCTCAGTCTCTGAAGCCATGTATTGAGGACCATTGGTTGAGGTAGTGACGAGTTGTTCCATCCGATTATTAAAATTTTGGGTTGAAAGCTCTTGGCTAATCCTCACCTCCTCTAGGTTTGCTATGCCTTTTAATATTACATCCCTCAGATTTAGCTTTTCTTCTTGTGGCAATGGAGGTGGACATGAAAATTTCGGTGTGTATGTTGGATTTGGAGCGTAGTATTGGTCTTCATAAGTATAGCTCCATGACGAATCCGGGAGATACCCCCAAACTTGATGATAATTAGCATATATATAATCGTTGAGGTATTCACCGCCATGTTGTCCCGACCCAAAACTAACGGTGCATTGATGACTCGGATGATTACCAGCACAATAATTGCAATTAACTGCTATCCTTTGATTATGTTGGACTGCAACAACGTCCAACCTCCTCGAAAGTGTCTCAAGCTGCGCTGATATTGCAGAAAATGCATTGAGACCATCAATCCCCGCTCCCCTTGACTGAGTCATTATCGTATACTATCATTGATAATTAAATTCCGCCATGGTACCTGAAAAGAAAGAAAAATAGGAAGAGAATTAAATTATAAAAAATGTTTAAATTAAGACTAATTTGATTGAGGCTAATATTGGCAAAAATATATTAACTAATTCCCCGACAACGGCGCCAAAAACTTGTTGGGTAAAATCTAATTACGCACAACACGCAAGTATACGTGGTCAACAAGTAATAAAGTGAAAGTAGAGTATCGTTCCCACGAGGAATTGTTTAATAAAAAGTCACCAAGTACTAACCCGTAACCAATTTAATCTTATTTAAATGAATGAATTTCAAATTATATAAATTAAATTATTTAATTACACTAATTCTAATTACCACTAATTAAATTAAGATTACAGAGATTTAAGATCACAACTTCACTTATTGCTTTATTTAAGTTAACACACTTCTCATCAATTATTCTCTATCATGAATTGTTAATCAAGAACACTAAAGCAGATAAAACCACATCTCGATGCATAATACCCATACTCACTTAAATCCACAGATGATAGAATTAAACAAGACACCCTAATTAACTAATCCACTATATCTCTATGTGAATTACAAGTAAAAAGGATTTAAAGCACAAGTCCTCTATAATATTACATGCGATGTTAGGTATATCTCTATCCTAGACATAAATTATGTATTCCAACGCCATGCAGAAAGCACAATCACATGCTATTATGATTAGATCTAAATCTAAACTTCATCTCTCGAGTTCATATAGATTATCACGGTAATTGATGGCCAATCAATTAAACAATTAAGTCCAAATCACAATAGACAATCCTCATGATAGAACATAATAATTAATAGTGAAGCATATTAAAATAAACTACACAATAAGATCCATTGTAATCTCAAACAAAGAATTAGTTCATTGAATTAAAACTAAGAATCCACAATTGAATACAAAATAAAAGACAAAGATAGAAGAAGATAAGAAGATATAATCTGTTGTCTGCAAATTTGAAGCTCCCTCCTCGCTCCTACTTTGAATCTTCAATAGTCTCCAAGTTGCTTCAATCTCTAAATCTCATTAGAACTATGATTTTGATCTAATTTACTCTAATCTAATCTAATGGAATCATCTCTCTAGTCTCTAATCTCTCCTAATACTTGTGATTCTCCTCCTTTTTTAAGTCTTTTTATATGTCTTTAAGTCGTCTTGGAAGTCCTTGTTGCAATCGGATCGAAACAATCCTTCCCGGACACAAATTGGACCAAAATTCGCATTTTCGCGCATTTTTTGGGCATACCCCCCACCCCAACGAATGTCTATGCTTGTTTTGGGCCCGCCATGACGGCCTAGGGGCCTGCTTTGATGCTTGCATTCCCACCCCGGCGGCGGTTTTGTGAAGGAAACTTTTTTGCTCTGACGTCCTTTGGGAAAATGACCATAACCTCTTCATCTGAACTCCAATTTTGATGATTTAAGATGTTTCGGAAAGAGGAGACGTAGATCTACAACTTTAATGCTTTGAGATTTTCAAAATAAGTACTGGAGAAATGTTGAAAGTGGCTCTAAAGTGGCTGCTATGTAAATGACCACTCAAAATAGTGACATTCGACATCCGTTGGTACAAATGTCATAACTCTTGCATCCGTACTCCGATTGGAATGATTCAAGTTTTTCTAGAAAGCTAAGAAGAAGATCTACAATGTAATCTAAGTTCCAAACCAAGAACATGAATTAAACAAAAAAGCCCAAACGATGTCCGGATTGCTTTTCTTTGCGTTTTAATACCAATTCTTTGCGATTTCAACTCCCAAGCATATAATCTACAAAACGAACAAAAAATGCATGAAAAGTAACTAAGAAACATGAGATTAAGCAAATAATTCAAGTAACAGATACCGAATAAGTAGGTATAAAACCTACTTATCACCATCCGGGCTGTTTGGCAGAGTATTCTGTATGGATAGAGATAGAGACTGCATCAGCTGCGGTAGTATCCATAGTGTAAGGGATTGAGTTAGATGGTGGAGCGCCCATGGAGGACATTGATTTTCCCACCAAGGAGGAGCCATTCACTGGGTTGCCAACAACTCTTACAGATTCTCCTAGTACAAATGCTACTGTGATCGAGCATTCAGCACAGTATTTGGAGCAGAGTCTTCATCTGATGACCTTTGAGAGAGATTAAACTAGGGCCTTGATGTTGATAGCTCTTGATGGGAGAGATATCGCTTTGTTAGAGAGAGACAAGGCATTATCTCAGAGAGATGCCACTGTTGCTGAGCGGGATAACGCTATATATCTGCCTGAGATATCGATGTTACAGATTGTACTGTAGTGAGGTCCTTTACTACTGGCATCATTGCAGAGATGAGAACGTATATTGATGAACATAATGCCACCATGCTGTTGGCTATAGATCTGTTGACTCGTGTAGAGACCCTTGGGCAGGAGATCATAGCGTTGCCTCTTTCTTCTGAGAGGGATGCGATGTTGGACTTGATAGTCCGTATACATACCGACTTGTAGATGGGCTTGTATTTTCCTGCACAGACTAGCTTAGCCATTTTGTTATGTACAGTACATTTTGTATATATCAAACAACATTATATATGGCATAGAAATATATTTTGATTCACTTCCCTTTTAGTTGTGCCTTGTTATTTGCTTGATATTTGCATGTTTCTCCAGGGCTTGTGATCTTGATATATTCTGAACTCCCCCTTGATAGATGGACATTGAGATGTCTCAAGATACTTTAGAATGAATTGTTGATCTGAATGTATTCCCTACCATCTTTGGTGTCTTGGGACTGGTTCTGTATGTAGATGTGAAGAGGAGTGTTTCTTTCCTCTCTGAGGTTGACCACACCACATATGGTCGCCAATAATCCTTTGTATGGGGGAGCCCAATTAGTTCCATCTCTTATGGATTGGTGTTTCTCTTTGAGGAATCAACCACAACTTAGATGGTCACCGATTCTCCCATTTGTGTGGGGATGTCAAGTAGTTCCATCCCTTTGGTCTGAAGCTGATGAAGTGTGGTGGATTGGAAGATGATCCCAGTATCGCTGATAAGTTTTTGTGTTTTTGTAGGGGGTAAGACCGAACCATGAATGGCTGCCTACGTACTCCTATTGAAGAGGAGTTCAGGTCTGCATAGTTCGAACCTGGTGTAAAGGTTCAACGCTGTTTGTGGTAAAGGGGTGTAGAGATGTGTTTATTTTTGTTGTTTTTGTAGTGAGAATGGTGTAGAAATGTTTTTGTTTTTTTCTGTGGTGCGACTGAACCATATAAAATGGCTGCTTACGTACTGCCTTGTATTGGGGAGATCAGGTCGGGGTAGTTCGGCCCATGTACCGGACGGGTTGTATCCAAAAAGTTTAATCCTATGTGCATGATAAACTGAAGGTGTGAAAAGTTTGATCCCTGGTGGGACAAACTGCATGTGTAAACAATTTTATCCCCGGTGGGACAAAACTGCATGTGTGAAAAGTTTTATCCCTGGTGGGATAAAACTGCAGGTGTGAAACGTTTTGAAAACGAAGTTGAGTGGAGGATCTGCTGATCCGAAACCAGGCTGTTGCTTGGAAAGTGTGAATTTCCTTGATGGGAAAATGGGTGTGAAGAAAAGTTGTATGTTCTGAGGGGTTTAGAAAACCTGAATTAACTGGGGATCTGGTGATCCAAAACTAGGATGTTTGTTTGCTGGTAATTTCAGATATAGTACCATTTCACGGCGTCTGAGTTGATGAGTTTTGGAAATACATCGCCATCCATCTCTTATAATCTGAGAGCACCTCATGTCAATACCTCCTTGACAATAAATGGGCCTTCCCAGTTCGGGGCGAATTTTCCCTTAAAGTGATCTTGGTTGTCAATGATCTTCTTCAAAACCAAGTCATGTTATTTAAACTGCCATAGCCATACTTTTCTGTTGTAGGATCTGGCGATCCTTTGTTGATATAACTGACCATGGAAGATAGCAGCGATTCGCCTTTCGTCTATTAGAGACAATTGGTGATACCTATCTTGTAACCATTGGTCTTCATCCAGCTGAGCGTCTATCAACACTCTGAGGGATTCCATTTCCACTTCTATAGGGAGCACTGCTTCCATCCCATAGGTTAATGAGTAGGGGGTTGCCCCTGTGGAAGTGCACATTGATGTTCTGTAGGCTAACATAGTCAGAGGCAATAAGTCAGGCCATCCTTTATGATTGACAGAAATCTTTTGTATGATCTTCTTGATGTTCTTATTAGCCGCTTCAACAACACCATTCATCTTTGGACGGTAGATGACGGAGTTGAGATGTTTGTTGTGGAATTTACTGCATAACTCCTCCATCATTTTGTTATTGAGGTTCTTAGCATTGTCTGATAAAATTACCTATGGTTGTACATATCGACAAATGACATTATTTCTGATGAAACCAATGATAACTTCTTTCGTAAACCTGGGGAAGGAGGCTGCTTCTACCCACTTAGTGAAGTAGTCTATCATGGTGAAGATAAACTTATGCCCATTACTGGCTTTTGGCTTGATGGGCCCGATTACGTCCATTCCCCACATTAAGAAGGGCCAGGGCGAACTCATATTGTGGAGCTCCCTTGGAGGGGCGTGGATAGCATTCCCATGAATTTGGCATTGATAACATCTTTTGACGTGATTATCACAAATCAGCCTTGAGAGAGAGCCAATAATACCCTGTTCTTAGGATCTTTTTAACAAGTAGAGGGTCGCTCATGTGTGGGCCACAGACTCCACCATGGATTTCATCTATGAGTCTCTGAGCTTGGTCCTTGTCTAGACATCTGAGGAGATCTAGTCCTGCATCTCTTTTGTAGAGTGTGTCTCCGCTCAGGTAGAATTTCATAGTCAGTCGGTGGATCTGACTTCTTTCAGCCGGGCTTGCCTTAGCTGGTGTATATCCGTCTTGCAAGTATTCCTTGATATGCTGATACCAATGATGTTGGATAGGAGGTAGCTCATCTGATACTTCTCTAATGTAATTCCCATAGGCTGAAGCCTTTTGTCGGGAAAATATGATGGTTGGCATGTTTTCCTTGTCAAGTATGTTAATCAAGGAGGCCAAGGTTTGCTAGTGCATTCGTAAAGTCATTCCTATCCCGAGGAATATGGAGGAAGGTTATTTCTTCAAACTCCGAAGCCATCTGTAGAACCTGCCGATGGTAAGGCAGCAAATGTAGCTATTTGGTGTGATAGATTCCTGTGGTTTGTCTGATTACCAATTCAAAATCCCCAAATCCAGTTAACCGTCTAATGCCCATTGATTGGGAAAGTTTTAGCCCCATGATACAACCTTCATACTCAGCTGTGTTGTTGGTGTTGGCAAACTACAATTTGATGGCGACGGGATGCTACTCCCCCGTAACGGATACTAGAACTGCTCTAGCCCCAGAGCCTTCCATGTTTACAGCTCCATCAAAATATGTCTTCCATGATTTGTGTGTATCGTCCTGATGGTGTTGCTAAACTTTCATTACCCCTTCATCAGGGAAGTATATTTCCAAGGGTTTGAAATCCCCTGAAGGTGCAGCGGCCAGTTGATTCACAATTCCGTGACCTTTGATGGATTTTTGCATCACGTAGACTATATCAAATTACTGTAGGATCAACTGCCATCTGGACAGTCGACAATTTAACATGGGTTTACTGAACACGTACTTAAGAGGATCCACGCGGGATATGAGATGGGTTGTGTGACCATGGAGGTAATGATGTAACCTCATGGAAGCCCATGCTAAAGCATAACAAGTTTTCTCAATCTGAGTGTACTTATGTTCACTGGTGCTGAATCTTTTGCTGAGTTAGTAGATAGCTCGCTCTTGGCCTCTATCATCTTTCTGTCCCAGCATGCAACCCATGACATTGTCTCTGATGGACAGGTACATGAGCATGGGAATATCATCCCTGGGTGGTACTAAAATATGAGCTTTGACTAACTGCTCTTTGATTGTAAGGAAGGCCTTTTGACACTCGTCATTCCATTTTATGGAGGAGTTCTTCCTTAACAACTTGAAAATAGGCTCACAGGTTGCTGTGAGTTAGGAGATGAACCTGCTAATGAAGTTGATTCTTCCCAAAAATCCCTGTATTTCCTTCTCTGTCTGAGGAATGGGCATTTCCAAATGGCCCGAATTTTGGTGGGATCCAGCTCAATCCCCTTGTGACTGACTAGGAAACCTAGCAACTTGCCTGGTTTGACGCCAAAGGCGCACTTGGCTGGAATCAACTTTAAGTTATACTTATAGAACCTATTGAAGAGCTTGCTGAGATGGTTTAGGTGGTCCTCCTCCCTTCGAGATTTAATAATGATGTCATCCACATAGATCTCTATCTCCTTGTGCATCAAATTATGGAAAAGAGCCATCATGGCTCGGTGGTATATAGCTCCGACCTTGATGAGGCCGAATGACAACCATCTATAGCAAAAGGTTCCCCAAGGAGTGATGAATGCAATTTTCTCACGATCCGCTTCAGCAAACATGATTTGATGGTACCCCGCAAAGCAATCAGCAAATGAGTACATATCATATTGAGTTGTATTGTCAATAAATATGTGGATGAATGGTACGAGAAAGCTATCTTTTAGACAAGCTTTGTTCAGGTCCCGATAATCCACGTAAACTAGCACCTTTCCTCCGAGTTTAGGCACGAGGACTATGTTGGATAGCCATTCAGGGTATGTTGACACCATGATGATGCTAGCTTGAAATTGTTTCACAATTTCTTCTTTAACTTTTAAACTCCACTCAGGTTTTAATCGCCTGAGCTTCTACCTGACTGGCTTGAATCCCTCTTTAATGAGAAGGTGATGAATAACAATGTCAGTGGACAAACTGACCATGTCTTCATGAGACCATGAAAACATATCCTAGAATTGGGTCAATAGTGTAACCATATCATTCCATTGGTTTAGAGTGAGGTCTACACCAATTTGGATTTGTTTGGGGTTTTCTAAGGTTCCAAGGTTAAAAGAGGTGTGTCGACGTCAGGATTTTTGGATGTCCCTTTACGTTACTTGTTCTTTGGTGTTCTCATTTTAGGTGAGATTTGTTTGAAAAAACAAGTGAAAAAGGTACGACATGTATAATGTCGACGATGGACTGTTAAGAGTCGCCAGTTGATTTTTTAAATGGTTGTACCAACACAACCGAGAAATGGTTTGCACATTGACCAAGTGGTGTGACACTGATAAACGGGTCGGTGAAACCAAGATTAATGTAGGGTTCGGGGACTTGGTTATGCGGGGGAAGGTGTTAGGCACCCCCCGACATCCATGTTACCACGGTGACAGCCTCTTTTCAAGAAACTATTATCTGAGTGTGTGTGGGTCAATGTGCTATTATATGGAAGTTGTACGAGGCCTCGTTCGAACCTATATACACAGGGTTTGAATTTATATAAAAATTTAGTTTTTAGCAAGATATGGCAGTAATGTTTTATAAAAGAGGTTTTTCGAACCCTGATGCTCAATAGGAATTGAGACCTTTTACACCCCCACTTTATTAAGTGATCGGCTTGATTGATTTTATTTGACGGATGCGAGGCATCCGTACGAAAATAACATATACAAAAAAATAATGCCGACTTCCTCGTGGGAGTGAAAACCATCTGAGGAAATTCAGACACCGTAAAATAATTTACAAGATGCTTACAGTTGAAAATGTCCATCACGGGAACCGATTCTAGATCCAATGGGATGAATTTGTGATCACATGATTCCTAGGCGAACAGAATGCTGCAATTTATAAGAAAGCAGTACGCAGGTATATATATATAAAAGCTGTAAATATATATATACAGACATGATCACCAACCACGAAGCACCTCCATGGGGGATCAAAAATGTAAATAAAGCCGTTAGAGCGATCAACTGCCACGAAGGAAACTCCAGGCAGGACGAAAATAAATAAATAAATATATATATATATATATATGTATATATATATATATATATATGTATATATATATATATATATATATATATATATATATATATAAAAGTAATAAACGCACCGGATGTAAAATCCAGGCTCATCGAACAGAGTTCGACCACAGTTCATATATATATAAGTATAAATATATATATAAAAGCGAATAAATGCACCAGATGTAAAAATCAGGCTCATCGAACAGAGTTCGAAACACAGTTAATATATATATATATATATATATATATATATATATATATATATATATATATATATATATTGAGCCTAGACTTCGGTCTGGAGCATTTATTTACTTTTCTATATATATATATATATAATATACAGACTGGAATGAAACCACGGACCGAAGTCCTGGAAAAATCAAGCAACACGACTCTCAATGTATAAAAGGGTGTGTGCAAAGATGAAGAGAAAGACTCTAAAGTGTGTGAGAAGGCTTACAGACAACTGCTAAAAAAGGCTTCTATATCTTTAGAGTGGGTAAACACTGGCTTTTGTGTGTACAAAAGAGGCTATGTATGAGCTCACATGTGTTTAAAAGTGGGAAAATACACTGTATGGGCGAGTGCAGAGCGAATTGTGTAGGCTTTCCCCGTCTTTTTCTCTTAGACAATCAGCACCCCAAGCCCTCTATTTATAGGCATTTTAGCTGCAGGTGTACTAGAGGCAACCCGGGTTGGCCTGAGTTTGTCGATCGGGTTGTCTCAAAGTACGTGCACTCAGGCACTGTAATGTCCACTCGAACTTTCAGAAGTGCAATCCGGGCATCTGTTTGAGGTATACATGACCTATTTTGGACCGCCGTTGTCGAGAGTTGTACGATGGCATGGGATTAGAGTTTGTGCGAAGTCATTGAAGATGGGACGATGCCCTCCGGTCTTCAAGCTTCAACTTTTATCCGTTTCCCCGCACAATAGTCACTCGGGATTTGTTAGCGTTGTGGGACATCGTTGCATAGAGACGTGATGTGGCATCATGTTTAACGAGATGACGATGTTGCCCCTCACCGGTGTTATCGCCGGATTGGGCTGATAAAGCAGAAGTTGCTCAGACTTCGCTGAGATTGGACTGCTGTAATTGTTGAAGGTCCTCATTGTCATCTTTGAGGTGTGCGTGTCTTCCCGATGTTATTGCCAGTTTGGTGCAGTGTATCTCATTGTGAGCGCAGAGATTAAAGCTGGTCACATTTGAAACAAGCATTTCTGGGGTTATCGCCGAAACTATATTCCTTGGGGTTATCACCAAGGTTGGTGGATATTCCCATGGTTGGGACTGAGACGGGATACCTCGGGGTTGTCTCCGAGACTAATTGGTCTTCTTCAGTGTGTGTTCCGGTATTGTATCTGTAGGTCTCGGGGTTATCTCCGAGATTGGATTTGGTTACTCCCAGACTGTGATCCAGGGTTTAATTCTGAACTTCCAGTAGTATCCGATATGGATTTGGATTGTCTTTCAGGGTTCTCTCTTAAAAGACAAATCTGTCCTCCTGCAATGTTAGTAACAGTAGTACAAAAAATTTTGAGTGTCTACATATTCCCCTCTTTATCATACTCATGCATGGCGATGTATGGGTAGGATAAAGAATCGTAGACACTTGAAATGCAATAAGATAAACATGGTACTATAGATAGTAACATGATGCAAATGTATGATGCATGTGTACGGGGTTGTAGCCCAACATGCTCGGGATGATTGCTGGCTCTTTTTTGCTTTAACTGGGGATGGGAAATAATAACCGGATCTGGTGTGTAATCCGAATCTGTTAGGATATTGATGTTGGAGTTATCATTAATTTCCTGTGTTCTTGATAATGACTTGATCCTGAAGATGTACCTCTTATATGTAAGAGATCTATGGGGATAAAGCTTGATCTGTTTGAGGATGTGTATAACATATTCCATCATCTATCCTCTTTGATAATGTTGACCTCTCCTGGTTAGTATCGCCATAATATGTCACGATTCTGTTGGATTTACTGCCAACAGCAAATGTTGTCAGGGATGCATGACCTTCGTTGACGTGTGAATCAACGGCCAAAACATCCTGTGGGATATACTGTCAAGTCTGCTTGACCTTCGTTGACGTGTGAATCAACAACTGAGATTCTATAGATTATCAAGGTTGCTTGACCTTCGCTGTCGTGTAGATCAACGTAGCATTGCATTGTGACCCCCGCCGGGGATCCGCTGGGGAATATGAGCAGTTGGGTATTAGAACCTCGAATAGCCTTATAGCTCTGATAGGTTTAAATGCTATCGACTGAAATGACATCAAGGTTACTTGACCTTCATTGATATGTGTGTCAACGGCTTAGCATGCATTGCTACTCCCGCCGGAGATATACGTTGTAACCCCCGTCGGGGATCTAATGGGGACGCATGAGTACGTACACAACTATCGAATGGTTCTCAATGCTTCGATGGGTTTACTTGGCATTGGCTGAAATAATGTCAAGGCTGCTTGACCTTCGTTGATAGAAATGTCAACAGATGAACGTGTTGTAACCCCCACCAGGGATCTACGTTGTAACCCCCGTCGGGGACATACGTTGTAACCCCCGTCGGGGATCTTTGTAGGGTAACGACCCGGAGTTGGCGGCATCGGACCTGTATAAGGTTTTGCCATATGTGACTTGTGATAACTGGGATCATTGGTAGGGTTTACCTTGTATTTAGGTGACTACCAATGAGTGCTATACAAATTCAGAGTCTCATCTGAGAAGACCAGGATTGTATGCAGTTTTGCTCAATCGCGTGGCATTTTTATTCTCGATTTGACCTTTTTAGTCCATAAGAACTCCGCTTCAACTCGAACTGGACCGAGCCAGAGGGGTGGGACCCCCATAAGGGAGTCGCAGGTGCACCTGCTGCAGTCGCAGGTGGGCCTGTGGCCAGGCGCGAATTATAAATCCTGCAGACTGGTCTTCACATGTCATTTTCAACTTGCTTCGCATAGAGAAAACCGTGAGCCATCTTTAGATCTGCTGAGTTCGGGCTTCTTTCTGCAAATTCTATCACCGTACAAGTGTTCTACACTATCCTGGTAATGTATGCATGTATTTTTTCCAGTTTCTAACCGTTGGATTGTGAGTTATCGTACGAAATGCATCTAAACACATAGTAGTGATTATGTATGCACAAATGACTTGATAAAAAATATTCAACATAGTAAATGTTAGTATTAAACCATGCTGAACATAATGATGTGAAAAAATTAGACTTTTGAGACAGTCAAATTGGCACCTTTTTTTTGCTATTTTTTGTCCTATTTGAGGTCCAATGAGCAAAAGGTAGAAAGGCAAAGTACTCCTAGTATTGAGGTTGGCCTTATGCATGATGATTTTGATTTTTTATACATATATTATGTATATAACTTTGGGGCAGGTGTGCTACTGAATGGCCACCTAGACATGCCTGTGTGCATATGGATAGCCCTATTTTCAAAGGGGATTATGGCAAATTTTTTCTAAATGTAGCATTGGGTAGTCATGTATTTTAACTCTATTATATGTTAAAGTAAATGCATGCATGCATATCGTCATAAATGCATTTTAGAAAGCTCCAATTAAGGAAATACCACAACCTTTCTGAGGTGATTTGGAGACTTGTTGTCCAGATATTATGGATCTGGATCAGCCGAGCAGTTCTTACAGGACCACTTCTGGCGTATGGTGAAGGGCTTCTGAAGTGCCTCGTCCCCGTTCTGTCAGACAACCTCGTCGGTTGGTGGAGGCCGTGATACATCCTGTCCAGGTAGATGTGCCAGTCGTTGAGGACGAAGAGGCGGATATTCCGATTGAGGATCCCGCTCCTGCTGCACATGTCCCTCGTAGGGAGCTTCCGAGCATTCAGGTGGTGAACCCAAAGTTGCTGGGTGATTTGGCCAGACATCCATTGATGTATTTGCATGCTAACGAGGTATGGCGTTAGACTTTGATGAGGATTAAAGGGTTCTGATGTTGATCTGCATTTCATGCAGGTTCCAGGTTTTACGCAGCCTCGAGGGAACTGGTTTAATATCCACTCCATGTACCAGGCGCTTCATCCTGACTATAGAGCAGTAGTGTATGGGTGAGGATTTGGGGCATTTTTCTCTATCCTTCCCCGTCGTTGTCCTTGGGGTTACCTCAGGGCATTGTCTGAACGATGGTTTCATCAGACCCAGTCACTCCACCTGCTGGATTGCGAGGTGATGATGTTGCCTATGGATTGACGATTTATCACAGGTATGGATTTTGGAGGGGAACCAGTGCCTTGCATGGCGAATATTACTCCTACTGCCGTCAGATCCTTATTAGGAGTTCCGACGGAGGCGCTCAAAGGCAGGACTGTCCGTTCAGGTCCTTTGAGCGTAGATTCTATGAGTGGGCTATTGAGTGAGCCCATGCCTGATGATGTCAGGATCATGGATCACGTTCAGTGGCGATTGTTCCTGATGATCATTCGAGGCTGCTTCATAACAGATAACTCTTCCATGGTATCTTTCACTTTGGCCAGCGCCACATGCGATGTGGACCATTTTGGAGAGTATGATTGGGGCTCTTACACCTTTTCCTATTTCCTCCTGGGCATGCGCATGCACTCACAGGGTTTGACCGAGGCTTGGCTAGGATTTTACCCATTTCTGCTGGTGAATATTTCTCTTGTCTTTTCCCATTCATAGGTTAAGAGTGTTTACTGATAGTATATGTTTTTCCGTTATGTTGGAAGTTTTGGGCCTATGAGAGGTTCCCATGTTTGCGTCCTGTGAGTGTGTTAGGTTTAGACACCTATCCATGAGGACGACGATGGCACCATTCTATTTTGCCGGAGGTCCCTGTATCTGAGGGATTCACTCACTGCCGTATGCAGCTGGAGTTGCTGACGGCAGGTACCATTACATGGATTCCATATTCAGAGGAGCATTTGACCATCGACTTTGAGGATGGACATCTGATCAGAGTTGAGTATTTGATTTCCACCACGAGAGTTCCTCTCTTCACTGACGGAGGCTGGGAGCTCTATTTAGGAGAGCGTGCTATTAGGAGCACCACAGGGAAGATCCGTATATCGATCTTGCCTCCTGCCAGGTGTCATTGGCCTATATCACAGACACCTGTCACTAATATTCCATTGTTGGGAGTTGACGATTTTTCTTTATCAGAGAGTCCATGTACTCAGGAGATATTCCAGCGGTGGTGGTTCCCTCGCACTATTGGAGCCCAGTCCCGCGCCACACAGTTCATGGGGGATATGGTTCCAGGATCTTTGATGATGATGAATTGGGTAGCTTGTGTCTGAGCTCCGACTCACATGACCCAGATTGATAGCTTGACCCGGCAGTTGGATCAGTCACATGTATTTATTTGGCATTTGGGCAGAGATCCAGCAGAGGCAAAGTTATTTGTTCCTTCCAGCTCAGGCGCTGGCCCCTCAGACGACCCATTTGGTTTTGCCGGAGCAGATCCTCCTCTTTATAGGCCTGACATCCCTGTTAATAAAGATCCAGTGACTCAGGAGGAGTTACATCAGGTGGACAGGATTGAGGACGTGGACATCGAGACCTTGGTCTTCTTCTGATGTATATTCTCATTATATTTTTTGATAGGCCTCTGTTAGATATTGGGTGGCTGTTCCCCATTCTCGCTATATCTTTTGATAGGCCTCTGTTAGTAGTAGGGCGTCTGTGCCCCATTTCCCTGTATTTATAGCTGTACAGAGCTGATGTATTAGATGATGATATATTTAGGAATGTATGCACCGTCTTTTCATTCCCTATATCATATTACCATCCATTATCTGTTATGCATGTATCATGTTATGCATATGTATGTATGTCCAGAGATATTCGGCATTGACCCCTGGATGGTCTTATGACACGGCTCGCACAGATGTCTTCTTCGACAGTTAGCTGTATAGATCATATCCCACCGTCAGTGGTGGCATTGGGTATGTGATCATGGTACGATAGCATATCACCGCCAGACAGGGTGACTGTAGATCTGTTGTTGCAGCATACCATGACCCTATTGGCTTTTCAGGTTCCCGCAGGGTTTGTAGATGGGATGCTATAACATTGTCTACCAGATAGGCAGGTATTCCGATTTGGCACCCATGAGTTGACTCCTACCCTAGAGGAATATGCACGATTGTCGATGCTGCCCTTAGATAGACCTTGCGTGCACATGGCCTTGGGAGACATGAGTAGACGGTTCATAATGCTCACAGGACTGCGACGCAGAGTAGTGCAGGATGAGCTGACATCCGGCCACGTGATATCCCAGCATTTTCTGTATGATAGATTTGGCGCGGAGACACGACATTTCGGGGATTTCACTGCGTCGGAGGATCATTAGCGTTTGGCCAGAGTTGATGTACTGATGCTATGTGTACTGTCATATGTGTACATGCCGCGGTATATGGATGAGATAGATATAGGCGTTATCATGGCCGTGAGAGCTCTCAGGGAGGGTCGTACCATTGTGCCTATGATTATAGCAGAGACTCTGCGGTCAGCATCCTATTGCTGTACTTACCCATCAGGAGTGTTCACTAGGAGTTCGGTCATGCTGTATGTGTGGTTTATATCCCCCTTGTGATCGGTTGGTACCCTTAGACGACATGGGTATTGCTTCTCCCATGATGTGGCTATGTCATATTCCTTTCAGTCATCGGAGTGTATAGATGCTCAGTCCTGGTCTGCATTTTTGGCAGATATCAGAGATCCATTTAGCATATTGTTGTGCTCGGGGATTTGCTTACCATACAACTTCATTACTCATGCTCCGGGAATAAATTTCCTCCCTCTGGCTGGCTTGAGGGGCGTGACTACTTATCACCCACTGGCCGTGATGTCGCAGTTTGACCAGTTCCAGGATTTTCATCTTTTCTAGGGGGCGACAGGTCAGCGTTCAGCTTTTCGATACCTCTCAGCAAAGGATCGATCTCGTGTATACGCTTACTGGGATCAGCGTGAGATAGCTATTTTTTCTGTCAGTCATCCCGGTTATTCTGCAGAGTACTCCGCATGGATGGAGACGGAGATTTTATCGGCTACAGTAGTATTTGCAGTACCAGAGAGCGAGTTAGACGATGTATAGCCTATAGAGGACATTGATACCTACATCAAGGAGGAGCCCACTGCTGGGTTGCCATCATTTCTTCTGGATTCTCCTAGTACCAGTACTTTTGTGATTCAACACTCGACACAATACTTAAAGCAGAGTCTTCATCTGATGACCTTTGACGATGCATTGGCTCGTAGAGATGCCGCCGTTGTTGAGCGGGATGAGGCCATATCAGCCAGAGATGCAGTGATAGTTAAGCGGGATAGTGCTATATCTGCCCGTGATGTAGCCGTCATAGATAGTACTGCAGTGAGGTCCTTTACCACTGGCATGATCGCAGAGATGAGCGCTTATATTGATGAGCATATGGTCACCATGCAGATGGCTGCAGACCTTTTGGGTCATGTGGATATTCTCGTACAGGAGACCACAGCTTTGCCTCCTTCTTTTGAGAGGGACGCCATGTTGGGCTTGTTAGCACGCATATACCCTGACTTGTAGATGAGCTTGTATTTACCTGCATAAACTAGCTTAGCCATTTTTTCATGTACAGTTTACATTGTATATATATCAAACAACATTATATATGACAAAAAAATATATTTTTGGATCACTTCCCTTTTAAATACGCCTTGCTATTTGCTTGATATTTTTCCTGCTGTGCCAGGGCTTGTGATCTTGATGTATCCTGAATTCCTCCTAGGTGGATGGACATTGAGTTGTCTCTAGATAGTTCGTAAGGGATCATCGATCTATGTATCCCTACCATCTTTGGTGTCTTGGGACTTCTTTCTGAATGGAGAATGTGTAGAGGAGTGTGGCTTTCCTCTCTGAGATTGACCGCACCACAGATGGTCGCCAGTACTTCAATTTATGAGATGCCTAGTTAATTCCACCTCTTCTGGATTGGTGTTGCTCTTCAAGGTATGACCGCAGCTTAGATGGTCGCCGAATCTCCTATTTGGGAGGAGTCTAGGTAATTCCATCCCTTTGGTCTGAAGCCAAATGAAATATAGTGTATTGAAGGATGATCCCAGTACCAGTTGACAATGGTTGGTGTTTTGGTAGGGGGTGAGACCGCACCATAAATGGCTGCCTACGTACTCCTATTAAAGAGGAGATCAGGTCTGCGTAGTTCGAACCTGGTGTAAGAGGTTCAACGATGTGTATGGAAGAAATGGTGTAGGAATGTTTTTGGTTGTTTTTGTTTTTTAAGGGTAGAAATGTTTTTGTTTTTTTTGTTTTATTGCGACATGGCCATGTGACATGGTTGCCTACGTACTCCTATTGAAGAGGAGATTAGGTCGACGTAGTTCGCCCCTCAGGGCGAGAAGAAAAGTGTAATCCCATGTGCAGGTCAGAGTGCGGGGAGGAAGAAGTTTAATCCTAGGTTGAGGATAAACTGTAGATACGCGAAGTTTGATCCCAGGTATGGGTAGGCAAACTGCAAACGCAAAAGGTTCAATCTGCGGTGGGATGACCTGAATTGTATGAGCGCAAAGGAGAAAGCCAGGCTGCTGGCTTGAAGAGTACGTTTCCCTGAGGGGCAAAGTGTAGAAAAGTTGTATGTGGTAAAGGGTTAAAGAACCAGAATGACTGATGACCTGATGATTATGCATCAGGGTGTTTGCTAGTTACTTCAGACATAATACCATTTCACGGTGTCTGAGTTGATGAGTTGTGGAAATTCATCGCCGTCCATTTCTTGCAATCTGAGAGCGCCTCCTGTCAATACTTCCTTGACAATAAATGGGCCTTCCCAGTTAGGAGCGAATTTTCCTTTAGCCTGATCTTGGTTGTCAAGAATCTTTTTCAAAACCAAGTCATATTGTTTAAACTGCCGTGGCCGGACTTTTTTGTTGTAGGATCTGGCGATCCTTTGCTGATATAACTGACCATGGAAGACAGCCGTAGTTCGCCTTTTATCTATTAGAGACAATTAGTGATACCTGTCTTGTACCCATTGGTCTTCATCTAGCTGAGCATCGATCAACACTCTGAGAGATTCCATCTCAACTTCTATGGGGAACACTGCTCCCATCCCATAGGTTAAAGCGTAGGGGGTTGCCCCAGTTGAAGTATGCATTGAGGTTCTGTAGGCTAACAGAGTCAGAGGCAATAGGTCAGGCCAATCTTTGTGGTTGGCGGACATCTTTTGCATAATCTTCTTGATGTTTTTGTTAGCCATTTCAACAGCACCGTTCATCTTTGGACGATAGATGATAGAGTTAAGATGTTTGATGTGGAATTTACTGCATAATTCCTCCATCATTTTGTTGCTGAGGTTCTTGGCATTGTCTAACACAATCACCTTTGGTTGTCCATATCGATAAATGACATTGTTTCTGATGAAAGCAATGATGACTTCTTTAGTGACCCTGGGGAAGGAGGCTGTTTCTACCCACTTGGTGAAGTAGTCGATCACGGTGAAGATAAATCGGTGACCATTACTGGCTTTAGGCTCGATGGGTCCGATAACGTCCATTTCCCACATTGAGAAAGGCCAAGGCGAACTCATATTGTAGAGTTCCCGTGGAGGGGTGTGTATAACATTCCCATGAATCTGGCACTGATAGCATCTTTTGACGTGGTCGTTACAATCAGCTTTGAGAGATAGCCAATAATGTCCCGTCCTGAGGACTTTCTTAACAAGGAGGAGGCCACTCATATGGGGGCCACAGACTCCATCATGGATTTCATCCATAAGCCTTTGGGCTTGATCTTTGTCTAAACACCTACGGAGACCTAGTCCTGCATCTCTTTTGTAGAGCGCACCTCCACTCAGGTAGAACTTCATAGCAAGTCAATGGATCCGCCTTTTCTCAGTCGGTTCGCCTCAGCGGGTGTAGATCCGTCTAGCAGATATTCCTTGATATGCTGATACCAAGGAGGTTGGATGGGAGGTAGCTCATCCGATACTTCTCCAACATTATTCCCATAGGCTGGGGCCTTGTTCAGGGAAATTGTGACGCTTGACAAGTGTTCCTTGTCTGATATGCGAATCAAGGAGGCCAAAGTTGCTAATGCATCTGTGAAATCATTCCTATTATGAGGAACAAATAGAAAGGAGATTTCTTCGAACTCTTAAGCCATCTTCAAAACCTGCCTATGGTAAGGCAGTAAATGAAGTTCCTTGGTTTGATAGATTTCGGTGAATTATTTGATTACCAACTCCGAATCTCCAAAGATAGTTAACCGCCTGATGCCCATTGAACGGGCAAGTTTTAGCCCCATGAGACAGCCTTCATACTCAGCCGTATTATTGGTGCTGACAAAATATAATTTGACGGCGACGGGATACTGTTCCCCCGTACCAGATACTAGAACTGCTCCAGCTCTAGAGCCTTCCATATTAACAGCTCCATCAAAATACATCTTCCATGATTGGCGCGTATCGTACTGATGGTGTTGCTGTACTGTCATTACTCCTTCATCGGGGAAATATGTTTCTAAGGGTTTGAAATCCCCTGAAGGTGCGGCGGCCAGTTGATTCGTGATTCCTTGACCTTTGATGGACTTTTGAGTCACATATATGATGTCAAATTATTGTAGGATCAACTGCCATCTGGACAGCCGATAATTTAACATTGGTTTGTTGAATACGTACTTGAGAGGATCCACATGGGATATGAGATAGGTTTTGTGACCTTGGAGGTAATGTTGCAACCTCATGGAGGCCCATGCCAAAGCATAACACGTCTTTTCAATCAGAGTGTACTTGTGTTCACGACTACTAAACCTTTTACTGAGGTACATATAGCTCGTTCTTGGACTCTATCATCCTTCTGTCCCAGCATGCAGGCCATGGCATTGTCACGTACGGACAGGTACATAAACAGGGGAACATCATCCCTGGGTGGTACCAAAATGGGAGCTTTGACTAACTATTTTTTAATTGTAAGGAAGGCATTCTGGCACTCATCATTCCATTTCATGGATGAGTTCTTCCTTAATAGCTTGAAGATTGGCTCACAGGTTGCTGTGAGTTGGGAGATAAACCTACTGATGAAGTTGATTCTTCCCAAAAATCCCCGTATTTTCTTCTCTGTCTGAGGAATCGGCATTTCAGTGATGGCTTGGATTTTGGCAGAATCCAGCTCAATCCCTTTGTGGCTGACTAGAAATCCTAGCAACTTGCCTGATTTAACGCCAAAGGCACACTTAGATGGATTCAACTTCAAGTTATACTTACACAACCTGTTGAACAACTTTCTAAGATGGTTTATATGGTCATCCTCCTTCCGGGACTTGACAATGATGTCATACACGTAGATCTCAATCTCTTTATGCATTAAATCATGGAAAAGAGCCATCATAGCTCGTTGATAGGTAGCTCCGACATTGATGAGGCTGAATGAAAACCGTCTATCGCAAAAAGTTCCACAAGGAGTGATGAAAGCAGTCTTCTCACGATCTTCCTCGGCAACCATGATCTGATGGTACCCCGCAAAATAATCAGCAAAGGAGTACATGTCGTATTGCGCAATATTGTCAATGAGAATGTGGATAAACGGCACGGGAAAACTGTCTTTTAAGCAAGCTTTATTCAAGTCCCGGTAATCCATGTAAACTTGCACCTTCCCTCCAGGTTTAGGTACGGGCACGTTGTTGGATATCCACTCAGGATATGTAGAAACCATGATGATTCCAGCTTGAAATTGTTTCACAATTTCTTCTTTCACCTTTAAACTCTACTCAGGTTTCAATCGCCTGAGTTTCTGCTTGACTGGTTTAAATCCCTCTTTAATAGGAAGGCAATGAAGGACAATGTTAGTGGACAAACCCACCATGTCTTCATGAGACCATGCAAACACATCCTGGAATTGGGTTAATAGCGTAACTATGTCATTCCGTTTGTTTGGGGTAAGGTCTGAACCAATCTGGAATAACTTAGGGCTTTCTAAGGTTTCGAGATTGAAAGAAGTGGTTTGATCAAGGCTGGATTTGGGTTTGTCTTTGACCCATTCTTGAATTTTTGGAGGCACCTCAATGTCATCCTGTATATCCATCAAGGCTGAATTCATCTCTACATCAAAGGTAAAATCACTGTGTAGGAGAGGAATTGTATCTGCAAATACAGGCACATCTAAATTCAGAGTCCTGAAAAAAATATGCTTTCACTTAGTATATATGAAATGCGTTGATCATACACAGTGTTAGCATATACTGGCAAAATAAACTGCTAATAATGTACAGAAAAGTAAGCAGTTATTATATCTACAGGGCATAAAGAGTTTATGCCCGCTTTACCCTTGATGACCAATGCAAGGAATCCTGTCCCAATTGGCAAGGGCAAAGTTCGGATGGACCGTAGTGATGGAGGGATTGTCATCATCCTCCCTGTCCCGAATGATGGCCATTACGTCTGGGCAATCATCGTCTGGGGTGTATCTATTGGTATGCTCATCATGAACGATGATGCGTATACCAGACATCATCCGTATGACGTCTTGCTTGATTCTTCGTTCCTCTTCTTCCACTGTGAGACTTAGAACAAAGATTTTTTTCCTCTTCACCGGTACCAGCTTGGGAAATAGCCATTACATTGGCTGGCACCTTTACAGGAGGTTGTGCGGACTCAGAGTTTGAAGGCAAAGCCAAACGCCACATGGTTGAAGCTGAAGGAATCTGCTGATGCTTATGAGGATTCCTGTGACTAGAGCTGGCAGAATAGCCTAGTCCAGCTATTCCAGCTTACTTGGTTAAGTGAATAGGATACTTGATACCCTGGCAATCTTTACCCAACCCTTGTCCCGGTTTATGACCCAACGACATCATTTCTTGAGTCGTTGACATCACCTCGACAGAAATCTGGGGTTCGGGAAGTGGCGTCCCAACAGCATGGTATTGGATATTACTTATTTCCAAAGTATGAAAACTAATTCGCTCAACATCCTCATTGGCATTGATGAATGACATGTCCCCGTGCTGAGGGATCTCCGGTTCAGCGTTGACTATGACCAGGCTATTTTTGATGATGTATTTCAACTGTTGATAAAAAGTAGAGGGGACTGCCCCTGCCATGTGAATCCATGGTCGTCCCAAGAGCAGGTTATATCCCGAATCTATCTTGAGCACATGGAAGGATACGCAGATGTATGAGGACCAATTTTGATTGGCAGCTCAATTACTCTGACCGAGTTATGGCGGGCTCCATCAAAAGCTTTGATGATAGTATGGCTATTCCGAATTCTGTTGAGATTGATATTCATCTTCACCAAGGTAGCGTATGAGCAGATATTCAGAAAGGAACCTCCATCTATTAAGACTCCAGCTACCATATATCTGGAGGACAAGACTGCAATGTGCAACGATTTTCAATGACCAGTCCCTTCGGGCGGTATGTCATCATCAGTGAAGGATATCACATTGTTGTTGAAAATGTGATCAACCATATGTTGAAACTTTTCCATATACACTGATGTCGGGAGATAGGCTTCTTCCAAAACCTTTAACAAGACCTTTTGGTGATTCTCAGAAGTTAGAACCAAGTCCAAAATTGATATTTCTTGTGGAGCTTCTTTCAAGCTTAAAACCACCGTAGCTTTATTATGACCCACATCGCGAAGGAATTTTTCAATCTTCTCCATGGGTATTTTCCCCTTCGATTTGGTGGTAGACTTCATCACCCGATGGAGGAGATACAGTGGATTTTCCTTCGACGGTGCAGCAGTTGTATGTGAGGTGGATCCTTCACCTTCTCCATAATTCCATGGAACCTTGCCCAAGCTAACAATAGGATATTGTGCTCTGCATGACAAGTTGATTGGCTTGGGATCGGCCACTTTCAAAGGATTGTTTCCCCCATTGAGTTAAATTGTTGGCATTGTGAGTAAGGTATTAATCCCATCAGCTTCAGTGGATATGACTGCTACCACACTTTTTCACTTAGTAGGGCCTGTATTCTCACTTGCACGTAACACAGTGTCGTTATCTGCCAAGCGCAGTACACCACTGTCGATTAGATTTTGAATAAGGTGGCGGAGTGCCCAACATTTTTCTGTGCTGTGACCGTGAGACTGGGAATGATATTGACATACTCCATCAGAGTTGTACCGTCCCAAACGGGGGTTGATTGGAGGTAGTAGGGAACTGATCCTTCCTTCACTGATTAACATATGACGAATTTCTTCCATGGGTTGGCCTAGATAGGTGAATTCTCTTTTGTTGGCGAAATCCCGACGGGTTTTGGCATTTGCTCTCTTTGTCACTTTGTCTTCCAACATTTCATTTTCTGAAAGTGACAAGAGAATATTCATGACAATAGGTAGGAGACTGGCATGCTCCTGGCTGATTAACTAACGAGTTACTTGATGCTGATAAGTTACTAGTTTTGCCAATTGTTCAATTTGTTTGCATAGAGCTTTGATCTTTTGTTCCATTATGAATTAGAACTTGGCATAATCCCATATGTCATCACCATCTTTGAGGGTCTGGGAAGATTCACAACTGAAGTTGGAACTTTGTCCATTGCTCCAATTGATTATGTTGACCTCTTCTTCTTTGTGTTGAGGAAGAGGGTTATTTTGAACATGAGGCTGATTAGATTTGGTGACTACGATCTCCCCATTGTCTATTAGATCCTGGATCTTGTGTTTCAAGGCCCAACAATCCTGAGTATCATGTCCAGGTGCCCCGACATGATAAACACATTTCCCAGCCGCATTGAAACCCTGTCCATTAGGGCTGGCTGGTGGAAGAAGATGCCTAATTTTTATCTATGTGGTTAAAAAATTAAGAATGTTCTCGAGGGTATCCCCTAAGGGTGTAAACACTCGAGGGGGTTTAACTTCTCCACCCTTTGGTATTGGAGGATTTGTAGACTGTGCTGGAAAGGGAGTGTAGTTTCTCCTTTGAATAGGCATGTTTTGATTGCCTTTTTGCCCCTGTAGTATCAGGAAAACATATTCCTCTTTCTTTTTATAGACCCTTCGGGGGTTGTTCCCATAATTTCCAGATTAGATGTGATCAGTAACAGCTTTGAGTGCAACTAGGTCTTGAATCTTTCCTGATTTCAATCCCATCTCAGCCATCTCCCCATGCTTGACCATTTCAGAAAATTGTTTGCCGATGCCAGCTAAAACTCTCTTATAGAAGGGAGCTTCTTGTATGTCTATGAAAGTCATGACTAACTTGGGCAGCCAGGCGTCTCCACCTTTGAGCATACTCTCTGAAAGACTCGTTAGATTGTTTCTTGATCTTGGTAGTTTGGTACTGATCAGGAGCCATCTGAGTTTGTAAGTTGTATTGTGTGAGGAAAGCGTGTGCTAGCTCTTCCCAGCTATGGATTTTGGAGTTGTCTAATCTAGTGTACCATGAACGGGCTTCTCCAGTTAGACTCTTTTGGAACAATTGCATTCTGAGTTTTTCATCCTCTGCATAGGATCCAAGTTCTCCAATAAATACGTTTAAATGTGTATAAGGATCTCCTAACCCGTCATATTTTTTAAAGTCAGGAGTTTTAAATTTTTCTGGGTAATGAACACCAGGAAAAATACACAGATCAGCATATGAAACACTCCCGTGTGTTCCAATTCCTTTGATAGCGCGAAGGGTCTCTTCCATTTGGAGGACTTTCTTTTTGATGTCACCATTGTCTGGATCTCCAGTGGGATGGGCAGCATCATGAGTTTTGTTGGTTGTATCCAAGTGTAGTTCAGGTATGGTAATGACTGGCATTCCTCCTTGTGTGGAGGATTCAATATGTATGGGTATTTTCTAACCCTGTGTAGACTGGTGTAATTCTTTTAGTAGAACAGCCAAATCTATAATCTGCTTGCTTAATCCGTCGAATTCTTTGCGAGAAGCTGGATTAAGTTCAGTCTGGTCGGATGATGACATGATTAACTGTAGGCCTGTTGCCTTTTTGGATTTTGACCGGGTAGTAGGTTCGATTAATTCCTTGTGAAAGACTTGCATAGTTTAGTCTTTAGGGAATGTATGCAATAACATGCTATGTGATGTGTCCATTTTAGGAATTTTATCCTGCAAAATGGATGTTAGCTGTTTGTAACATGTATATGGACATATTGCTTCATATTTCTCATTACATGGAGATAGATATGGAATGAAATTACAAGTAATTGTGTTTACAAGTAATTGAAATTAGAGTATGAAGAGACTTTCCTCCACTTTGGGTTTATCAGAGGCTGACCTATCTTAGGTTACTTTCGTGGCTTTTTGGCATGAAGGTTCCCAAATCATCGCAATCTACTTGACGGGAAGTTAATCCGGTCTGTCAATTGGAGCGAATTTGGGTGGTGCCTTTCCTGAGTCTCAGAGAATTTGTCTTCTCACGAGTCCAGTAATCAAACATCGACGGGATAGATTCCTGGTGGAGGGACCACACAACATACATTCACATACATTGCGTCTCACCGTATGAAAATGATGACATGTGTGAAGAACTAATATCACAAGTAGATATGGTGTGAAGCACTAATATCAGAAGCAGCTTATGGTGCGAAGCACTAAGTCCAATAAGGAAATGCATTCGTACACATTCATCAAATATAAATGCAACATCCACACACAAGTAGATAACTATTCTGAAAAGATTGTAATAGCGGCTTAAGTCCTCTTACTAGCGGATCCCCAGCAGAGTCGCCACTTGTCGACGTCGGGATTTTTGGATGTCCCTTTCCGTTACTTGTCTTTTGGTGTTCTCATTTTAGGTGAGATTTGTTTGAAAAAATAAGTGAAAAAGGTCTGACATGTATAATGTCGACGATGGACTGTTAAGAGTTGCCAGTTGGTTTTTTAAATGGTTGTACCAACACAACCGAGAAAAGGTTTGCACGTTGACCCAGTGGTGTGACACTGATATACGGGTCGGTGAAATCGAGATTCATTTAGGGTCCAGGGACTTGGTTATGCGGGGGGAAGTTAGGCACCTCCCGACATCCGTGTTACCACGGTGACCGCCTCTTTTCAAGAAACTATTATCTGAGTGTGTGTGGGTCAATGTGCTGTTATATGGAAGTTGTACGAGGCCTCGTTCTAACCTATATACACAGGGTTTGAATTTATATAAAAATTTAGTTTTTAGCAAGATATGGCAGTGATGTTTTATAAAAGAGATTTTTTGAACCCTGATGCTCAATAGGAATTGAGACCTTTTACACCCCCACTTTATTAAGTGATCGGCTTGATTGATTTTATTTGACGGATGCGAGGTGTGACACCCCCAAATTCGGGTTACCTGACTCCCGAGTTTGGTGTTCACGATCCACACTGTAATATCTTTTAACTACCCATTTATATATAAATAGGAATATATACATCATTAACATAAGTTGTTAATACATAAGTCCCAGGTTTCTAACCTTAAATTACAAACATACCCCCTTAGATAAACAAAAAGGGTTTACAATACAACATAATAATAATAATGTTCTTATTAACTACTCCAGCATCTTGCCTTTGCCTTTGTTCTTCTTTGACCCGCTGGCCTCTTCGTTCCTAGCTGAAATGTTTTATTTATAGCAAGGGTGAGCAACAAATTTGCCCCGCAAGTTAAGATATACAATAAATGTATAAGTATTAGAATAATAGACTATCTATTTTGATAGAATGAAACCAAAGTTCGGGGAACTTTGAATTAGCTGAACAAATCGTTAATCAATAACAAAGCTTCTCCTTTTCTATGCAACACCATAATTTGATAATGAAAGAGTACAACGCTTTCAAAGTTCTACAAGAATCAATTCTACACAATAACAAAGTGGAAAAATTTCCAGATTTATATTGAGCGATCACACAAGATCTTTGAACTTATTTTTCTCGGGTATCCATCAAAGATTTACTTTGATATATACCAGGAGTATCAGATAACCATAAAGATTAAATCATACCCCTCTGCAAGTACTTAGAGCCGGCCAACTCCTTGTACCCTATATTATGCATAATACTCAAAACGCGCGCAAAGGTCGAATTCACGACCCAAAATGTTCCCTTTATATAAAAGGTTGTTCTTCTCAGTTTTAGAATCAAAATTTTGATTTTACAACGAAATACTGTGATTTCAAATTCTATTTACTTATCGATCTTGCTGAATTAATTGGCATCGATTCTACAAATAATAATTGAATTATTTTCTTGAATTTATCAAGTTCTAACAAATGTTTGTCTAGCCAGAATAATTAGCTAAGACATTTCTCAACACAATTTGACAATGAACATGAATTATCTATACTGTCAATTCTAACTTCTACAGATTTGAATATTCAATAACAGTAATTCTACGAATATATATTTCTGAATCAGTAATTCAATTTGAAATATTAAGCATGCACTAACTACGAATAATCAACAATAACTTCCATGGATGTGGTATAATTAGCAATAATTAACCACTATAATAATTGAATGAAATATAACTCAAGGTTGAGTTAGGAAACTTGCCTTCCATGTTGATTACAGCTACACAATATAATTAACTGCGTTCGTAAGACCTATATTCAACAATGTCGATCTCACAATTAGTACAAACATTTGTAACACATAACACTGTATTTTACAGTTAAACTTCTCCTAGTCACATTACCACATAGCCACATTAGTGTTTATAACCTATATAAACACTTATCAAGTCTAACTATTTTGGTCTAGTTGGATTTCGGTCAATTCTCGGTGTTCTGGTCACCCTATCCGACAATTAACACATTGATTGTCAATTAAACTTGGTATCTAAGCTTCAATATTATTTTAGATAAGTCAAATATCATTTATAATATTTTTCAGAAACTTTTAATAATCTATAAACACTTATTTTAATTTATAATAATTTTTCAAACACTTAAATCATTTTTAAATGATTTAATTATCAAATAATCTTATCATTATTAATATTTAATAATATAAAAATATTAATAACATACTTGTCAAAATATTAAAGTTATTATCAATAACTTAAAAATATTTTTAAATCATCAATATTCTACTTAAATGATTTTTAAAATATTTAAAATCATTTTTAAATCATCACCATTAATATATAATATTAATGAAATTATTATCTAAATATTAAAAGTCATAATTTATAACTTAAAATATTTTTAAACTATTTTTCTCATTTTTAAATCAATAAAATCATTTTTAATTCATTTATTTAATATAATAATTTAATAAATCAAATATCATTAGTATTACTTTATTAATGAAAATTCTCCAAAAATATTTAAAATTATATTTTATAATTTAAAATATTTTTTAACACTTTATTCTAAATTAAAATGATTTTTAAATCATTTAAATCATTTTTATCTTATTTATTTAATTTAATAATCAAATAAATATAATATCATTAATATTAAATTATTAATGAAAATTCTCCAAAAATATTAAAAGTTATATTTTATAACTCAAAATATTTTTAAATACATTATTCTTATTTAAAAATGATTTTTCATAATATTAAATCATTTTTCTCTAATTTATTTAATAAACTAATTAAATAAATTAAATACCTTTAATACTTAAATAATTATAAATATTAAAGAAAAATATTCCAATTGGTCAAAAATTATTTTTCATAATTTAAAATAATTTTTAAAACTATTTTTGGTAATTTTTAGAATTTATTTCTATTTTTAAATAATTTTCAGAATATTCAGAAAATAAAATAATTAAAACCGTCGCTATAGGTCTTTAGCGACAGAAAGCGTCGCTGTTGGTGTTCTTGAGTCCAAGAACACTGACAGCCGGCAGCTTCAAGGGTCTACTTTGACCGGCTTTAATTCACAGCCAAAATGGTTTCTGGACTATCTAAAACTTTGGTATTGTAGTATTAATGTAACACTACAATACCTAATTGATACTTTGGTCAAACAACATCACAACAAGGAGATCAAAGCCTCCAAAGTTTCTGTCAGACCGTTTCTGGGATTTTTCTGGGCTTAAACAGTTCGAGTTGCCATATTCAACATCAATTTAATCTATGTCCTGGTCTTGGTTCATGTGGTTTGATGACTCAAATTTGTAGTACTCATGTCAAGGAACAAATAGAAATCAACAGATCATTTAACCAACATCACACCTGCTAGATTAGTCCCGGTCAAACTCTGACAGAAACTGAGTTCATACCGTTTCTGGGTTTTCCAGAAACATCAAAACAGACCGAGTGGTCTACTTTGACCACTCGTCACGATCGATCTGTTGCGTTTATAAGTGATATAAAGACCTAAAGTTATAGTACACAACCATCTACAAAAGTGCTACAACAACAACATCGAATCATTTAAAACCAGACAGATCTGGACCTTAGAACTCACTGTCAGACTCTGTGTTTCTATTTCTGGGTTACCCAGAATTTGAACCGGTCATGGCCGGTCAACGGTCTTTGACCGTTTATATCTCCCGATCCAGACATCTAATGACACTGATTCAACTTGCAGAGTAAAGATCACATACAAGGCTACATGTAACAACAATTAAACAACAAAAACAACAAACGAACTAGAATCTATGGCCTCTGACATTAGCTTGTCAGACCACAGATTTTGTTCAAGAACAGATTTTGTAAAACTCGATTTAAGGCACTTTGATGCTATGGATTCATGATATATCATCATAGATCTTCAATAAACATCCAATAGCAATATTCTACACATATAAACACAAAAACTTCTCAAGCATCAAAGATCAAAAAAATGAAATTTGGTTATACCTTTCTAGCTTTTGATTCTTGATCTATGCTCTCTGAATCTGATCTGTGTGTTTAAGAGGGTAATTTGTGACTGATTTACAATGGATTTTCGGAGGTTGAGAGAGAATGAGAGTTGGTGAGAGCTTGATAGCAAAATGAGTAAATTTTATGAACATTCTCTCTCTAAATCTTATATATATTGCTTGATGTTGCTTGGATCTGATATATTTCGGCTTGGATTGTTGGATTTGCTGAGATTTGGAGTCATAAAGTCAAGAGAGTTGGTGACCAACTCTTGATTTGGCAAGATTTACAAGAAATCTAATAAAATCTCCATAAAGGGCATTTTGGTCTTTTGAAAATTAAATTAAATGGTAAACATGGAATTTGTACAAACCCTTAGGGTTTGGGGCTTGGATTAGGATTTAAGATTTGAACCCTTTAGGTATTAAAAATTCTAGTTCCCACAATTTTCAAATTTAGGGTTTAATTAGAAATATAAATTTACTAAAATAAAAATTAGGGTTTCTAAAATAGAAATTTAACATACAAAAATATAATTAAGAGCTTTCTAATCATATTTAAGTTTAATGAACCCATAGGCTTGTCAATTAGGATTAGGGTTTCCTAATTTAGGTTTTAAAATTCACGATTTTGAAATTAGGATTTCTCGGCGTACAATTAGGGTTTCTATCAGCACATTAGGGTTTTTAATCCTGAGATTAGGTTTTCTAATATCTTATTAGGTGTTATTAATATTAAACCTTAACAAATCAATTATTGATCAACAATTCTATACCGTTCAAATACATACATATTAATATAATTATTTTAATTATTTTTTTATCGAATCCCGTTCCAAAAATTAGGGTTAGGGTTTCTATTCTCCGTTAAGCACAATTCTACTCTAATTTATTAGTCAATACATAAATTGACCTTCTCGATACACGAATCATAGAAACTTGTCACAAATTTGATAATTAATAATAATATTAATTAAAAAAAAATTTATTCGCAATTTTTTGATTATTCGAAATCCTGGGTTATCATACGAGGCATCCGTACAAAAATAACATATACAAAAAAATAATGCCAACTTCCTCGTGGGTATGGAAACATCTGAGGAAATTTAGACACCACAGAATAATTTACAAGCTGCTTACAGCTGAAAATGTCCATCACGGGAACCGATTCTAGATCCAATGGGATGAATCTGTGATCACATGATTCCTAGGCGCACAGAATGCTACAATTTATAAGAAAGCAGTACGCAGGTATATATATAAAAGCTGTAAATATATATATACAGACATGATCACCAACCACGAAGCACCTCCATGGGGGATCAGAAATGTAAATAATGCCGTAAGAGCGATCAACTGCCACGAAGGAAACTCCAGGCAGGACGAAAATAAATATATATATATATATATATATATATATATATATATATATATATATATATATATATATAAAAGAAATAAACGCACCGGATGTAAAATCCAGGCTCATCGAACAGAGTTCGACCACAGTTCATATATATATATAAGTATAAATATATATATATATATATATATATATATATATATATATATATATATATATATATATATATATATATACAGACTGAATGAAACCACAGACCGAAGTTCGGGCAAAAGCAAGCAACACAACTCTCAACGTGTAGAAGGGTGTGTGCAAAGATGAAGAGAAAGACTCTAAAGTGTGTGAGAAGGCTTACAACTAACTATTAAAAAGGCTTCTATATCTTTAGAGTGGGTAAACACTGACCTTTGTGTATACAAAAAAGGCTATATATGAGCTCACAGGTGTTTAAAAGCGGAAAAATACACTGTTTGGGTGAGTACGGAGCGAATTGTGCAGGGTTTCCCCGTCTTTTTCTCTTAGAAAATAAGCACCCCAAGCCCTCTATTTATAGGCATTTTAGCCGCAGGTGTATCTGCGGCTGAGCTGCAGGTGTACCAGAGGCAACCTGGGTTGGCCCGGGTTTGTGGGGTTTGGTCATCTCGAAATACGTGTACTCAAGCACTGTAATGTCCACACAAACTTTCAGAAGTACAATTCGGGCATCCGTTTGAGACCTATTTCGAACCGCCGTTGTCGAGAGTTGTACGATTGCATGGGATTAGAGTTTGTGCGAAGTCATTGAAGATGGGACGATGCCCTCCGGTCTTCAAGCTTCAACTTTCATCCGTTACCTTGCACAATAGTCACTCGAGATTGGTTAGCCTTATGGGACATCGTTGCGTAGAGATGTGCCATGGCATCGTGTTTGACGAGATAACGATGTTGCCCCTTACCGATGTTATCGCTGGATTGGGCTGATAAAGCAGACGTTGGTTAGACTTCACTGAGATTGGATTGCTGCAATTGTTGAAGGTCCTCATTGTCATCTTTGAGGTGTGCATGTCTTCCCGATGTTATTGTCGGGTTGGTGCAGTGTATCTCGTTATGAGCACTGAGATTGAAGCTGATCGCATTAGAAACAAGCATTTCCAGGGTTATCGCTGAAACTGCATTCCTTGGGGTTATCACCAAGGTTGGTGGCTATTCCCATGGTTGGGACTGAGACTGGATGCCTCGGGGTTGTCTCTGAGACTAATCGGTCTTCTCTAGTGTGTGTTCCGGTATTGCATCTGCAGGTCTCAGCGTTATCTTTGAGATTAGATTTGGTTACTCCCAGACTGCGATCCGAGGTTTGATGTGAACTTTCGGTAGTATCCGGTATGGATTTGGATTGTCTTTCAGGGTTCTCTCTTAAAAGACGAATCTGTCCTCCTGAAATGTTAGTAACAGTAGTACAGAAAATTTTGAGTGTCTACAAGGCGGTTTGATCAAGATTTGGCTAGGGTTTGTCTTCGACCCATTCTTTGATCTCCCGATGTATCTCACTGTCCTCTTGTATTTCCATCAATTCTGAGTCCAACTTTACATCAAAGTTACAATCCTTGTGGGGAAAAGGCACCTCATCAGTAAGTATAGGCACATTGAACTTTAGAGTCCTGAAACAAAATATGGTTTCACTTAATATATGAAACTGTTCAATCATACAAAATGTTAGCATGTAATGATTAAACAACTACTAATACTATACAAAAATGTAAGCAGTTATGGATATCTACAGGGCAGAGGGAGTTTATGCCCTTTTTACCATGACGCCCCTAAATTCAGGTGCTTAAAACCCGAATTCAGTGCTTCACGATACCATTTCTTTGAGCGGAATAATAATAATAATGTCATAAATATCAAACTTGATTTACATATCAGAGTAGTCTAAATCTCAGGTACGCGACCTTTAAAACATTTTATTACATGATAGATAATAAATATTATCATATTATTTAAGTCTAGCTATTACATAAGATAACACAGACTTAATCTGCTAGCTTTCCTTTCCATTTGTTCTTGCCCGAACCTTCATGTCGATCATACATAGCTGAAAACATTTAAATTAAGCAAGAATGAGCATTTGAGTGCCCAACAAGTAATAACAATCAATAAACATTAGCTAAAAGGGTTAAATATTTTCTTTGAATGACTCTTCATCAACGAAGCAATAGTTGTGAAGTATTGAAGCAACACTAAACAACATAACAAATCTTATTTCAAATTTTGAAACTACGTATTGACTATAAATAGAGAGCAGTTGATAAACTATGAACATAGTTTTTAGTTTTCAAAAAGGACAAACAGAACTTCATCTGTAAACCATCATAACTTATAGGCACGGGGTGTGATCATCCCGCTATGCCCTGTATTGATCAATACTACATACCAGAACGATATTCTCGTTCATCATATCCGCCTTAGGCGCACAAAATTTTTCCCATGTTCGGGATGTTCATACTTAGTCGGGAATCCAAACCAAATAATTTGGTTGGATATCAATAAGGTTCTATCATATTCAAAAGATATTTTAAATCTGTGTCTAGCCAAGACAAATAGCTTAGACGAATTTCAGTTAAGATATACATATTGGAAATCAATAAGTATGTATCAACATGTTCAATAATTATCCAAGTGAGGACACTTGTATAACCAATCTTAGAAATTTATGAATAGAATAGATATATCTAAATCTAATAGTAATATTATACTAATAAACAATGTACGAATAGAGTTCGAGAACTTGCATGAATATGAATATTTGAGTATATAATCAATAGCAATAGAGTTAATAATCTGACACAACGATAATATAATTCAGAAACTTTCTTACTCATGTCCATTGCATAAAGTAAATGCAAAGTTAGAATACTTGCCTATACGTGTCCATTGCATAAAGTAAATGCAAGGGGTAACGATACTTGCCTGGTCTGCTGCTTACACAACTTAGTTCTATCTTTAATTCAACGACCTATCATTTATAAGAGTGTTCTATTGATTAGAATAACATATCATAACACATAGTACTATTATTTACAGTTAACACATAACATAATCACATTGTGACATAGTTATATTAGTCATTAAGACACAAACAAATACTTATACAGTCAAACTATATAGGTTCAGATCAATTTCGGTAACATTTCGGTGTATCGACGACTTTATCGGGTAATTATTGAGTTTAGAACTCTATCATATAGTTCAATATTATCCTGGATATTTTAAATACAAGTCATATTATTTTTAAATGACTTATAATAATTTTTAAATAATTATTATAATTTATCTTGATTTTTCAAACTCTAGAATCATTATTAAATGATTTAAATATTAGATAATTCTATTATAATTAATATTTAAATAATATTAAAATATTAATGTAACCATTGCCAAAATATCAAAGTTATTTATAATAACTCACAATGTTTTTAAAGTATTAATATTACCCTTACATAATTTTTAAAACATTTAAATCATTTTTAAACAATTACCATTAATATTAAAATATTAAAGTATCATTCACTAATATATTAAAAGTAATTTATAATTACTTAAAATATTTTTAAACCATTAATATCCTTTTTAAATAATTTTTAAATCAATAAAATCATTTTTAATCTATTTATTTTTTAATCTATTTACTATTTTTAAATGATTTTTCAGATTTATTTATATTTTTAATCATTTTTTGGAAATTTAGAAAATAAAAATAATAGAAACCGTCGCTATAGGCTATAACGACACTTTCTGTCGCTGTTGGTGTTCTTGAGCTCAAGAACACTGACAGCCGGCTTTGCAAGGGTCTTACTTTGACCGTTCATAAATTTCAATTCATTGTGTTTCTAGGCTTGATTAAACATTGATCGTGCAGTAGGTATGTTTTACTACCATTATCAATCATAATCTAGGTCATAATACATCATAGCTTGAAGATCTGGGCCATCAAACTCACTGTCAGAGCTTCTTGGGTTTTCTGGGTTACCCAGAAACCCAGTCAGCTTCGAGTAGGCAGTTTGAGGCTTAATTCTCTTCGGGTTCTGTTAATTTTTAAAGTGTTCTAATGGATCAAGATTGTAGTCCATATGACAGAGTACATTCATCAATCATAAGGTCATTCAAAAGATATCAGAATCATAAGATAGCATTCGGTCAAACCTTGTTAGAGACAACGTTCATCAGTTTTCTAGGTTACCCAGAAAACTGAGTTTGTGCTCGTCCAGGCTAGTTTGACCAACGACCACTCTCAGTCAATTGATGATTTGAGTGATATAAAGGAATGGTTCTAGAGTTAATACTACAAGCTATAAACTGGATACAACAACATCAACAAACAACATCAAACCTGACAGATCAAAGCGATTGAAAACGTTGTCAGACTCGAATAATGAGTTTCTGGGTTACCCTGAAACCCGTTTGTCATGCTTGGTCAACGAGGTTTGACCATTAATAACACAAAATCTACACATGATCTAAGCATGGTTTCAAGTCCAGATCAAAGTCATTCTAGCATACTACATGTTCAAACATTTAAACAACAAAAATGATAACCAGATAAAGATCTATGTGGTCTGACATTCGGTTGTCAGACCACTTTTGAAAATTTCCCAAATTTTGTAAAAACTTAGATTCGAGAATATAAATGTTATGGATCCACTATTTTGCAACCCAGATCACTTATTCACACCTTATATAACATCTTTAAACATTTATACATCAAATCTAACATAACATACAAGATCAAAATTTTGGTTTAGGGTTCTACCTTTCTATGAACAAATTCTTGATTCTGACCTCTGATCTGCTAGAAGTGATAGTGGGGCTTGATTAGGGACTCTTCTAGCAAGGTAATTTCGGAGGTTTTGAGTTGAGAGAGTCTTAGTTGAGTGTTGGTGTATAAATGAGCAAGTTATTAACCTTTCTCTCTCTCTTTGATCTTATATAATGACATAGATGCAATGCATTTGGATGTGAAAATGGAGGATTTGTATGGGTTATAGGCACATGGCTAGGTTGAGTTAGTCACCAACTAAAGTTATGGCAATCTACACAAGTTATCTAATAAAATAATGCAAAGGGCAATTATGTCATTTGGTTTTTACTTTTAGTGGCAAAGTGGGAAATCTATTCTAACCCTTAGGGTTTGACCCTTAGGGTTTAACCCTAAGGTTCCATAAGTCCAATTTCTAGGATTGTGTAATTAGGGCAAAATTGGAAATCTTAGTTTCTAGAAATGTGAATTAGGGTTCCATAATTAAATTCGGTTTACTAGTCACCTAGGACTCGTAAATTAGGTTTCATACTTTACTAATTACCATTAAGCTTGTTAAATTAATAATTAGGGTTTACAACTTAGCAATTAGGGTTCTAATTTAGTAATTAAGGTTTCTAGATATTAATTAGGGTTTACCTAATTAAAATTAAATCTATATTAATTGTCATTAATTACATAACACACAACTTAACAATTTTTTACAGTTGTAATTGACTTATGTACTATAATTTATCAGTAATGCTAGGGTTTTGTACTGTTTTACTATAACTGTCCACACATTCACATTACACAATATCAGACATGTTTATATTACTGAAATATAAATAATATTATATTAATATTCTCATTCCTTATTCAAAATCCAGAATTAGGGTTTTGAATCCATATCCGACATAACCTTCATATAAACCATTATTAATTAAGTTAAAATAATTAACTTAACCATAATCATAATAATCCTTATAATCATATCATGTATATAATAATAATATTTCCATGGAAAATAAAAAACAAATATTTTTATTACAAAATTAATTTATAATAAAAATATAATGATCAATAATTCTTAAAAAGAATTTATTTACAATATTCATTTAATAAATAAGTTTTATTTATCAGATAAATACATAAACTTTTCTTTGCACATAATCTCACCTTTATAAAAAAAATTAAATGCAAAATTTATTATTTAATTATATTGAAAATATTGGGTTATTACATCCACCCTCCCTTATAAGGATTCCGTCTCCTGAATCACCGTTTCAAAAATTATAGATACTAGGAAAAATAACATACACAGTCATTTCAAGTAGATATCGATCAGATTTGATCGAACTGATCTTTAACTATAAAACTTGTCTATCTGGTCATACGAAAATTTGATTTTTAACAGAACTCAAATTTCTCCTTCAAAATTTCTTTATAATAAAATAAAATCATATATAAGAAAATAAAATTGATTCGAATAATACCTGAAGTTCCATCCCCGGCTGCTACGGTATCCTGAACTGTTATGTTGAAGACTCTTGCGGTTGATTTTGTTGAAGTTGGTCCCGTTATCGCCATTGTTCCTCTGCCCTTCCCCGCATTCATGCTTCCTGCATCCATTCTCCTTTTCAGACAGTCCTTTACCTTATGTTCCGTTGATCCACACAGAAAACACTCATTGTTCGTCCTAGGATTGGGGCAGTTAGGAGAGATATGGCCCTCCTGCCCACACTTATAGCACACGAACTTACCACTAAGACACTCTCCTAAATGATTCTTCCCACAATTCTTACACTGCATAGCCTGCTTCCTCACACCTTCCTGTTTGACTTGTACATTTCCAAAATTGTTCAACTTTCTTTTTCCATTTCCACTACCACTACCTGCTTCTACCTTCCCAGCTCCCTCAACCTTACCCTTGCTATTTTTCTGTGACGCCCCGAAATCCGGCCTACTTTCAGACTCGAACTCCGTGTATCACTATTCCATTTCCTTCTAAACATACTTCATTATATAGCTAAATATAATGACATACATTCTCAAATCCAAGGTTCTTGAAACATTAGAATCTCTTTCATTAAAGATAATGATAATTACATTATTCTTTACATCTTGCACGAGTGACTTTCATCCGCCACCAAGGATTCATAACTGTTTATTAAACTAGTCTATTATTTAATTCTATCATTCTATATTACAAGTCTTCACTTTCTCTTCACGCACATTCATATACTGAATGGCACTTCGTCTGGATACCGATCAGCTTGATCTTTACGGGATCCTTAAGTTCTTTCTAGCATCGTTCCCTCAAAATGTTTTTCATTTAAAGCAAGTGTGAGCATTCAATTGCCCAGCAAGTCATAATAGTTGAACAAACAAATTCAAGAGTTTAAACATTTTTTAGAACTTCTATAATCGAACAAAGGTTATTAAGTAGCTTGAATAATAGGAATAGTCTCGATTGCTATCATCTTAAAACATTCATGGCATATTCTTTACACTACTTTCATTCTTCTACCTTTTTCCATACATATCCTGTCTGGCTAGAATTATTAGCACATACTTAACAATAACGGTTCATGTATAAACCGAGCATACTTGTATTGAACAGCTAAATCATATAACAGTGCATCTCAAAGAAACACCGAAGTGTTCAAATTGTGGCACAAGGCCTCATACGTTCTACCACCTCATACAAATATCGCACATTCGCACATAGACAGAACTTCTCAAGTTCAACATCTGAGATGTTTAAAAAACTAGCATTCATATAGCAGAATGATGTTAGAAAACTTGCCTTACGCATAGCTACAGCTTACAGTTTACGCTGAACTGCTCATTCCAAATCCCTATATAACACATAAGGAAATAACACATACACCAATTAGTCATATACGTGACTTACGCATTGGTTTACTGAACTTTACTTCTTAGGGTTCGCGTTCCTGTAATATAAGTTTATGCGACTAACTTTCATTTCCTCTTTACGGCTTCATGACATACGAAGATGTCTTACTCAAAACGTTCATCATCTTTGATGATCTGCATTCTTATCTTCTTCTTATAGCTTTTATAGGACTCAACACACATTGCTTCTTTGCTAGTAGTCCATATGGTACTCTGAGTGGTTTCCCACAAACAACCAACAAACAAGTTCCCGTCTCATCTACACTGCCCACACAGTGAGTTAGATCGGTTGCCAGTTTTGTATATACCTTCGCTCTCTGAAGGAATTATTTAGCCCAGCTCCCATATGTTAACTATCAAAGTTATGTTTGTACAACAACCTAACTTCTCTTAACTTATACGAACCATTAACTATAATGTTCGTTAAGTCAACTTCTTATTCCTTACGGCTTTCTGGCAACTAAATACCATACCTCAGGATCCATTTCTTATCATCTAAGTCATAGAGTCTTTTGTATACTCGAAACGATCATTCAATGTCAATACAATAAGGTCATAGCGTTAAACATTTCATATGAACTTATTCATACCTTACAACATCCAGTTCCTTTAACTCAGAATGTTTATTCAAGTTATACTTATTAACTCGGCTTCTTAACGTTATACGTTATTTATCTTCAATTCAGATTTTTCACCGTTCATGATTAAACAACATTCTTCATTACCTTACGGTCAATTCATACATGGAGTGTAGGTTCTACATGTGACAACCCGATATTTTCTATATAAATAAATCATAAATTTTGCGTATAAATTTTTTTTTGAAATAAATATGAATGATATGTGTAAAGGTAATGTGTAATTATAATTATATGTGTGATAAATAAAATTTATTTATTACATCAAGTATTGCAGATAAATTTATTTTTAGAAGTATTGATTATTATCAATTATAATTTTTATACTAATTAATTCCTTATTGGAAATGCTTTTATTAATTATTTTCTATGAAAATATAATCTTATATTATTTAAATAATATATGAAATGATTTTAGAATAATTATAACGATTATTTCATTATATGAATTTGTTCAGGAGGTTAAAATAAATATTTTAACTTAATTAAGAACGTTAATTATGACAGATAAATCAGATATGGAATCCAAACCCTAATTTCGGATTTTGATTAAGGAATGAGAATAATAATAATATTATATTGATATTTTTCGGTGTTATAGATATGTATGGTTATGTGTGTAATGTTAATATGCGGAATCGTTTTATTATATTACGACCAAACCCTAATAATATTTTATAAACCTTATTTCTGGTTATGGAATGAGGAATGGTGATAATAATATAATATTAATTATATTTTGATTTTTCAGTGCTATAAATATGAGCCGTATGTACGTGTTGATGATGATTGGTCAATTATGGTGTTTAATTTCAAAACCCTAATGTTAATTGGTTAAACCCTAGTTTTCTGTGAAAACCCTAATTGCTATAATTAGTAACCCTAATTTAAAATTAGAGTTTGAGATTGTTGGTTATTGTATTAATGTGATTAATTCACAGGTATTACGATCATAATTATTAAATTTAGAAACCCTAAATTATTAAACCCTAATTTAGTAATTTAAAACCCTAATTGTAATTTGGTAACCCTAATTACCAAAAGAATAAACCCTAATTGCTAAATTAGCCAAGTCAACAATAATTATTTGATCCAAACCCTAATGTCCATTTGTTAGATAATTACAAACTTACTTTAATTAACAAAGTTATTATTTTCAAAATTTTAGAAACTAAAATTTAGTTATTTTATTATTTTTGTACCAACCCTAATTGCTAAATTCTAGACTTTTGTTAAATTAGCTCAAACCCTAAACAAACCCTAAACCCTAAGGGTTTGTAAATGACAAGAATGCCATTAATTTGTCAAGTTTCATTTTTGACCATTTAATTGATTTATCAAATGACCTTTATGCCCAATTTAGCATTAAAGAGCCTAAGATGTAGGTTTTGACAAATAGGTTAAGTTGTTGAACCACTCCAACAACTTCTACCCACTCCATGTGACTTATACCAGCCAGCAAATCATCCAATTCAGTCCATTCATTGCATCTTGTATCATATATATAGGTTGAGAGAGAGAAAAATATCATTTTGAAGCCTTATTTTGTGCAACACTCAACCATTCTCTCTCAAGACCCTTATATCCGAAATATTAAGCTAGATCAGTCTTAAATATCAGCCCCACGAAATCCAACCACAAATCAATAGCCAGAAATCAAGAATTGAGCATAAAAGGTATAAAACCCTAATTTAAATTCTGTCCAAAATTCGTAGATAGATGTTGTGTTTAAGTGTTTAAATATGTTGTATATAGTGTTAATCCATGATCTGGGTTGGTAGGAAGTGGATCTATAGCATCTAATGCTCGAAATTTATGTTTTTCAAAAATCTGGAAAATTATTTTTTTGTTCTCTGACAGTGAATGTCAGAGCCTGTAGATTGTTGTGTGTTTATTGTTTTTATTGTTTAAGTGTTTCATTTTGTAGTCTTGTATAAGATCATTCATCTAGTACAAGAATCAAAGTCAGATCTGTCGAGGATATGAAGTTATGATCGGTCAAAACCCGTGAAATCTGGGTAAACCCAGAATTATTTTCAGCGTCTGACAAGTTTTGAATCGGCTAGATCTTGCAGATTTTCGTTGTTTTGTTGTATTTGTTGTAATATACTACTAGACTGGTATATCGAATATAGTTTAAAGCTTTTATATAACCTAAATAACATATGAAATGGATTTAATGGATGGTCAAAGTAGCTAAATCGCTCACGGTTTTGGATTTCTGGAAATTTTCCAGAAAAGTTTGAAGGTTATTTGTAACAGGGTTTGACCGAATCTTTTCTGTTCGTTGTGTTGTTGTTAGATCAATATTATGTAATAGAGTTGTAGCCTTGTATGTCGTCTACAATATGAAAGCCTTAGATCACGAAACCAGTTCATGTGTTGCAAGTTATAAAAATCGAAAGAAGGCAGTATGAACTGTTCATCATTTATGGAAAACCCAGAAAATGAAGAACAGCTCTGACAGCATCTTGGGACGCTTAGATCTAGCTCGTTTTAGGTTGTTTGATCATGTTTGTTGATTGGATCGTGTAGTCTCGTAGTTGTACTATATGATCTGACGAACAACAGACCCAGAAACACAACACACACGGAATTATTGATGGTCAAACATGTACACTTGGTGACTGCATATGAATGTTGAAGAACACCAAGAACACCTATAGCGACGGTTCTGTCGCTATAGGTGGTCTTTAGCGATAGATTTTTTTTGAAATTCCAGAAATTAATAAAAAATAGAAAAAAATAGTTTTTAATTATTAAAAATTATTTTAAATTCTGAAAATTAGTTTTTAATTATTTTAAATATATTTCATAAATAATTAATATTTTTGGAATATTAAAAGTAATTAATTTATTTAATTATAATATTAAATAAATTATTTAAAAATGATTTTAATATTTGAAAAATCATTTAAAATTATATTATGATATAAGAAAATAATTTAAGTTATTTTTGATAACTTTTAATATTATGTGATAATTTTCATTAATAAATTAATATTAATGATAATTAAGTTATTTATTAAATGAATTAAATAAATGAATTAAAAATGATTTTATTATATTAAAAATTATTTTAAATAATAATAAGGTATTTAAGAATATTTTAAGTTATAAAATATAACTTTTAATATTTAATGGTTAATATTCATTAATTAATGATATTAAAATTATTTAATAATTATATTAAATAATTTAGTTTAAAAATGATTTTAATATTATAATAATCATTTTAAATGAAAATAAAGTGTTTAAAAATATTTTAAGTTATAAAATATAACTTTTAATATTTAAGGGATATTTTCATTAATAATTTAATATTAATGATATTTAATGATTAATGATATTAAATTTATTTAATAATTATATTAAATAAATAGTTTTAAAATGTTTTTATTTATTTAAAAATCATTTAAAAAGGATATTAATGATTTAAAAATATTTTAAGTTATAATTATTGACTTTTAATATTTGGATAAATAGTTCATTAATATTTAAATATTAATGGTAATTATTTAATAATGATTTTAAATGTTTTAAAAATCATTTAAGGGTATTATAAATACTTTAAAAATATTTTGAGTTATTATACATAACTTTAATATTTTGGCAATGGTTTCATTAATAGTTTAATATTACTTAAATATTAATGATAATAGAATTGTTTAAATCATTTAATAATGATTCTGATATTTCAAAAATATGATAAATGATAATAATTATTTAATAATTATTATAAGGCCATGAAAAATAGTGTGACTGATGTTTAAGTTATCCAAATGGATATTGAACTACTGTTTAGAGTCTTAGACTCGATAATTACTCGATAAAGATGTCGGTAGACCGACATATTTCAGAAATTGATCTAGACTTAGATAATGTGATTAGTTAACTGTTTATTTGTGATTCAATGGTTGTTAAAGTTGTGTGACAATGTTATTAGGAATGAGTTAATATTAGTTTGTGATGTCATGGTTGTTGAACAAGTGTGATAAGATGATTATGTTATGTGCTGACTGCGAAATGCAGTAATATGTGTTATATTATATTGTTCTAATCGAACGAATGATTTGATTAATGATAGGTTGTGATAGAAAAGGGTAGAACTAAGTTGAGAATTGTAAGCAGTGCATCAGGCAAGTATCCTAACTTTGCATTTTCTTTATGCAATGGACAGAAGTGAGAAGTTCAGAATTATTATTATTAATGTACAGATGATTAAACCTATATTATATACACCCTTTGATTATCAACATGTTAGTATATGATAATTCAGATATATATTCTGTTCGTTAATTTCTTGAAATGATTATACAAGTGTTTCCACTTGGATAATCATTGTATTTAATCACATGTTGATAAACCTTTGTTATAAATATATGTTGAATTATAGATTATTGTTGGATAAAATAAAACCTTTTGTCTGTAACCCTGACAAATATGAACATCCCGTTCACGGGAAAACTTTTATGCGCCCAAGGCGGATCAAGTAAATGATAACATCGTTCTTATAATGTAGTATTGATCAATATAGGGCACAACGGGCTGATCACCCCCATGTCCGTAAGTTATGACGGTTTGCAGATGAAGTTCTGTTAAACCTTTTCGAAAATAAAAACAATGTTCATAAAATGTCACTTGAAACCTATTTATAGTCAGTATGTAGTTTCAAAAATTTGAAAGAGAGTTGTTATGTTATTAATATCGGTTCAGAATACTTCACAACTATTGACCTGTTATAGATGGATATTATAAAGAAAACATTTAAACTTTTTCAACTTATATACATATAATACTTGCTGGGCACTCAAATGCTCATCCTTGCTTAATTTAAATGTTTTCAGATAAGTGTAAACAATCAGAAGGATCGGTCAAGAACAAGTGAAAAGGAAAGCAAACAGAATAGGATTACGGTGTCATATAAGTAAAGGTTGCGTACTTGTGATTAAACTCTGATAAAGGTAAGATAAGTTTGTAATTTATTTTAGTGTTATTGTTTTTAGTAATATTTCCGCTCATAGAAATGGTATCGTGAAGTACCGAGTTCGGGTTTCAAGTATCCGGGTTCGGGGACTTTACAGGATGGTATCAGAGCTATAGGATTAGAAACCTTAGGTGGGTTAGACCTTAGGCTATAACCTTAGAACAAAGGGAAACGTTGAAAATACAAATAACTCATATAGAGTTAGTGGGTTGGTATGATTCAAAGATGAATCTCGGCGAGTTGTTAAGCCACAGAGTTTCCTAACTCTGATAATAAAGTTAAACAGTAATGGTGAATAAATCGAGTCTAAAAGACTGGAAGTGCAGGGAAAGGAGATCGTAAAACAAAACAATTAAGGCATAGAATTAAATCATAATATATACGATGAGATCACCCCGTGATCTGATAAAATTATAACAGCCAGAAAAAAATCAATCTTATGATTAGAAAGTTTAAAGCAAGATTGCTGTGTGAATGATACAGATTCAAGAAAGGTTATGAATGCGGATTAAATGAAATTCGAATGGAAAAGGGGGTTAGGATTAGATGGGGATTTCAATGATGACTCATGTCGGCAGCTGAGTTGTATGATTCCTTATATGGGCGGGGAATTGTACTTGGTGTAAAAACTACTTAGTATCTGACACTGATAATCATTGAAATGTTTGTGTCGCGCTATTTTCTATATGCATGTTAAGAGGGTGATTCCTTTCTCATGTGTATAAAAAAATAGATAGGTCATAGGTAGAGAACATAGGGTTAAGTACGAGTTCTTAAAACTCATACTTATGTGACATTCTTGACTCATAGTTATATGAAAAGTTTATGAATCCCTCAGCGAATGGACGCCAAAGGTCTGACTAGGAAAAATTTGTAAACTCATATAACTGTGACAAGTTTATGGACTCATAAGTGTGGTTTGACGAACTGGGTATAGTTAATCTTTAGTGAAGGCAAAAGAAATAGGTAGTATTGGTATTAGCTGAATATGTATGTTTCTGTGTGGTATATGTGATAAGTATGTTTGTGTAATAAAATATTTTTAACTTTTGTGTTGGACAAAGTTGTAAATCACGACTTTTGAGTCATGAAGGGATAACGAATGTTTAAAATAGAATGTGCTATGACATGTCAAGTGTTATGAATATAAGTCTATGTTGGATTATGGGATAAGTTGGTATAAAGATAGTAGATATTTATTTGGTCACTGGTTATTACAGTAGACCGAGTTTTAAAAAAAAATCTAATATTTTGAATACATGATTGTTTGAGTAGAAAGTTTTGTGTTATATGTTAAGCGGTTACGATAAGGCTTAATATGTAAGAATAATTTATGAAAATACCGTCAAGACGAAAACGAAACCAAAGGATAGAAGAACCTGTCAACAAAGCTGGAAGACAACCAGATCCGACAAAGAAGTTTGTGAATATGGACGATCAAGTTGTGCAGAACGGAATACCAGTCGCGAAAGATCAATCAGATAATCAAACGTCGAACGTTAAAGACTTCAAGGCGATCCTATCGTCGAAATGCAAAGGTACAATTGACCCTGTACAAGCTCAAACTTGGGTTAAGGAAATTAAAAAGGTGTTCGTGATAGTTAGGGTAGCTGAGGGGCAAAAGACCGTTTTTTCCACCTGTATGATGAAGAGTGAGGCAAAATTTTTGGTGGAAAGCAAATTAGGCGAGAGCAGGAGCAGGAGTGGTAGCATGGGATAGGTTTAAGACTTTATATTTTTGAGAATTATGTTTTTTGTTAGTATGTAGGCTAGAATGGAGGTGAAATTTCTAGAATTGAAGCAAGGGGATATATAAGTTGCGGAATAAGTCAGTGAGATTTAATGAGTTGACTAGATTGGCTCCGCATTAAGTTGATACGGAGGTTAGAAAGGCGCGAAGGTTTGAGCTGGGATTCGAACCCTAGCTCTATAACAAGGTAAGAAGGAACAAGAGTAAGGTTGAGAGAACTGGGAAGGTAGAAATTAATAGTGGAAATAAATGAGGAAACAAGCAAAAGGGAATAGGAGTGAAAAGAGGAAGGTGAACATCTTTGAAAGTGTGCAGATGAAGCATGAAGGTGGGAAGAAGAAGCATGTAGTGTAATATGCAAAACGGTGGAAAGAACCACTCTGAGAATGTTTGAAATGGAAGTTAGTATGTTATAAGTGTGGGCAGAAGGGACATGTCACTTCCGACTATCTCAATCCAGGAATGTATAGTAGGTGTTTAAAGTGTGGATCAGTGGAGCATAAGGTGGGAGACTGTTCAAGAAGGAGAATGGAGGTAAGGAATGTGAATACGGGGAAAAAGGCAGCAGGACATTGGCAACAACGGGACCAACATCAACGAACGAACCAACAGAACCAACTGCAAGCGTCTTCAACATGATCGTTCAAAATATCGTGGCAGCCGGAGATGCAACTCCAGGTATTACTCGAACCAATATTATTTTCTTAAATATTGATTTTTTATATATAGTAAATTATTATTTTTTTATTTTGAAGGAGGAATTTGTGTTCTTTTAGAAATCAAATTTCTGTTTTATCAGAAAGACAAGCTTTATGTGAATGGTTAACGATCGATTCGATCAATCATGATCGAGATCTATTTGCAATGATTGTGTATGCTATGTACCCTGGTATGTATAGGTTTTAAAGCGGTGATTCCGGGGACGGAATCCTTATAAGGGAGGGTGAATGTGACAACCCGATATTTTCTATATAAATAAATCATAAATTTTGCGTATAAATTTTTTTTTAAAATAAATATGAATGATATGTGTAAAGGTAATGTGTAATTATAAATATATGTGTGATAAATAAAATTTATTTATTACATCAAGTATTGCAGATAAATTTATTTTCAGAAGTATTGATTATTATCAATTATAATTTTTATACTAATTAATTCCTTATTGGAAATGCTTTTATTAATTATTTTCTATAAAAATATAATCTTATATTATTTAAATAATATATGAAATGATTTTAGAATAATTATAACGATTATTTCATTATATGAATTTGTTCAGGAGGTTAAAATAAATATTTTAACTTAATTAAGAACGTTAATTATGACAGATAAATCAGATATGGAATCCAAACCCTAATTTCGGATTTTGATTAAGGAATGAGAATAATAATAATATTATATTGATATTTTTCGGTGTTATAGATATGTATGGTTATGTGTGTAATGTTAATATGCGGAATCGTTTTATTATATTACGACCAAACCCTAATAATATTTTATAAACCTTATTTCTGGTTATGGAATAAGGAATGGTGATAATATTATAATATTAATTATATTTTGATTTTTCAGTGCTATAAATATGTGCCGTATGTACGTGTTGATGATGATTGGTCAATTATGGTGTTTAATTTCAAAACCCTAATGTTAATTAGTTAAACCCTAGTTTTCTGTGGAAACCCTAATTGCTATAATTAGTAACCCTAATTTAAAATTAGAGTTTGAGATTGTTGGTTATTGTATTAATGTGATTAATTTACATGTATTACGATCATAATTATTAAATTTAGAAACCCTAAATTATTAAACCCTAATTTAGTAATTTAAAACCCTAATTATAATTTGGTAACCCTAATTACCTAAAGAATAAACCCTAATTGCTAAATTAGCCAAGTCAACAATAATTATTTGATCCAAACCCTAATGTCCATGTGTTAGATAATTACAAACTTACTTTAATTAACAAAGTTATTATTTTTAAAATTTTAGAAACTAAAATTTAGTTATTTTATTATTTTTTTACCAACCCTAATTGCTAAATTCTAGACTTTTGTTAAATTAGCTCAAACCCTAAACAAACCCTAAACCCTAAGGGTTTGTAAATGACAAGAATGCCATTAATTTGTCAAGTTTCATTTTTGACCATTTAATTGATTTATCAAATGACCTTTATGCCCAATTTAGCATTAAAGAGCCTAAGATGTAGGTTTTGACAAATAGGTTAAGTTGTTGAACCACTCCAACAACTTCTACCCACTCCATGTGACTTATACCAGCCAGCAAATCAGCCAATTCAGTCCATTCATTGCATCTTGTATCATATATATAGGTTGGGAGAGAGAAAAATATCATTTTGAAGCCTTATTTTGTGCAACACTCAACCATTCTCTCTCAAGACCCTTATATCCTAAATATTAAGCTAGATCAGTCTTAAATATCAGCCCCACGAAATCCAACCACAAATCAATAGCCAGAAATCAAGAATTGAGCATAAAAGGTATAAAACCCTAATTTAAATTCTGTCCAAAATTCGTAGATAGATGTTGTGTTTAAGTGTTTAAATATGTTGTATATAGTGTTAATCCATGATCTGGGTTGGTAGGAAGTGGATCTATAGCATCTAATGCTCGAAATTTATGTTTTTCAAAAATCTAAAAAATTATTTTTTTGTTCTCTGACAGTGAATGTCAGAGCCTGTAGATTGTTGTGTGTTTATTGTTTTTATTGTTTAAGTGTTTCATTTTGTAGTCTTGTATGAGATCATTCATCTAGTACAAGAATCAAAGTCAGATCTGTTGAGGATATGAAGTTATGATCGGTCAAAACCCGTTGACCGGGCATGACCAGATGAAATCTGGGTAAACCCAGAATTATTTTCAGCGTCTGACAAGTTTTGAATCGGCTAGATCTTGCAGATTTTAGTTGTTTTGTTGTATTTGTTGTAATATACTACTAGACTGGTATATCGAATATAGTTTAAAGCTTTTATATAACCTAAATAACATATGAAATGGATTTAATGGATGGTCAAAGTAGCTAAATCGCTCACGGTTTTGGATTTCTGGAAATTTTCCAGAAAAGTTTGAAGGTTATTTATAACAGGGTTTGACCGAATCTTTTCTGTTCGTTGTGTTGTTGTTAGATCAATATTATGTAATAAAGTTGTAGCCTTGTATGTCGTCTACAATATGAAAGCCTTAGATCACGAAACCAGTTCATGTGTTGCAAGTTATAAAAATCGAAAGAAGGCAGTATGAACTGTTCTTCATTTCTGGAAAACCCAGAAAATGAAGAACAGCTCTGACAGCATCTTGGGACGCTTAGATCTAGCTCGTTTTAGGTTGTTTGATCATGTTTGTTGATTGGATCGTGTAGTCTTGTAGTTGTACTACATGATATGACGAACAACAGACCCAGAAACACAACACACACGAAATTATTGATGGTCAAACATGTACACTTGATGACTGCATATGAATGTTGAAGAACACCAAGAACACCTATAGCGACGGTTCTGTCGCTATAGGTGGTCTTTAGCGACAGATTTTTTTAAAATTCCGGAAATTAATAAAAAAATAGAAAAAAATAGTTTTTAATTATTAAAAATACAAAATAAATTATTAAAAATTATTTTAAATTCTGAAAATTAGTTTTTAATTATTTTAAATATATTTCATAAATAATTAATATTTTTGGAATATTAAAAGTAATTAATTTATTTAATTATAATATTAAATAAATTATTTAAAAATGATTTTAATATTTAAAAAATCATTTAAAATTATATTATGATATAAGAAAATAATTTAAGTTATTTTTGATAACTTTTAATATTATGTGATAATTTTCATTAATAAATTAATATTAATGATAATTAATTTATTAATTAAATGAATTAAATAAATTAATTAAAAATGATTTTATTATATTAAAAATCATTTTAAATAATAATAAGGTATTTAAGAATATTTTAAGTTATAAAATATAACTTTTAATATTTAATGGTTAATATTCATTAATTAATGATATTAAAATTATTTAATAATTATATTAAATAATTTAGTTTAAAAATGATTTTAATATTATAATAATCATTTTAAATGAAAATAAAGTGTTTAAAAATATTTTAAGTTATAAAATATAACTTTTAATATTTAAGGGATATTTTCATTATTAATTTAATATTAATGATATTTAATGATTAATGATATTAAATTTATTTAATAATTATATTAAATAAATAGTTTATAAATGTTTTTATTTATTTAAAAATCATTTAAAAAGGATATTAATGATTTAAAAATATTTTAAGTTATAATTATTGACTTTTAATATTTGGATAAATAGTTCATTAATATTTAAATATTAATGGTAATTATTTAATAATGATTTTAAATGTTTTAAAAATCATTTAAGGGTATTATAAATACTTTAAAAATATTTTGAGTTATTATACATAACTTTAATATTTTGGCAATGATTTCATTAATAGTTTAATATTACTTAAATATTAATGATAATAGAATTGTTTAAATCATTTAATAATGATTCTGATATTTCAAAAATATGATAAATGATAATAATTATTTAATAATTATTATAAGGCCATGAAAAATAGTGCGACTGATGTTTAAGTTATCCAAATGGATATTGAACTACTGTTTAGAGTCTTAGACTCGATAAATACTCGATAAAGATGTCGGTAGACCGACATATTTCAGAAATTGATCTAGACTTAGATAATGTGATTAGTTAACTGTTTATTTGTGATTCAATGGTTGTTAAAGTTGTGTGACAATGTGATTAGGAATGAGTTAATATTAGTTTGTGATGTCATGGTTGTTGAACAAGTGTGATAAGATGATTAGGTTATGTGCTGACTGTGAAATGCAGTACTATGTGTTATATTATATTGTTCTAATCGAACGAATGATTTGATTAATGATAGGTTGTGATAGAAAAGGGTAGAACTAAGTTGAGAATTGTAAGCAGCGTATCAGGCAAGTATCCTAACTTTGCATTTTCTTTATGCAATGGACAGAAGTGAGAAGTTCAGAATTATTATTATTAATGTACAGATGATTAAACCTATATTATATACACCCTTTGATTATCAACATGTTAGTATATGATAATTCGGATATATATTCTGTTCGTTAATTTCTAGAAATGATTATACAAGTGTTTCCACTTGGATAATCATTGTATTTAATCACATGTTGATAAACCTTTGTTATAAATATATGTTGAATTATAGATTATTGTTGGATAAAATAAAACCTTTTGTCTGTAACCCTGACAAATATGAACATCCTGTTCACGGGAAAACTTTTATGCGCCCAAGGCGGATCAAGTAAATGATAACATCATTCTTATAATGTAGTATTGATCAATACAGGGCACAACGGGCTGATCACCCCCATGTCCGTAAGTTATGACGGTTTGCAGATGAAGTTCTGTTAAACCTTTTCGAAAATAAAAACAATGTTCATAAAATGTCACTTAAAACCTATTTATAGTCAGTATATAGTTTCAAAAATTTGAAAGAGAGTTGTTATGTTATTAATATCGGTTCAGAATACTTCACAACTATTGACCTGTTATAGATGGATATTATAAAGAAAACATTTAAACTTTTTCAACTTATATACATATAATACTTGCTGGGCACTCAAATGCTCATCCTTGCTTAATTTAAATGTTTTCAGATAAGTGTAAACAATCAGAAGGATCGGTCAAGAACAAGTGAAAAGGAAAGCAAACAGAATAGGATTACGGTGTCATATAAGTAAAGGTTGCATACTTGGGATTAAACTCTGATAAAGGTAAGATAAGTTTGTAATTTATTTTAGTGTTATTGTTTTTAGTAATATTTCCGCTCATAGAAATGGTATCGTGAAGTACCGAGTTCGGGTTTCAAGTATATCCGGGTTCGGGGACTTTACACTGCACATTTAATAATCGCATACACTCAACCCTTACGTTGGCTTAAGTGTCTAACGCTTACATTCATTCTAACATTCTCTATCCGACTTACCCTCGGACTTTCATTAATCTCATTACCGATCTCTACTACTTTCCTTGATATCATTCATATCTTACTTACTACTTTCGTCAACGTCCAAGTCATACTACCATTGTACACTTAGAACGTTCATCCGACGCAACTACGATTCACGAGGATCGTTTACGTATTTGACGTTAACTTTGCTCCTCTCTTAATTTCTCACTCAACCTTTACTCAAGGTTTCAATTGCATTCATCGTTATCCATCCCATGAACCCTATGTTCATTATTCTTTCTTAATGTCAAAGTCGTACAGTCCGTTGAATGCTAAGACCGATCGTTCATCGTAACAACGTTGTGTTCATAGCGTCTATACGCTTTACACTTATCTCTCATTACCATGACATAACATCGAAATGTTATTCATTACCTTTGTCACTCAATGTCTAAGGAATCACAATCACAGTAATCCCTCACGTTCATTTATCATGACTACGGTCCCCGGCTATCGGTTACGTAATCTAGCGTTTACATTCTCTATCTTTTAATCTCGTTAAATCTTTCTGTTCAACCTTCACTAAAGGTTTAACACACTTACTTAAGTGTTACATTACTTGAACTATATGTTCATACTTCTTTCTTGCACATCCTCCAGTAATTGAGAAAGAAAAATCCTATTTCTGGGTATTGACCTGCACAGGCGCTGCGACGCCGTGCCCCTTCCTCTCTCTCGCGCTGCTGTGCGACCTACTTCACCTTATTCTTTGGTCTGGCGCTGCGGCGCCAAACCCTATGTTATCTCTCGCGCTGCAGCGCCACTCGCCAGAAGCTTATGGCTGAGTTCACGCTGCAGAGCCACTTCTCACAGTCTATCCGGCGCTGCGGCGCCGAGACAAAACCCTAGAAAAATTTCTAAGTCTTGCATTAAGTTTGAGACGCGTACTTTACGATCTCATAACTTCTTCGTTATAACTCAAAACGATGTCGTTCCAAAGCCATTCTCTTCCTTATCTTACGTAATTTAATACCCATTAAGCAGAAATTCATTCTAAATCTGGTATGTGCCATTCGATTGGCTTAATCTTAACCCTTCATTCATTTTTACGCTTTTAACGTTCTTCACTCGCTCGTCCGTAATTCGATCATCCGAACTCGGAACTTGTTCGTTCTTGAGTCTACGACTCACGTTTTCTACGTTCTCTTACTTCCTTATGAAACCCTACACGTTCAGGTTTATTTTCTAACTTTCTAATTCTCGTTCGTCTTTTACAAAAATTTTGCCATAACTTCGTTATAGCTAAGTTTTAATCTGTTCTTAATGAACGTTTCTACCGTTCGTAACCAAGAAATATGCAACTAACTTATACACAATGGTTTTAAACTTGTCCATCAACAACAATTATCCTACGATGGTTTTAAATTTGTCCATCAACAACATTCTTCGTGTTCTTCGCGTGTTCTTCGCGTTCTTCGTTTGTTCTTCATTTTAGTCGAGATTTTGGATTACGATTCTACTTTTTCTTGGAATTTGATGTTATAGAACATCATTCCTTACTTATTTCACCTATTTATTCATATAATTCATTCAGATCGCTCAAAATCCTTACGAATCTTATACCTCCTTAAGAACTTTATAAACTAAACTTCTAATTCTTATTTCTTTGTTTTCTCATGATTTCAACCATATGAAATCATTTCTAACATCATCTTCTCCCTATTCTCATTTAAGCTATGTTTTAAGCATAGAAACTTAAAGAAAATATTAGAAGAAACTAGGGTTCGGATTACCGTTCTTCTTTAATCCTCTTCCGTTATACAAAGCCGGCGATTTGCAAGCATTTCTATTTCACGATCACTTTTGATCCGAGCATTCATGCTCACACTCTTCCTTCTCCCTCTTCATCCGAGCTCTCTCTCTATCTCTCTCAAGTATAGGATTTTCAAAATCACAAAATAATGAAATTAAGCTTTATATTTATAGAATTTCGAAAGCTAGGGCAATTTGGTCATTTTGCCCCCTTAACCTCCTTACTATTCCTATGCTTAGCCACTAAGTTTACTTGGCCACCACCCTTACTTGGTGGCCAAGTGGCTGACCCACATGCCCATGGGTCACCCCATGGGTTGCCCCATTGGTTCTTACCCATCGGTTCGATCCGCGGTTTCTTTTCTTGGTTTGGGCCTTAACCCTAATTCTTATTGGGCCTATCTTGAACTTAATTTCAAAAATCATTGGGCTTGACATAATCTATGTCCAATTGGATACCACAAAGTCCATGAACTCTAAGTCCATTAAGACTAATCGTATTCTACGCATTCTATTATCGTATTCTCGTAATCTCTTCGTATTTAGCTCGTACGATATTCGTATTATACGTGGTACTATACTTCTTTCTATAGTCGTATAATAACTCGTATCATACTCATATTTCTCACGCATAATAACCCTAGTTATTACACGTACTCATTACATTCTCGGAACTCACTTTTCCTAACCCTTGGGTTTTGAGTCCGCAGGCAAAAACTTCGTTTTTGCCATTACTGAAATATTATTGAATATTCCATCATTTCTCAACATTTTACGTAATCAATAACTTCTTGGAATTTCAAAATAAATCTCCGAGCAGAAATGGATGAATAATGCTTATTTTATCTTTTTCCCAAAAAATATTTTGTTCCCGGAAAATTTTAATTTTCGTCTTGAAAATTCTTACTCTTTAAATCTAGCTCGTAGCCAGAATCCTCTCGACATATAATCATCCTAGGTTATAAGAACGATTAATAAACACATAACGCATAATAGTATTAATAAAAATTCCTTTTATTAATAACTAATTCTTTAAACCTAAATTCTGGATAATCCAAAATGCTGGGTTGTTACATTCTTCCCTCCTTATAAAAATTCCGTCCTCAAAATTTCTTAAAACCAACCCTTACCCGGGTCATCACATTCCTCCATTCTTCACAGAATTTCGTCCTCGAAATTTTTAGCTTTCTATTCTTCTCAACTTCTCTTTAAAGAAGTTCTTATCTTTCCATCATTCCTAACCTCCATAACCTACCAAGAATCATGAAGTAGAAGGAATAGCGAGGAATATAAAATATCCTTTAAAACATTTCATACCTTTGCTGAGGGGTCAAATTGACCATGAACTCTTACTATGTTAAACAACCTTTCGCCGTAAACCTTTCTTTCCACGGTAAGTTTACAATCACAAAGAAAGTAAACCACCTCTTTCCATGCATAGGTGATCAGCCTATCGTATATCATCATTTAGGGGTATGTTCACCTTTGACTTAATACCAAAATTTTTGGATATTTCTTGAAACATTCGTCTAGTCAAATCAATTGACATCGACTACTTCTTTAAATTCTTTTCACAAAAACTTTATATGACGTCATAATACCGTACTCTTCCCAGTACGTTAAGGACTTCGTCAGTTTATGACTTCGTCATTATACATCATACCATATGTGACAACCCGAGACCTTTGAATATTTTTAAAAATTTTATTAATTGATTTAAGGTTCAAAATTAGAACCTGGACATAAAATAAGTGTATGCGTTTGATATTTTTAAGATGGAATTTTGAGGATTTCAAAATTTTGTGAATGATTTGAATGAATAATCAGGATTAGGGAATAAGCGTTTATGTTCTGTGTATATGTGTGCATGATGTGGTTAAGGGTCAAGGGTTGACCAGATAAACGATATATGTAACAAACCCTAATTATATATTAAGAACGTCAACGTTCGGTTAGAAAACCCTAGTGATTAATAAGAAATCCTAGAAATCGGTTCTGGAAATCCTAAATTCAGTTCCAAGAATCCGAAACCCTAATTCGGTGTATAAAATCCTAAATTGGGAACTTAATGGCATAAATGTAAATAATTATAAGATTAGTTAGGGTAAAACTTAATTAATTAGCAAAACCTAATTTTCAAAGTTAGAAAAAAATTATTTTTCTATTAGAAACCCTAATTCGTGGGTTGTAAATCCTAATGACAATTTTGACCCTAATTGATTAATTAGCAATTTTAATGAGGAAATGCTTATCCTAATTAGCAAGATTTAATTTGTGATTAAGAAATTTTTTATAATCAGAAAATCCTAATTATAATTTAGAAATATTAATTTTCAATTTTTAAAACCTAAATTAAAAATCTTGGAAATTAAATTGCAAACCCTATGGGTTTCAAATCCTAAACCCTAACCCAAACCCTAAACCCTAAACCCTAAGGGTTTGGCCAATTACTAGTATACCATTAAATTAAAAAGAAAAAGATTAAAATGCCCTTTTCTTAAAACTTAAGCAAAAGATATGGCAATCTTGGTGACTCACTACTCTAATGTTTATCCCTTGTGCCTTAAATCATACAAGATTAGATTTGGGCCAGCTAGCAACTTCTTGGTTCATTGAATCCAAAGATTAAAAACTAAAACTAAAGAAAAGTAAGTTACTTTACTCTTCATATTATCCAAGACCCTCTATCTCTAAAATTCGGGAATGGGTAGTGAGAGATAGTGAGATACAAAGCCATGTTATCCTCTTAGTTCACCAATATCAGATCCAGGGATCAGAATCAAAGATCAAAAGAATAAAAGGTATAAGAACCCTAAAATTTTGAAATCTTGTGATCCATGTTATTTGTTATGATTTGTTGTTTTAAGTTGTGTTAGAAGGTGTCACTTAATGATCTGGGTTGCTGTATAGTGAATCCATAACATCAAAGTGCTCGAAATAATCATTTTAAGAAATCTGGGAAAAAGTTTAAAAAGTGGCCTGACAATCAAATGTCAGAGGCCTTAGATCTCTCTGTGTTATTGATTAGTTCTGTTTTATGTTATAGATATATCCTTTGTAGTAAGGTCTTCGATTTGAAACTGGGCACATGGCCAGACCATGTATATATTGCATGATAGGATCGGTCAAAGTCTGTTGACCGAGCACGAAACTTAGAATCTGGATAACCTAAAATTTCCAGTTTGGTCTGACAACCTTTTGATGGCCTCTGATCTTCCTTCTGTTAAGCTATCTGGCCCTGTTGTTGTAATATAGCTGTAAACTGACATACTGACTATCGATTCATGCTTTTAAACTACTTAGATACATAGTAGGATCGAAATTATGAAAGGTCAAACCACCGTTGACCTTCATGCTGGAAGGAGATTCTGGGTAACCCAGAATCTTCAAGACCCGTTTTCTGACTACCAGTTTGACCGGCTTAAATCTGTCTTGTGTGATGTTTTTGTTATAATCTAGCGTTATGAAATTGTACTATGACATAATGACTACATGTAGGGACCATTAGATATCACAAAACAAACCCAGATTCCAAGTTATAAGGCTTCAAAGTAGGGCCTAACAACTGTTCTTCATTTCTGGAAAACTCAGAAATGAAGAACAACTCTGACATGATGTTCTAGAACCTAGATCTCTCATGTATGATATGTTATGGACATGAAATTGATTAATGATGGTAGTATTACAATTATACTACAATCTAAACACTTTTATATGGCCAGAAAACCTTAGGATCATAGATCAAATGATGGTTAAACCACCAACCTTGAACACTGACATGCGTTTTCTGGACAGCTCAAGAATAGCTGAAGAACACCTATAGCGACGGTTCTGTCGCTATAGGACCCTTTAGCGACAGTTTCTAATTAATTTATTTTTTGATTTTTCTGAAATTATTTAAAAATAGATAAAAATGGTTTTTAATTATTAAAAATACATAATAAATTCTAAAAAACTTATTTTAAAGTCTGAAAAATAGTTTTTAATTACTTAGAGTATATTTCATAAATATTTAATATTTTTAGAATATAAATGGTATTTAATTTATTTAATTATAATATTAAATAAATTATTTAAAATTAATTTTAATACATGAAAAATTATGAAAAATAATATTATAGTAAAAAAAATATTTCAAGTTATTTTCAGTGACTTTTAATATTTTGTGATGAATTTCATTAATTAAGCAATATTAATGATAATTAGTTTATTTAATAACTATATTAAATAAATTATAGAAAAATAGAATTAATGATTTATAAATCATATAAAAATGATTTAAGTGTTAGAAAAATATTTTAAGTTATAAAATATAAATTTTGATATTTTGTCATGATAATATTAATATTTTAATATTAATAGCAATTATCGGATAATGAGTTTAAGTGTTTAAAAATAATATTTAAATGATTTTAAAGTATTAAAAATACTTTAATATATTATAAATATATTATAATATTATGACATGTATTTCATTAATGTTGATATTAAAATAAATATTAGTGATAAAAGAATTAAGTAGTATTTATATTATTTAAATACGTGTTTAATGATTAAAAATTCTTGATAAATAGTAATAATTATTTAAAAATTATTATGAGACTTTGAAAAATATTTCGACTGTTATTAAAATTATCTTAGATAATAGTTAAGCGTTTAGCCAGAGTTTAATTGAACTTAAACTCGAAATTTGTCCGACTAGACCATTGGGATGATAGAATTGTGTTAGTTTCAACTCGGACTTAAATAGTCTGACTTGATGCTAAGTTTTATGTGCTGAATAGACTGATAGGGTTATGTGTTATATGTTTAGGTTATTCTATGTTTATATATATTATAGTATTATATTGTTATGATATTATTCTAATATTGGAGATCTATATTACTAATATTAGGTCTTTGGATAAAGTGTTATAAATTGTGTAGCGGTAATCAACGGTTCAGGCAAGTTTATTTTACTTAACTCTACTAAGAGTGTTTTATTTGGATAAGCTTATGGTTAATCATTATTGATTGCTATGAATTGTACTATATACATATTACATGTATAAGTCAGGTATGAAAGGCTGATCACCTTCATTACCAGTTGGTTCAGATATATTTGTTCATGTATAATACTTGTTCAGTCATAAATTTGTTCCTGCTAGTTCACAATTATATTATTGAATTATAGCCAGCCAATTTTTTCAAATCATTTCAATCATGATATATCGTTATATTATTGAATATAAACTTGATGGGCAATTTTATGCTCACCCTTGCTATATCATGATAAATATTGCAGATTAAGACGAACGCGTCGGATACAAGGAAAGATTAAAGACAGTTCCAGCTCTAGTTTATGTGTGTAGTTAGAATTGTAATAGTAATGTATATAATATTATTATAAGTCAAGTACGTTATGAAATGTGTATTAAGTTAAGGTTACTCGACCTTGGGGAATAATGTGTAAACTTTAATGTATAAATAATTTATGTTTATATCTTCCACAAATAGTAATAGTTGTATAGAATGATCGAACCGGATCCGAGGTGATTTGGGACCTAGATTCGGGGTCGTTACACCATAGCGGTTTGTTGATCCTAAGATCACATCCCATCAAGTTCAATTGCATTAACAACTCCATCTTTTTATCATCGTTGCATCAAATGCACAGATGGTATAAAATTCATTTTGATATTTTAAACCAATTTCTGTCTAGCCGAAGAAATTGGCATAGACATACAAAACATAACTCTTTTAAAATCCATTGGTTCAAAAAGTTGAACCAATTCTTTCTTTTTCTAAATGTACATTTCAGCACGATTTGAATAAGCTTCGAAATCTAGCATAACTAGAGTATTTGGAATATCCTATTCTCCATCTTCCTTCATTGTCTTACTGCGATAATACTTAAACTTCTCTAGCACCTTCAATGATAAGTCTACTGAAAATACTTCATTTTCAGTCTAAACATCTCTATACCATAGTACAGTTCATCAACTTACCACACATTATGAGTTTAAGAACATCCAGACAGACCTTAGGCGTCCATTCACTGAAACATTCAAAAACATACCATATTATTATGAGTCACGAACTTACCATAAGTATGAGTTTCAAGAACTCGCACCTACCTTATCATTCTCTACCTATCAAGTATATACATGAGAAAAGATTCACCTTCTCGTCATATACATCTTAATAGCGCGACCAATTCCAATGATTATCATTGTAATAAACTGAGTAGTTGTTACACCAAAGCACAAACCTCTACCCATAACAAAGGTTCATACAACTCAGCCATCACATGAGTCCTCAATTGAAATCTTACAACTTCTAAATTTCCCTATACTTAATACGAATTTTCTTTAATTCGTATGCAAACCTTTACAACTCAATCTAAGTTCTTCTTGTCGTACTACTTCGTAGTACCTTTCATTAATAGCATTAACTATAAATCATTCATCGTTTAACAGCTCATCTGTTACTACGATTCACTATGATCGCGTGGTGATCTTCTTCCTTAATCGTTTAACTCAACGATTTTCTTATCCTCTTCTCTATGATTATAATCTTAGGTACACATACCTAAGAGTTATAACCTATAGCTTTGATACCAACCTGTGACGCCCCGAAATCTGGCCTACTTTCTGACCCGGCCTCTGTGTATCACTATTCCATTTCCTTCCAAACATACTTCATTATATAGCTAAATATAATGACATACATTCTCAAATCCCAGGTTCTCGAAACCTTAGAACCTCTTTCATTACAGATAATGATAATTACATTATTCTTTACATCTTGCACGAGTTACTTTCATCCGCCACCAAGGATTCATAACTGTTCATTAAACTAGTCTATAGTTTAATTCTATCATTCTATATTACAAGTCTTCACTTGCTCTTCACGCACATTCATATACTGAATGGCACTTCGTCTGGATACCAATCAGCTTGATCTTTACGGGATCCTTAAGTTCTTTCTAACATCGTTCGCTGAAAATATTTTTCATTTAAAGCAAGTGTGAGTATTCAATTGCCCAGAAAGTCATAACAGTTGAACAAACAAATTCAAGAGTTTAAATATTTTTCAGAACTTCGATAACCGAACAAAGGTTATGAAGCAGCTTGAATAATAGGAATAGTCTCGATTCCTATCATCTTAAAACATTCGTGACATACTCTTTACACTAGTTTCATTCTTCTACCTTTTTCCATACATATCATGTCTGGCTATAATCATTAGCACAGACTTAACAATAACGGTTCATGTATAAACCGAGCATACTTGTATTAAATAGCTAAATCATAAAATGGTTCATCTCAAAGAAACACTGAAGTGTTCAAATTGTGGCACAAGGCCTCATACGTTCTACCACCTTGTACAAATATCGCACATTCGCACATAGACATAACTTCTCAACTTCAACAACTGAGAAGTTTAAGAAACTAGCATTCATATAGCATGAATGAAGTTATTACACTTGCCTTACGCACAGCTACAGCTTACAGTTTACGCTGAACTGCTCATTCCAAATCCCTATATAACGCATAAGGAAATAACACGTACACCAATTAGTTATATACTTGACTTACGCATTGGTTTACTTAACTTTACTTCTTAGGGTTCGCGTTCCTGCAATATAAGCTTACGCGACTAACTTTTATTTCCGCTTCACGGCTTCATGACATACGTAGATGTCTTACTCAAAACGTTCATCATCTTTGATGATTTGCATTTTTATCTTCTTCTTATAGCTTCTATAGGACTCAATACACATCTCTTCTCTACTAGTAGTCCATATGGTACTCTGAGTGGTTTCCCATAAACAACCAACAAACAAGTTCCCGTCTCATCTACACTGCCCACACAGTGAGTTAGATCGATTGCCAGTTTTGTATATACCTTCGCTCTCTGAAGGAATTGTTTAGCCCAGCTCCTATATGTCAACTATCAAAGTTACATTTGTACCACAACCTAACTTCTCTTAACTTATATGAACCATTAACTATAATGTTCGTTAAGTCAACTTTTTATTCCTTACAGCTTTCTGGAAACTACATGCCATACCTCAGGATCCATTTCTTATCGTCTAAGTCATACAGTCTTTTGTATACTCGAAACAATCATTCAATGTCAATGTTATAAGGTCATAGTGTTAAACATTTCATATGAACTTATTCATACCTTACAACGTCCAATTCCTTCAACTCAAAATGTTTATCCAAGTTATACTTATTAACTCGGCTTCTTAACGTTATACGTTATTTATCTTCAATTCAGATTTTTCACCGTTCATGATTAAACAACATTCTTCATTACCTTATGTCAAACCATACACGGAGTGTAGGTTCTGCACATTTAATAATCACGTACACTCAACCCTTACGTTGGCTTAAGTGTCTAACTCTTACATTCATTCTAACATTCTCTATCCGACTCACCCTCGAACTTTCATTAATCTCATTACCGTTCTCTACGGCTTTCCTCGATATCATTCATATCTTACTTACTACTTTCGTCAACGTCCAAGTCATACTACCATTGTACACTTCAAACGTTCATCCGACGCAATTACGATTCACGAGGATCGTTTACGTATTTGACATTCACGTTACTCGTCTCTTAATCTCTCACTCAACCTTTACTCAAGGTTTCAATTGCATTCATCGTTATCCATCTCATGAACCCCATGTTCATTATTCTTTTGTTAATGTCGAAGCAATACCGTCCGTTGTATGCTAAGACCGATCGTTCATCGCAACAACGTTGCGTTCATAGCGTCTATACGCTTTACACTTATCTCTCATTACCATGACATGACATCGGAATGTTATTCATTACCTTCGTCACTCAACGTCTAAGTAATCACAATCACAGTAATCCCTCACATTCATTTATCATGACTACGGTCCCCGGCTATCGGTTACGTAATCTAGCGTTTACATTCTCTATCTTTTAATCTCGTTAAATCTTTCCGTTCAACCTTCACTAAAGGTTTAACACACTTACTTAAGTGTTACATTACTTGAACTACATGTTCATACTTCTTTTTTGTACATCCTCCAGTAATTGAGAAATAAAAATCTCATATCTGGGCATTGACCTTCACCGGCACTGCGACGCCGTGCCCCTTCCACTCTCTCGCGCTGCTGCGCGCCCTACTTCACCTTCTTCTTTGGTCTGGCGCTGTGGCGCCAAACCCTTTGTTATCTCTTGCACTGCGGTGCCACTCTCCAAAAGTTAATGGCCGAGTTCGCACTGCGGCTCCACTTCCCACAGTCATTCCGGCGTTGCGGCGCCGAGACAAAACCCTAGAAAAATTTCCAAGTCTTGCATTAAGTTTGAGAAGTGTACTTTACGATCTCATAACTTCTTCGTTATAACTTGAAACGATGTCGTTCCAAAGACATTCTCTTCCTTATCTTACGTACTTTAATACCCATTGAGCATAAATTCATTCTAAATCCGTTACGTGCCATTCGATTGGCTTAATCTTAACCCTTCGTACATTTTTACGCTTTTAACGTTCTTCGCACGCTCGTCCGTAATTCGGTCATCCGAACTCGAAAATCGTTTGTTCTTGAGTCTATGACTCACGTTTTCTACATTCTCTTACTTCCTTATGAAACCCTACATGTTCGGGTTCATTTTCTAACTTTCTAATTCTCGTTCGTCTTTTACGAAAATTTTGCCATAACTTCATTATGGCTAAGTTTTAATCTGTTCTTCATAAACGTTTCTACCGTTCCTAACCAAGAAATACGCAACTAACTTATACACAATGGTTTTAAACTTGTCCATCAACAATAATTATCCTACGATGGTTTTAAATTTGTCCATCAACAACATTCTTCGTGTTCTTTGCGTTTTCTTCGCATTCTTCGTTCATTCTTCATTTTAGTAGAGATTTTGGATTACGATTCTACTTTTTCCTGGAATTTGATGTTATAGAACATCATTCCTTACTTATTTCACCTATTCGTTCATATAATTCATTCGGATCGCTCAAAATCCTTATGAATCTTATACCTCCTTAAGAAATTTATAAACTAAACTTCTAATTCTTATTTCTTCGTTTTCTCATGATTTCAACCATATGAAATCATTTCTAACATCATCTTCTCCCTATTCTCATTTAAGCTATGTTTTAAGTATAGAAACTTACAGAAAATATTAGAAGAAACTAGGGTTCGGATTACCGTTCTTCTTTAATCCTCTTCCGTTATACAAAGCCGGCGATTTGCAAGCTTTTCTATTTCACGATCACTTTTGATCCGAGCATTCATGCTCACGCTCTTCCTTCTCCCTCTTCATCTGAGCTTTCTCTCTCTCTCTCTCTCTCTCTCTCTCTCAAGTATAGGATTTTCAAAATCTCAAAATAATGAACTTAAGATTTCTATTTATAGAATTTCCAAAGCTAGGTCAATTTGGTCATTTTGCCCCCTTAACCTCCTTACTATTCATATACTTAGCCACCAAGTTTACTTGGCCAGCACCCTTACTTGGTGGCCAAGTGGCCGACCACATGCACATGGGTCACCCCATGGGTTGCCCCATTGGTTCTTACCCATCCGTTTATCCATCGGTTTAATCCACAGTTTCTTTTCTTGGTTTGGGCCTTAACCCTAATTCTTATTGGGCCTATCTTGAGCTTAATTTCACAAATAACTGGGCTTGACATAATCCAAGTCCAATTAGATTCTACAAAGTCCATGAACTCAAAGTCCATTAAGACTAATCGTATTCTACGCATTCTATTATCGTATTCTCGTAATCTCTTCGTATTTAACTCGTATGATATTTGTATTATACGTCGTACTATTCTTCTTTCTATACTCGTATAATAACTCGTATCATACTCATATTTCTCAAGCATAATAACCCTAGTTATTATACGTACTCATTACATTCTCGGAACTCATTTTTCCTAACCCTTAGGTTTTGAGTGCGCAGGCAAAAACTTCGTTTTTGCCATAACTGAAATATTATTGAATATTCCATCACGTCTCAACATTTTACGTAATCAATAACTTCTCAGAATTTCAAAATAAATCTCCGAGCAGAAATGGATGAATAGTGCCTATTTAGTCTTTTCCCCAGAAAATATTTTGTTCCCGAAAAACTTTCATTTTCGTCTTGAAAATTCTTACTCGTTAAATCTAGCTCGTAGCCAGAATCCTCCCGACTTATAATCATCCTAGGTTATAGAACGATTAATAAACACATAGCACATAATAGTATTAATAAAAATTCCTTTTATTAATAACTAATTCTTTAAACCTAAATTCTGGATAATTAAAAATTCCGGGTTGTTACATTTTCTCCTTATTGTAGAGGCTCATGGACTCACTTCCCCCTTCGGCTATGATAGCCTTCTCCAAAAGTGTTGCAAACGTATTTATCTGTAATACCGCCACCTTATTATAGAGCCAGGGTTTTAAGCCCAACTCAAACCTCCTTGCCTTCCTTGCCTCTGTATCAACTTGATGCGGAGAAAACCTAGCTAATTCATTAAACTTTTCGGCATAATCAGCAATTGACATGTTCTCCTGCTTCAACTCCAAAAACTGCACCTCCATCCTAGCCTGCACACTGGACGAGAAATAGTTCTCACAGAACAGTATCTTAAACCTAGTGCATGCTATCACTCATTCTCTTGCCCTAACTTGATTTGCCTCCCACCAGAAATTCGCCTCTCCTTTCATCATATAGGTTGCAAAAGATTTCTTTTGCCCCTCAGCTACCCTAGCGACTACAAACACTTTTTCTATTTCCTTAACCCAAGTTTGGGCTTCTATCGGGTCTGTGGTACCTCTAAATTCTTGCGGTCCTACGACCTTAAAATCTTTGAAGTTTGCAAATCGATTGTCTGGCTGATTTACCACGACCGACATTCCATTTTTCATGGCTTGAGCTACCATGTTCGCAAAATTCTGCATCAGGTTTGGTTGTTGTCCTCCAGCATTGTTGACAGATTCTTCTGCCCTTTGGTTTCGAGTTTGACGTCTTGGCGGCATTATCTGGTTAAATGAAACATAATATATATTTTATTAACTTACATTCTAAACCTTATCATATAAGTTTAATATTTTAAACTTGTTTCGTTAACCAAACATGAATTTATATTCATTCAACTATTTCATAGTATATAACATAGCACATAATGCTTTAAACATTCGATATCCCTGTGTGACCACAAAAGTCGAGAATCGCTGCTACAACTTATACTAAAGTTAGAAATATACTATTACACACACATACTTATCATGGAACACACATATTCAAATAGTACTTATACTACACCTTCTCCTGATCCTAGACAACCTTTCGCTCGATGACCTTCCATCCCACAAATAAAACATGCACCTAGCTTAAAGTCGGGACAATGATGAGAGATATGTCCCTCATGTCCACAAATGTAACATATATTTTTCCCTTTCCTGCATACGCCCTCATGTTTCTTGTCACAGTTTGTACACTTTTCTATTTTATTAGCGTCCTTTTGGTTATTATCGAAATTTCCTATTTCGCGGTCTTTCATTTTTCTCTTCCCCTTCTTGCCCGGAGCTGCACATGATATGTTGCTTTTGGCTCTGATAAGTGGGTTTTATACCTACTTATTGGATATTAATTCACGCGAACTAAGCCCATCTCAAGTATATTTTAGTGTGTTTTTTAGTTGCATTTTATGTTATTTTGCATTGCATATACTTAAAACTCGTTTTGGTGAATAAGTGTAGAAATCGGCCTAATTTGGTGGTATTAGAGGGTACGAGGCTAATGAATGTGTGACGGCAAGGCACAAGTGGGGATATGTATGGCATGAAGGTATAATTGAGCAGGGAGACCAAGCATGGAAGGAATGAGCAGTAGGACAAAGAGACAGTAGCAGCAATATTGCAGAATCAGAACCAGAATATACAGACTGTGAACCGCACTGCCGCGCTGCTATACAGGCCAGCACATGCACGCCCACGCGACCACCCGGCTGGACCAGACAGGGCACACTGCAAGTCGTGCACCCGCGCGAGAATTACTAAGGGGCAACGCGCGCCCACGTGCGACGTTGACTGAAGTTGCTGACTTTATTTTATTTGAAGCGTAACTGAGAAGGGGGTTCAACTAGGGCTTATATATATTAGATGTATATCAGTTGTAAAGGCATTCCACCCATTGGGGGATGAAACTACTGTTACTTTCTTCTTCCAATAATCGATTAGATTAGATTAGAACCCTAGATTAGCTAAGATTTGGCGATTGAAGCGATTGAACAACATTGGAAGTTCAGAAGTGAAAGAAGAGAAGAAACTCAGATTTGCTATTCTTAATCCCTAACTCTCTTACTTCTATTTGTATCTTTCAATGTATATTCAATTGTGGATCATGGATTCTAATTCAACTATGAGTTAAATTCTATTTTGGGATTGCAATGGAATCTATTGCCTAGTTTATTTTTGACATACTTCATTGTTAGCCTTATTGATTATTATGGGATTATCTATTAAGATTCCTGCTTATTTACTTAGTTGATTGGCCATCAATTACTGGGATAACCCATATGAACTTGAAAGACAGAGTATGTGTTTAGATTTGATCTTGATAGCTTGTGTTTGTATGTTCTACATGGTGATGGAATATATGATTCGTGCTTAGGATAGACATATACCGAAGAACCGCTCGTAGTCAATTGAGAACTTGGGCTTAAACCCTAATTATTTGTAAATCACATAGACATATAGTGGTTTAGATAATTTGGGTGTTCATGTGTATTCTTTCAACTGGGGATTATATTTGATATGGGTATGGTACATTGAGATATGACTGTACTTTACTTTCGTGTTCTCGACTAGCAATCCAGTGCAAGTAATTTGGCTTAACAGGGAGTGCGTTGATTTAAATTATTCAATAGATGAAATTGTAATCTCAGGTCTTCATTATCTAGTCTCACTCTAGGAATAGTTAGGTTTACTTAATTTAATAGTTTAAATATAAAATATAATATCATTCGTTTAAATAAGACTGAAATGGTTATGGGCTAGTGCTTGGTGAATTTTATTAGTTAATTCTCTGTGGGAATGATACTTGACTTACTCTTTATTACTTGTTGACCATGTATACTTGCGTGTTGTGCATAACTAAAATTTACCCAACAAGTTTTTGGCGCCGTTGCCGGGGAATTAGCTTAATAAATTTTTGCCAACATTAATTTCAATCAAATTAGTCTTAATTTAAACATTTTTTTGTTTTAATTATCTTCTTATATTTCTCTCTTTTCAGGTACCATAGGTGACTTTGTTTATCAATGGCCTTATACAAATTTGATTCAACCAAGAGATACAAGCACTGAAGGACTCAATATATTTTCTATATTGTCAGCACAAGTTGCAACACTTTCGGAGAGGTTGAATATTCTTGCAGCCCAACGCACTCGAGAGATAGTAGTTACATTTGAATACTGTGCTGGCGAGCATCCGAGTTTTCAATGCAACATCAAGGTTGGACAAGTGCAGTTTGGGGGTGATTACTTCAACAACGATGTTTATCCTGATTATCAATAAGGTTGGGGGTATCACCCAGATTATGAATTGAGTTATAACTATCCTGACCAATATTGCATCCCAAGTCCAACACATCCATCAGATTTCTCATATCCACCTTCAACGCAACAAGAGGTAAATTCAAGGTTGAAGGAATTCATGTCAAAAAGCATAGTAGACCATGAAGAGATGATGATGAGTCAGGAGTTATCAAGCCAAAATCTTAACAAATAGACGGAACAACTCGTTAACTCCTCAATGAATGGTCCTCAATGCATGGATTTTGAAACTAAACAAGATAATTCAAGAGTGGAGCATTTGTGGTTCAAGTTTGTAGCATCAACTGAGGAGAAGATGATTGAGCAAGAGAGGTCAATTCAAAATCTGCAGAATCAAATGGATCAAATACTCGAAGCCTTGAAAAATCTCCCTCAAAACAATTGGTGCTATGACATGGACGATGAAACTGATGGAGAGCCAGAGGTGTTCATGCCACTGAATGAACTGAAAGTAGTGGACATTGAGGAGACAACTGGGGATATGGAAAATGAAGATCATGAGCTGACTTGTATAATACCCCAAGTGCCTTCTCAGTTAGAGTTAAAAAATTCAGTGAAATTTGCACACCCATGTCCCATTGGTAGTCACATCCAAAGTAAGAATTTCTGCGATTATGAGGCCTCTTATAAACCATGGTGGGCTGAGGAAGAGATAATAGAAGAAGAAAATTATGTTGTATCTGTTATGCCTCAATACAAAAATCTATTCACAGACACAACGGGAGAAGCACCTGGTATTGCAATGGAACAAGGAACATCATGTACAGAAAATATGCTAGGTGGCTTCAATTCATAGACTCTCATGATGGGGAACCTACCAAAGCACATATCGGTTCTAATGGATGGAGGGTTCCTAGCTTATCGTCGAGGAATTGGACAGCAGTGTCAAGAAAAGAGTCCAGCTAACGGACTATAAATCGAGCGCTCGATGGGAGGTACCCCATCCAATCTTTCTCCTTCCTTGTTTAATTCTTATTTACATTTCATTATTTAGTAGATGTTAGATAGTGGTAAGTCTTAATAATAGTTTTATTATTTCTCCTCTCAGGTTCAATCCAATTGCTATAATCATTCAAGATCAAACATAAGTCAAACAAAAACTGAAGCTGCTAGAGTACAGGGTCGCGCGACCGTGCCCAACTACAAGCCAAACAACGCGTGGCCACGCCATAACTCAGTCACAAGAAAAAAATGCTAAATTTTTAGAATTTTTGACTCAAGCATTCGAACAGTTAGAAGCCCACACTCAGTCTCCAACTATATAATATCTCAAATTTAGCCATCGCTTGATATACCATCGGATCATGAGGAGGCGAACGGAGATGACATTGCCATTTAGGGGAGTATTCTTTCACTTTTAATTACAATGAGGGCATTGTTTATTTTAAGTTTGGGGGTATTGGGTTGTAGTGAGTAGTTGTTGCATATAGTTAGTTGCATATAGTTTGATTGCATGTTTAAGTTGCATAGTAGGGGTATTTTATTATTAATTTTTTTCTTTTGTCTTGTTTACTTACTATGTGTTTAGTTGCATAACATTGCATAATCCCAGGTTTTCAGCTAGTTGAATTCTAATTTGGCCAATGATGAAATAGAAATTTGATAGATTTTTGAATTTGGTTGATATCTTGAGCTTAGTTTTAATTTTATACATGATATAATTCATGCTTGCTGTTTAGATGTTACCAGGTAACACGACAATGTTCCTATTTGTTTGTTAGTTAAGATTAATATGCTTGTTTGTTGAGTAGAAAATATTGTTTTTAAAGATGGAATTGTGTATAAAGTAGACATAGAATGTGACAACACAGATACTCAAACTTTGGGAACACATGGGTATGTTTGCTATTGGGACGAGATGGAGCGTAAAACGCACTCGTTTAAATGAAAATGGAAAGTGAGATGGAGCGTAAAACGCACTCGCTATATATATATGAAAAAAGAAAAAGAAAAAAGAAATCAATAAACACCGCGGGAAAGTGCAAAAATTGCCCTCATGAGTAAAAATAAAGCAGAATAAACCCATCGTTGAACCTTAATTTGTATTGATGTGTTGGAGTAGTTGATGTCTCATTAGTATATGCAGTTCTTGATTTAAACTTTAATTTTCTATCTTAAGCAATTTAGCATGTGGTATCTTCATCTTTGTCAAGCTTATCTGTGAACACATCACACACACACAACATCTTTATAGTAGAATAAGATTATCGGATTATATGTCATTATGCCTTGAGCTTAGTTTGATGCTTTGTTCTTGGATCTTGATATTTCTCTAAGTTATATCTTATAAGAATTCATATTTGGCTGAGAATGTGGGATTCATTTACATAGTAGTGTAGCTTGCATAGCATGTAGATTGCATTATAATACATTGCTTGAGGGCAAGCAATAGTTCAAGTTTGGGGGTATTTGATAAGTGGGTTTTACACCTACTTATTGGATATTAATTCACGCAAACTAGGCCCATCTCAAGTATATTTTAGTGTGTTTTTAGTTGTATTTCATGTTATTTTGCATTGCATATACTTAAAACTCCTTTTGGTGAATAAGTGCAGAAATCGGCCTAATTTGGTGGTATTAGAGGGTACGAGGCTAATGAATGTGTGAAGGCGAGGCACAAGCGGGGATATATATGGCATGAAAGTATAATGGAGCAAGGAGACCAAGCATGGAAGGAATGAGCAGCAGGATAAAGAGACAGCAGCATCAATATTGCAAAATCAGAACCAGAATCTACAGACTGTGAGCTGCGCGACTATACAGGACAGTACACGCGCACCCGCGCAACCACCCGACTGGACCAGACATGGCACAGTGCAAGTCACGCGCCCGCGGGATCATTACTAAGGGGTAGCGCGTGCCCGCGTGCGACGTTTACTGAAGTTACTGAATTTATTTTATTTGAAGCGTAACTGAGAAAGGGGTTCAACTAGGGCTTATATATATTAGTTGTAAAGGCATTCCACCCCTTGGGGGTTGAAACTACTATTACTTTCTTCTTCCAATATTCGATTAGAACCCTAGATTAGCTAAGATTTGGGGATTGAAGCAATTGAAGAACATTGGAAGTTCAGAAGTGAAGAAGAGAAAAAAACTCAGATTTACTATTCTTAATCCCTAACTCTCTTACTTCTATTTGTATCTTTCAATGTATATTCAATTATGGATCATGGATTCTAATTCAACTATGAGTTAAATTCTATTTTGGGATTGCAATGGAATCTGTTGCCTAGTTTATTTTTGACATACTTCATTGTTAGCCTTAATGATTGCTATGAGTTTGTCTATTAAGATTCCTTCTTATTTGCTTAGTTGATTGGCCATCAATTACTGGGATAACCCATCTGAACTTGAAAGACGGAGTATGGGTTTAGATTTTATCTTGATAGCTTGTGTTTGTATGTTCTACATGGTGATGGAATATATGATTCGTGCTTAGGATAGACATATACCGAAGCACCGCTCGTAGTCAATTGAGAACTTGGGCTTAAACCCTAATTATTTGTAAATCACATAGACATATAGTGGTTTAAGTAATTTGGGTGTTCATGTTTATTCTTTTAACTGGGGATTATATTTGATATGGGTATGGTACATTGAGATATGGCTGTACTTTACTTTCGTGTTCTCGACTAGCAATCCAGTGCAAGTAATTTTACTTAACAGGGAGTGCGTTGATTTAAATTATTCAATAGATGAAATTGTAATCTCAGGTCTGTATTATCTAGTCTCACTCTAGGAATAGTTAGTTTTACTTAATTTAATAGTTTAAATATAAAATATAATATCATTCGTTTAAATAAGACTAAAATGTTTATGGGCTAGTGCTTGGTGAATTTTATTAGTTAATTCTCCGTGGGAACGATACTTGACTTACTCTTTATTACTTGTTGACCCCGTATATTTGCGTGTTGTGCATAGCTAGAATTTACCCAACAGGCTCCCATCTGATCAATTTGGATATTAAGCTTATCTTGTTCTTGTTCTTCCATTGTTTTGATTAATGTCTTTCGTAATTAATTATGTAGTAGCTTTTCTATTTCCCATAATTTTTCTAGAGAAGAAACCTTGTTCCTCAGATTCTGTACTTCGGTTGATGCTTGATCAGCTCCAACTTCGGTGTCTGAATCACTATATGTTAGTTCCACCATTTCTGGGTCTGGTATTATATTTTCCAAAATGATCACCTCATCAAGGTTATCTTCAACGTGAGCCTCTACTTCAACTATTGACTTTGATATTGGCTCAGTTATGGAGATTAACTCCTCCTTTACGATCTGAAGGTATCCTAATCCTTTTCCACCTGACATCTACACATAATTTTATCTCGATTAGTATATAATATATATACACACAACAAGTAATAATTTTATATAGGTTATTTTTATTTTGTTTTACGATGAATTTATTCAATTCATCTCACTTAAAACTTTATACGAGTTATTTGTATTCTCAACATTTACCTCTGCCCTAAGGTTATAGCCTAAGGTCTATCCCTCCTATAGTTTCTAACCTTAAAGCTCTGATACCAACCTGTGACGCCCCCAAATTCAGGTACTTGAAACCCGAATTCAGTGCTTCACGATATCATTTCTTTGAGCAGAATAATAATAATAATGTCATAAATATCAAACTTAATTTACATATTAGAGTTGTCTAAATCCCAGGTACGCGACCTTTAAAACATTTCATTACATGATAGATAATAAATATCATCATCTTACTTAAGTCTAGCTATTAGATAAGATAACACAGACTTAATATGCTAGTTTTCCTTTCCCTTTGTTCTTGCCTGAACCTTCAGGTCGAACATACATAGCTGAAAATATTTAAATTAAGCAAGAATGAGCATTTGAGTGTCCAACAAGTAATAGCAATCAATAAACATTAGCTGAAAGGAATAAATATTTTCTTTGAACGACTCTTCAACAACGAAGCAATAGTTGTGAAGTACTATAGCAACACTAAACAACATGACAAATCTTATTTCAAATTTTAAAACTACGTATTGACTATAAATAGAGAGCAGTCGATAGACTATGAACATAGTTTTTAGTTTTCAAAAAGGTCAAACAAAACTTCATCTGTAAACCGTCATAACTTACATGCACGGGGGGTGATCAGCCCGTTATGCCCTGTATTGATCAATACTACATACCAGAATGATATTCTCGTTCATCATATCCGCCTTAGGCGCACAAAAATTTTCCCATATTCAGGATGTTCATACTTAGTCGGGGATCCAAACCAAATAATTTGGTTGGATATCAATAAGGTTCTATCATATTCAAAAGATATTTTAAATTTGTGTCTAGCCGAGACAAATAGCTTAGACGACTTTCAATTAAGATATACATATTGGAAATCAATAAGTATGTATCAACATGTTCAATAATTATCTAAGTGAGGACACTTGTATAACCAATCTTAGAAATTTATGAATAGAATAGATATATTTGAATCTAACAGTAATACTGTACTGATAAACAATGTATGAATAGAGTTCAAGAACTTGCATGAATACGAATATTTGAGTATATAATCAATAGCAATAGAGTTAATAATCTGACACAATGATAATATAATTCTGAAACTTTCTTACTCATGTCCATTGCATAAAGTAAATGCAAAGTTAGAATAATTGCCTATATGTGTCCATTGCATAAAATAATTGCAAGGGGTAAAAATACTTGTCTGGTCTGCTGCTTACACAACTTAGTTCTATCTTTAATTCAACGACCTATCATTTATAAGATTGTTCTATTGATTAGAATAACATATCATAACACATAGTACGGTTATTTATAGTCAACATATAACCTAATCACATTGTCACATAGTTATATTAGTCATTAAGACACAAACAAATACTTATATAGTCAAACTATATAGGTTCGGATCAATTTCAGTAACATTTTGGTGTACCGACGGCTTTATCGGGTAATTATTGAGTTTAAAACTCTATCATGTAGTTCAATATTATCCTGGATATTTTAAATACCAATCATAGTATTTTTAAATGACTTATAATAATTTTTAAATAATTATTATAAAATATCTTGATTTTTCAAACTCTAGAATCATTATTAAATGATTTAAATATTAGATAATTCTATTATCATTATTATTTAAATAATATTAAAATATTAATGCAACCATTGCCAAAATATCAAAGTTATTTATAATAACTCAAAATGTTTTTAAAGTATTAATATTACCCTTAAATGATTTTTAAAATATTTAAAATCATTTTTAAACAATTACCATTAATATTAAAATATTAAGGTATCATTCACTAAAATATTAAAAGTCATTTATAATTACTTAAAATATTTTTAAACCATTTATATCCTTTTTAAATGATTTTTAAATCAATAAAATCATTTTTAATCTATTTATTTAATATAATTATTAAATAAATCTAATATCATTAATATTAATTAATTAATACAGTATTTTTGGTGTGATTTGGATACATATAACAAAACATGTATTTACAGACTGTACAGTCTGTACATACATGTTTTGTTATATGTATCCAAATCACACCCAAAACACTGTATTATATAAAAATTCAAGTTTCATAATTTATTATTATTTTTTTAGTTGTTTAAAAAAAGGTCCAGATTTTGGAAAAGGTCCAGGAGTCCGAACCTGATCCGGCCTCTATATATATATAAGTATATATATATACAAAAGAAAAAAAAGCCACGGACCGAAGTCCGAGAATACACACGCAACACGACTCTTAACGTGAATAATGGTGTGTGCAAGAACGGGAGAAAAGGCTTAAAGTAATGTAAGAAGGCTTATAGTGGACAGCCAAAGAAGACTTCAATATCTTTAAATGGATGAACACTCGTTTACCACCGGTAAAAAGTAGTCAAATATAAGCTCACAAGTGTTTAAAATAAGAAAGAACTCAATTTATAGTGTGTACAGAGCAAATTGGAAAGGGCTTCCTGTGAGGCCCCCGAATCCGGATACTTGAAACCCGAACTCGGTACATCACGATACCATTTCTATGAGTGGAATAATACTAATAGTAATAACAATAATATAAAACTTAAACTTAAATTTACATATACATCAGAGTCTCTCTCCCAAGAACGTAACCTTCAAACGTTCATTACATGTCATAATATATATAAATATATATATCATAGTCTTCATAATCTAAAACTATTACAAACAGTAGCATAAAAAGTCATTCAGCAACTTTCCCTTTTCCTTTGTTCTTGACAGATCCTTCTGGTCCTTCACACTTAGCTGAAAAATATTTAAATTAAGCAAGGATGAGCATTTGAGTGCCCAGCAAGTATTATATATATATAGGCTGAAAGGATTTAAATATTTTCTTTATAATATTCTTCTACAACTAGTCAGTAGTTGTGAAGTAATCTGTACCAATAATAATAACATGACAACCCTCTTTCAAATTTTTGAAACTACGTATTAACTATACATGGGGTTTCTGTGACATACTATGAACATTGTTTTCATTTTCGAAAAGGTTTGAACAGAAATTCATCTGTAAACCGTCATGACTTACGGGCACGGAGGGTAATCAGCCCCATTGTACCCTGTATTGATCAATACTACATGTATAAGAACGATGTTATCGTTCACTCTGTCCGCCTTGGGCGCATAAAAATTTTCCTATTATCGGGATGTTCATACCTGTCGGGTTTTCATAACAAAGGTCTTATCTTATTCAACAATAATATAATTCAACATATATGTATATCAAAGGTGTATCAACATGTGATTAAATACAATGATTATCCAAGTGGGGACACTTGTATAATCATTTCTAGAAATTAACGAACAGAATATATAACTGAATTATCATATACTAACATGATAATCAATGAGTTTATATAATATAGGTTTAACAATCTATATATTCATAATAATAATTATTCTGAACTTCTTACTTCTGTCCATTGCATAAAGAAAATGCAAAGTTAGGATACTTGCCTGATGCACTGCTTACAATTCTCAACTTAGTTCTACCCTTTTCTATCACAACCTATCATTAATCAGATCATTTTACTGATTAGTACAACATATCGTACACATAACACTGCCTATTGCAGTCAGCACATTTCCTATTCACATTATTACACATGTTCAACAATCGTTGACTCACAAGAAAACATCATTAATATTTTTGAAATATCAGAATCATTATTAAATGATTTAAATATCAAACAATTCTATTATCATTAATATTTAATTAATATTAAACTATTAATGAAACCATTGCCAAAATATTAAAGTTATGTATAATAACTCAAAATATTTTTAAAGTATTTATAATACCCTTAAATGTTTTTTAAACATCTAAAACCATTATTAAATAATTACCATTAATATTTAAATATTAATGAACTATTTATCCAAATATTAAAAGTCATTAATTATAACTTAAAATATTTTTAAATTATTAATATCCTTTTTAAATGATTTTTAATTAAATAAAACCATTTTTAAACTATTTATTTAATATAATTATTAAATAAATTTAATATCATTAATATATCATTAATATTAAATTATTAATGAAATTATCCTTTAAATATTAAAAGTTATAGTTTATAACTTAAAATATCTTTAAACACTTTATTTTCATTTAAAATGATTTTTATAATATTAAAATCATTTTTAAACTAAACTATTTAATATAATTATTAAATAAATTTAATATCATTAATAATCATTAATTAATGAAATTTACCTTTAAATATTAAAAGTTATATTTTATAACTTAAAATATTTTTAAATACCTTATCATTATTTAAAATGATCTTTAATATAATAAAATCATTTTTAATTCATTTATTTAATTCATTTAATAAATAACTTAATTATCATTAATAATAATTTATTAATGAAAATTATCAAATAATATTAAAAGTTATCAAAAATAACTTAAATTATTTTCTTATTCCATAATATAATTTTAAATGATTTTTCATGAATTAAAATCATTTTTAAATAATTTATTTAATATTATAATTAAATAAATTAATTACTTTTAATATTCCAAAAATATTAAATATTTATGAAATATATTTAAAATAATTAAAAACTAATTTTCAGAATTTAAAATAATTTTTAATTATTTATTTTGTATTTTTAATAATTAAAAACTATTTTTTTCTATTTTTTTATTAATTTCCAGAAATTATATTAATATCTGTCGCTAAAGACCACCTATAGCGACAGAACCGTCGCTATAGGTGTTCTTCATGTTCTTGAGCCTGCCCAGAAATTCATTGGCAGTCACCGAGTGGTCATGTTTGACCATCAATAATTCAGCTTGTGTTGTGTTTCTGGGTCTTTTGTTTCTCAGATCATGTAGTACTAATACAAGACTACACGATACAACAATAAACATGATCAAAACGCATAACACAAGAGAGATCTAAGCCTCTTAATTCGCTGTCAGAGCTGTTCTTCATTTCTGGGTTTGCCCAGAAATGAAGAACAGTGCAGCATGACAACTTTGAGCTTCCACTACATGCAAATCGTGTAATATTTTTGTGATCTATGAGTTCTAGATTGTAGACCACATGTAACTAAAGAGATCTATTAACAAAAATAATCAAAACAACAACAAATAATGAAGATACATGCCGGTCAAACCCTACTGGGAAAATTTCTCATGAAGGTTCTGGGTTTTCCAGAAACCTTCATAAGACAAAACGGTCAACGCACTTTGACCAGGGTTAAATTCGATCATGTTCATGTTATGGGTAATATAAAGGTATGAATGTGTAGTTCTAATGTCATATTACAACAGACAATCAACATTATGGACTAAATATCAAACATGAGCAAGATCAAAGGCTTTAAAAATGGTTGTCAGAATTTCTGGAAATCTGGAAATTTTTCTGGGTTGCCCAGAAGAATATTTTCGTGACCGGTCAACCCTGTTTGACCACTTATAACTTTTAATGTATACCAGATCTGGACCTGATTTAAGTTCCAGAGCAAAGATCTCACAACATACTACCAGACCAAACATTAAAACAACAAAAACATAAAACATAGAAAGATCTACATGACCTAACATTTGACTGTCAGACTCAAAATTAAAAATTTTCAGTTTTGTGAAAACACCAATTTCGTGTATTTAAATGTTATGGATCTATCAAATACTAACCCAGATCATCATAATACACTAAAACCAATATATTCTAACACTTAAACACAACATCTAACAACAAATTTTGGACAGAAATTCAAGGTAGGGTTTATACCTTAAATGAGCAATTTCGGATTTTGTGTTGTTGTTTTGTTGTTGGATTTCGCGGGGCTATGTTTGTGACTGATATTATCAACAAATTTCGGAGGTGTGGTGCTTGAGAGAAAAGGTTTGAGTGTTGGACAAAAATGATTGAACAAATGACACTTTCTCTCTCTTAATTCTATATATAACAAGTATGATGCATGAATGCTGATATCTAGAGCTGAGTGCTGTCAAATAATATCACATGGAGTTGTTAGGTTTGGTGAACAACCTCACCAATTTGTCAAAGCCTACTAATTAGCTTCTTTAATGCTAAAAAGGACATAATGGTCATTTGTTTTCTAATTTAATGGCTAAAATGGAACTTAGCAAACCCTTAGGGTTTAACCCTAAGGTTTAGCACAAAATAAATCTAGGATTTAGTAATTAGGGTTTGCACAAAAAAAATAAAATTAAAATAAAATAACTAAAATTTAGTTTTTAAATTTTGAAAATAATAACTTTGTTAATTAAAGTAAGTTTGTAATTATCTAACAAATGGACATTAGGGTTTATTAATCATAATCATAATTAACTTTGCTAATAAAGCAATTAGGGTTTATTCTTTCGGTAATTAGGGTTACCAAATTACTATTAGGGTTTTCTTAATTAATACATTAATACACGACATAATTAATATTATACATTTATAAAATAATCTTATACTCTAATTTGGATCTCAAATTAGGGTTTAACATCATTACTAGGGTTTGGTCTAAATACACCGTAATTGACCAACCATTTACAATACGGATATACCGTACATATTCATAGCACTGAAAATCAAAATATAATTAATATTATATTATTATTCTCATACCTTGACAATAATCCAAAATTAGGGTTTTGATTCCATATCTGATTATTCTTTCATATTTAACCTTAATAATTAAGGTAAAATAATTAACTTAATAATTTGTACTAAAATTCATATAATAAAATAATTATTATATTTATTCTAAAAATCACTTCATATATTATTTAAATAATATATGATTATATATTCGTGGAAAATAATTAATAAAAACATTTCTATCTTAAAATTAATTATTATAAGAATATACTTTATAATAATCAATAATTCTAAAATAAATTTACTTGTAAATATTCATGTAATAAATATATTTTTATTTAACACATAAATACATATACACATAATCTTGTACAAATCTTCATCCTTAAAAAAAAAAAAAATTATTCGCAAAATTTAAGATTTATTTATATAGAAAATATCGAGTTGTCACACTTCCTCACCTTTTTTTCTTTACAAATGGCAACCCCAAGCCCTCTATTTATAGAGGTGGCAGCCGCAGGTGTACATGCGGCTGCCCGGGGTGCCCCGGGCTCCATGGGTCCCGCCGTCTCGAAGTACGTGCACTCGTGCAACATGTTGTCCGGTCGAACCTTCATAACTTCAATTCGGGCATCCGATCGAGGTGTTTAAGACCTTTTACGAAATGTTGTTGTCGAGAGATACACAAGAACATGGGATAAGAGGTTGTACGAAGTCAGGAAGATGGGTCCATGCCCAGGTCTTCAAGCTTCAAATTCTATTCGGTGTGTTATCTTGTGTATTATCAGTCGGGATTGGAAATATGGTTCTTGTAGGACACTTCTGTGTAGCATGTAGGCTGAAATGTTGTTGAGATGACGTGAATGTGGGATTGAGGTGGCAAAATGATGTTTTTGGCCATGACCGGGGTTATCTGCGGTTCTGGGCTTATTTAGCAGTCGTTGCTCAGAGTTATCTCTGAGATTGGGCTGCTGCAAGTGCTGACCATCCTCTAGGTTATCTCTAGGTGTGCCTGTCCTCCCGGGGTCATCTCCGGGCTTGGAACTGAGTGCCTCGAGGCTATCACCGAGTGTTGAAGCTAATTACTGGAGGTTAAAATAAGAATTTTTGGGGTTATCTCTGGAACTACAACTGCATGCCTTGTGGTTATCTTCGAGGTTTTAATTGTATCTCCTAGGGTTGTCTTCAGGACTGGAACAGAATATCTCAGGGTTGTCTTCGAGATGACAAATGTCTCTGGTGTTATTTCTAGAACTGGAACTATATTCCTCGGGGTTGTCTCCGAGGTTAATACTGAAACTCCCGGGGTTATCTTCTGGTTGGACTGCATATCTCGGGATTGTCTCCGAGATGGAACTAACTTCTCTGGTGTTATCTCCGGAACTGAAATTTCACTCCTCGGGGTTGTCTCCGAGGTTTGAACTGAATATCCCAGGGTTATCTCTGGGACTGGAACTGAATATCTCGGGGTTATCTCCAAGATGGAAAAACTGAGTATCCCGAGGTTATCTCCGGGACTGTGCTGACTTGACTTCCAGGGTTATCTCTGGAAGACGATTTTTCCCTCCTACAAGGTTAGTAATAGGAATGCAAAATTTCCGAGTGTCTACATGCCGGTTAAGTATTTTAAGATATTTTTCACTGTCTTACAGTGATCTTCTCCAGAATATAATCGATCAACATTGTGTCTCGTACATTTAATTGCATACATGATTGTTACTCGTGCGATCTCTCTTTTAGTAGTCTATGGGGACTATTAAGAGAGATACACTCCATAACTCATCAACATGAGACATGTCTTGGAGTTTACCATGCTAAATAACTTTCGCATTAAAAGAATATACGTTCCTTGGGTTAAGTTGAGCATCATTTTAAATCTATCTATATAGATTTGTATCCCAAATTATGATACTCTTCCCAAATCATTCATGGAGGAATGTTTTGACAACTTTATCTTTACCAATTATAGCATTGGTATGTCATTCCTTATCCGTACTATATCAACATATAATACTAGGAATGTCACGACGCTCCCACTGACCCTTTTGTACACACCTGGTTTATTCTTATTTTTGATAAAATTAAACTCTTTTGATTATATCATCAAAACGAATGTTCCATTTTTGAGAACTTACTTCAATCCATTTCGCTGAGTGTCTACAACTCTTACCTCATCGTATGTAACTGGATCATCATCTTCTATGATGCGTACTTCATCATCATCATCAATGATGAATCCATACCTTCTAGGTATCTTCGGTACTATTCCAGATTTATAATTCGGTTGCGGTACAATAGGTCTATCTACAGGTTCCTTTTATTTGACTTATAGTGCTTTATGGTTCTTTAACTCTTCAAGATCTATTATCCTCCCACTAGCCCTTTCAATGATAAACACCTTTATCTTAGAAGGCAACTTGTTTCGTAACAAACACCTTTTACTGAGTAGTATTATAGAACATATGTACCCTAAACTTACTTTAGGATGTCTTACAAATCTGCACTTGTCAAATTTTGTCCAAAGGTTAACCTTTGAAACCTTCATATAAGCTGGAAAACCCCTTATCTTAACATAATTAAGATTAGGAATCCTCCTTGTCCATAAATTTTATGGAGTCTTGAGGCCGGATTTTGAAGTAACCTTTTTCGTAGATATGCAGCCATTTCTAGGGCATTACCTTAGAAGGATACTGGAATGTTAGTAAAAATCATTATGGACCGCATCATGTCCAAAATGGTATGATTTTTCCTTTCACATACACCAATTAATTATTTCACATCAAGAGGCGTCCATTATGAGAAAACCATTTAAGATGATCTAGAAACTCATTGCACAAGTATTCCTTCCTTTATCTAATCAAAGAATCTTAATAATTTGCCAATTTGTTTCACTTCTGAATTCTTTGAACCTTTCAAATGATTCATATTTGTATTTCATCAAATACAAACATTCAATTATTTGAATGATCATCTTCTTTTCTTATACTAGTTTGTTCAATTTGCAAAATAAATTTTCATGTAAGTCAAGTACACAAAGTCCATTAAGTAATATTCCAGTTCTATAAAAACATTATTATTATAAATAGAACAACAATTGTTCTTAAATATAATACCAAAGATTTCATTGTCCAACAACAAAATAGAAATAATGTTTCTAACGAGAAATCAAATACAATAACAACTTATTGACTTAATAGACTTTTCTGTAGGCAATACTAAATAATAAGTTCATATGGCTAATGCAACAACCTTTGCTTCATTTCCCACATATAAGATTACTTATCCATTGTTTAGCTTTCTACTTCTGCTTGGTTCCTTCATAAATTTATATTTATGAGAATTAAAGTTGGTATCCAATATCCAAGTAGAACCTTAACTTACATAAAGATTTATTTTAATCATGAATAAAACTTACAAACCTACTGCAGGTCTCGCGGCCGCGAGAGTATCAAGCTGGAGGAGCGCGCAACTGCGCGCAAAGCCTGAAGCTGCTGATTTGTTTTATTTTATTTCCAAATTTTAAAGGTTGTAATTAATTTAAAACGATTCCTGACTGGTGTCAGGGGCATCACTTGACATTTTATTAGTTTTTTACGTATCCTTATTTGGTAATTAGGGTTTTACTCTCTGGAGAGGATTCCAACGTAGAAGGAGGCCATAACTCTACTTTTGTACTCCTTCTTGGGATTTCTCTACGAGAGCGGATTATTAGTATTAGTTTTTGCTGGAATATTATGAGGATTGAATATTGATGCGTATTCTGCAATTGGGTTTGATAGTTTCATCTTTCATCTTTCAATTGTCATTTATTGATCATGTTTAGATTTGATCCCATAATGACTTTTGATTCAGTCATGAACTAAACTCCATTATGGGATTCTAACGGATTTTATTATGTTGTTTGATTGCACGCTTAAATGCTGGGTTGTTTTGCATATCATATGGGATGTCTGTCATGATTGTTTTGTATACATGAATGCTTGATCACCATTCGTTTCAGTATTTGTATGGAATTGACAATGAACATGCAAATATGGATTATAATCATGATATTATACGTATATAGGGCTGTGTTATATGGCTTATGTATTTCGTGAACTAGATAGACATATATTGTTTCACCATATAAGTTAGAATAAGAGCTTGAACTTAAAATCAATAAAATTACAATTTCACATAGACATATAGTGATGTTTGTTACATTGATGATTACATAGAGTCTATCATTTGTGGATGTTGTGTAAGTAGATCTTAGTGCATTGAAAAATGGCTAATACTCTTTTAGTGCTCTTGGCTACTTTCCTATCATATGTGAGCAAGTCATGCATGATAGTGGCGATTGAATGAAGTATTAAATGAAGTAAGAATCCCATTAATTCCAATATCATTTATTATATCGTTATTATTGTTTTAGTTGTTATTTGTAGTTTAAGAACAAACCAAGTTTAATCCATAGTGTGAGCATATAAATATAGTGATTTAATTAATGAATAGTAGGTTAAGTTAAACAACTTTCTCTGTGGGATCGATACTTTACTTGCTCTGTATTACTTGTTGACTCATGTATGCTTGCTTGAGTTAGAGCTCTTTTGTTAGTCATAAAAAAGAGGCAACAAGTTTTTGGCGCCGTTACCGGGGAAAGGCGTTTAATTTAGTATTATTATCATTAGTTTTAAGCTATATTGTATGAATTATACAATTCTAGTCTTATCTCATTTCAGTTTTTGTTTTTGTTTCAGGAATTTGGATAAATTTTTATGCGCACACGGTCAACCAACCCCGAGTTAACACATTTTCAGGATAATATAAACGGTAGATGTTGGAAAGCGGGTGTACGTAGAAATTTACAAGAACAGTTGGAAAACACGACAACTAACATGGCAGCCGAGGCACAAGGAGAAGAGCAACGAGAGGAGCATGGGGCTCTGAAGGAGTATTCCATGCCCAATATTAATGGACTTCAGTCTAGCATAGTCAGACCAGCGATAGCAGTAAACACATTCGAGATAAAAACTGGCACTATTCAAATGGTGCAGAACACAGTTCAGTTTGGGGGTGCTGCTACAGATGATCCGAATGAACATCTATTGAGTTTCATTGAAATTTGTGATACATTCAGATACAACGTTCTGATGGAGGATGCTATTAGACTAAGGTTGTTCCCATTTTCATTGAGGGATAAAGCAAAAATTTGGCTTTATTCTCTGCCAGCAGAATCTATAACTACATGGGAGGATTTAGCACAGAAATTCATAGCTAAGTTCTTCCCAATGGCTAAAAATGCCAAGATGAGGACAACTATCTCTCAGTTTGAGCAACAACAGGGCGAGTCGTTATATGAAGGATGGGAGAGATACAAAGAAATGTTGAGAAAGTGCCCACATCACGGTATGCCAGATTTGATGATAATCAACATGTTTTATAATGGATTGGGATAGCAGTCGAGACCGATTGTAGATGCAGCTGCAGGAGGGGCATTATGGGAAAAGAACTATGAGGAAGCCTATGATCCTATCGAGACAATGGCATCAAATGATTTTCAGAATCCTACATCCCGAATGCCACAAACCAAAGTTGCAGGTTTACTGTAGGTTGATGCTATTACTCAGCTGTCAGCACAGATGGCAGCCATGGCCAAGAAGATAGATACTTTGGTTGAAGGAAAGGTAAAGATGGTTGCCTACATATATGAGATTTGTGCGGGGTGTTGGGTTTCGGCATAGAAACGCAGCGGAAATAAACCAATTAAAGGCAATTCTGAAACCCTAAAATAGGATCCATTCGAAAAATTCAATTAATTCAGATGTTAGAAATTATACCGATTGTTTAAAGCTAGAATCGATGCGGTCGAATCTCCAACGCAATTCAAACTGACTGCGTCTCTACGCTATCCATACAAACGCTCTACAAGAATCGTTCTACGATCTGCAGAAGAAGGAAATGCAGTACTAGCCACCAAGGATGAGGATTTTCTGAAGCTGTTTTCTCTCTAGTCTCTCTCTAAGAGCGGCTAGGGTTTTGGTTAAATGAATAATACCTAAAATGGCTGCTACATATGATATATATAGCGATTAAAAGGAATTATTCAAAACCTAATTTAATAAAATCCAAATTTATATATATATCTTAATTAAGCCTTACTTAATTACTATACCTATATATATAAATTATCCTATTAATTTAAATTCATAATTTAAATACTATCAACCATATTGATATATTTAAATCTTTATAATTTAAATTAATTCCCTTTTAATTACGTTCTATGTGTGTGACCCTATAGGTTATTATTACGTTGGCAATAATTTTAAAATCATATTATAAAATTATAAACAGTGAGCGGCATCTAGTAATGCATCACTGCTACCCAAGTAATAATAAGATCGATGATTCGATACAACCTTTTAGTGACCAATGTTTCAATGTAATTTAATCCTTTTAACCTTAATATCCTAGATTAAACTCGAGTCATGGAATTTGTCATACTCTTCATAATTTAATCTGAGTTTTTCTTGATCAATGAGTAGACTATGTGAAACAAATCACTATTTGAGCATGGCCATGCATTTCATAGTTCTACTCAATCAAGAGGCCTATGTATATCACCCCTAATACATAGGAGGGTTAAATTCCATCTAGATCACTCATATTCCTCACACGATTCATGATGTACCCAATAATCACCTTTATAGTCCACCCTATTAAAGGTGACATTTGATGATATCAAAGTACATAAATTCCCGTGAAGAAATATAGTGATTTCAGGTCGGAGGACCATTACATCATTTGTCACTATGAGAATTGCTAATGACACTTCGCATAATGCTCCACATAGAATTCTCATGGTGGGTCTATCCAGTACATCGTTCTCTAACATGTACCTATGCATTGACTTAATATCTCATATATTTATGACCAATGAGATTTGGTCATCAGTCAATTCACATACTAGTCTTAATGCATTATTGTTGTCCCGTCAACAATGATACTCGACTAGGGATATTTAAGAACAATGATACTAATTATAAATATATAATCTCATTTTCAAGTCATATACTTGAAACTATATAATTTGTATCAATATTCTAAGGATTTTTATTATGTTAACATTTATATAACGCAGTAAATAAAACCATAATAAAATCATTCATTTATTCAATCAAAACGTTAAGCAATTATATCAAATAATTGGCCTCTAGGGCAAAAACTCTAACACGGGGTCACACTCGACGGATCAATGTGCTATCAGCTCAGAATCAGTGCAGTATGTGAGCAACTACAGAAAAGACCAAGGCCAATTTTAGAACACATACCACCCCAACAATAGAAATCATCCAAATTTTAGTTGGTCAAATAATCAAGGGAATCAGCAGACTCAGTTTCAACCAAACAATCAATTTCAGGCGTAGCCAGCGCAGCCGCAGTTTAATCCTAGACCAGCATTTCTGCCAGGATTTTCGCAACACCAACAACAACATTATACTCCAGCTGCACCTTAGCAAGAAAAGAAATCAGAAGTGGAGGAGATGATGATGAAATATATGGCAAACACAAATGTTATGATCAAGAGCCAAGTAGTGGCTATAAAGAATCTAGAAACTCAAATGGGGCAGTTGGCGAACATGCTTACTAACAGGCCCCAAGGTTCATTGCCAAGTAATACGGAGACAAATCTAAGAAGAGAAGTGAAGGAACAGTGTCAAGCGATCACATTGAGATCTGGGAAAGATCTGGCAGTCACTATAAGTCGCGCGCCCGCGCGAGAATGCACTGAGGAAGGCGCGCGACCCAGCGAGACAGAGAAGCCAGCCACTGAGAAAGAAAATTTGGAGAAATATTAGGGTCAGCATGAAGAGACTGAAAAAGCAGGTTCAGAGGAGACGTTCAAAAGTCTAATACACCTAATTAACATTCAAGTTTCGTATCCGCAGAGATTCAATAAGAAAAGGGAAGATAAAGTTCAGAAAATTCTTGGAGGTATTCAAAAAGCTGCAGATCAACATACCATTCGCCGAGGCATTGGAACAAATGCTAAGCTACGCAAAATTTATGAAGGGTATATTGTCAAGGAAGAGGAGATTAGATGAGTTTGAGACAGTAGCCTTGACAGAGGAATGCAGTGCAGTGCTTCAGCAGAAACTACCTCTAAAACTGAAAGATCCAGGCAGTTTCAAAATGCCATCCACAATTGGAAAGATGAACTTCAGCAAGTGCTTATGTGATCTTGGGGTAAATTTGATGCCCTTGTTAGTATTTAACTAGTTGGGATTGCCGGATCCAAAGTCGACAAACATTGCATTGCAGTTAGCGGATCAATATGCTATCAGCTCAGAATCAGTGCAGTATGTGAGAAACTACAGAAAAGACCAAGGCCAATTTTAGAACACATACCTCCCCAACAACAGAAATCATCGAAATTTTAGTTGGTCGAATAATCAAGGGAATCAGCAGACTCAGTTTCAACCAAACAATCATTTTCATATACAGCCAGCGCAGCTGAAGTTTAATCCTAGACCACCCTTTCCGCCAGGATTTTCGCAACACCAACAACAACATCATACTCCAGCTGCACCTCAGCAAGAAAAGAAATCAGAAGTGGAGGAGATGATGATGAAATACATGGCAAACACAAAAGTTATGATCAAGAGCCAAGCAGTGGCAATAAAGAATCTAGAAACTCAAATAGGGCAGATGGCGAACATGCTTACTAACAGTCCCTAGGGTTCATTGCCAAGTAATATGGAGACAAAGCCAAGAAGAGAAGGGAATGAACAGTGTCAAGCGATCACATTGAGATCTTGGAAAAATCTGTCAGCCACTGTAAGTCGTACGCCCGTGCGAGAATGCATGGAGGAGGGCGTGCGGCCGAGCGAGACAGAGAAGCCAGCCACTGAGAAAGAAAAGTTGGAGAAATCTGAATAGACGTTCAAAAGTCCAGTACACCCAATTAACATTCAAGTTCCGTATCTGCAGAGATTCAATAAGAAAAGGGAAGATAAACAGTTCAGCAAATTCTTGGAGGTATTCAAATGCCAAGATACGTAAAATTTATGAAGGGTATATTGTTAAGGAAGAAGAGATTAGATGAGTTTGAGACAGTAGCCTTGACAGAGGAATGGAGTGCAGTGCTTCAGCAGAAACTACCTCCAAAGCTGAAAGATCCAGGCAGTTTCAAAATTCCATGCACAATTAGAAAGATGAACTTCCGCAAGTGCTTATGTGATCTTGGGGTAAATTTGATGCCCTTGTTAGTATTTAACTAGTTGGGATTGCCGGATCCAAAGCTGACAAACTTTGCATTACAGTTAGCGGACAGATCCATCACATATCCACGAGGAATTGTTGAAGATGTGTTGGTTAAGGTGGACAAGTTTATTTTCCCAGCTAACTTCATTATCCTAGACTACGAGGAAAACAAAAGCATACCAATAATACTGGGGACCATTCTTAGCCACGGGCAGAATGTCAATAGATGTGCAGAAAGGTGAACTCATTATGCGTGTCCAGTATCAAGAGATCACTTTTAACGTCTTTAAAGCAATCAGTTTACCAACGGATGAAGAATAGTGCTTCCTAATTGACATGGTGGATTGGTGCCTACAGGATGAAGTACAGAAATCGAGGGATTATAGACCATTGATATGTGCAACAGGTGAAAATTTAGATTTGAAGGAAGAGTCATTGATGAAATATGAGGTCATGAAATTTTAGGGTGCAGATAACACGAAGGAAAGCACCACAATTCCATCGGTAACATGAAGCTCAGAGACAGTCAAGCTAATTGACTGTAACTTAGCGCTCGATGGGAGGCAACCCATTATTATTATTATTCTCTCCATTGATTTGTTTTTAGTATTTCATTTTGAGTTATTTCAGTAGTTATATCGAACTCCTTTTTAATTGGATACTTGATGTTCATGCTTAAGAGTGTAACAAGAATTGTTGTGCGAGTAGTTGCATAATATTAGTGTTATGAGACCACTATGTCCCGCCTTAACACAATGCATTAATATCTATGTAGGTACCATCATTGGAAGGCACCATTAACAAGCAAAGTGAAACTGACATGCAGCATTGCAAATATCAGTATATCACGGCCGCGCGGCATAGTCAGCACAAAAATCGCGCGCTCGCGCGTCAAGCCAAAGTAGATAACAAGTCATTCTGCAAGTCTCGCGCCCGCGCGACCTATGCAGCAATAACTCACGCGCCCGCGCGTCAAGAAAAGAAAACCACCAAACATTCTGCAAGTCTCGCGCCCGCGCACCCAGCTTAGTAAAAACGCACGCGGCCGCACGCGACACTGGGTTAAGACAGTGCTAATAGTTTAAAAACAAAGTTGTGGACCATTTGGAATCTCATTTGTGATAGTAACAGAAGCGAAATTCTCTCACTCTCCATAACTCACGTCGCTATCTCTTCATCAGTTACAATTTGTGCCGTACATCTCTCCATAAATTAGCTATGATTCTCTCCTCATCCAAAGTCCACATCTCCTCAACTTCTCCAAAGTGCATTATAAAGCTAGGGTTCCAAGTTGGATTGAAGAAATGAGTATTGAGGGTAGAAATTCTTCAAGCTTTTCTTCATTATCCATCATATAAGTTGTTCAACTTCTATCAATCACAAATGGGGCCTAAGCGAGCAAGGTCTATTACGTGATCCTCTCTTCCTCTTCGGGAAGTCAAGAGGCTGACATTATGGATCACACCAAATTCCTCAATTTGGAAGCCCAATAAGAATACTACCGCATTGTGGCAAAAACATTCGTCAAAGAGCGAGGATTTAAGCCGGAGGGGCAGGATTGCCAGTTATGCGCCATGATTCGAGAGAGAGGCTGGGGTGGACTGACGGCTACTCCAATACCCGTTCCTATGAGCGTAGTCCATGAATTCTATGTCAATGCTAAGGTCACTATGAGCGGGATATCTCTGGTTTGTGGTATCGAGGTAGATTACAGACCCCGTGCGATCCGATTAATTTTCAAAATTATGGATGCACCGCCAGTGGGGACTGCTAATTGGGTAACCGGCGCTCATTTGGAGACCGACATGGAGCTGATCATTGCAGAGTTATGTGTGCCAGGTACGAAATGGACGTATAAAGTTGGCACAACATAGCCGCGATTATTCCCAGCTGCAGCCTTAAATCGCTATGCAAAAGTGTGGAACCTGTTCATATGTGCCAAGCTCATGCCTTTCGCCGATCAGTATGAATTATCAGCGGAGAGGGCAGGTCTTCTGTGGGGAATAATCACCGAAAAGTACATCGACATTGGTCATCTCATTCACGGGAATATGTTGTGCTATTTACGGGGAGTAACGATTGGGAGATTTCCACACGCATCTGTGGTAGCCATGCTTTGTGCTAATCATGGATGTAACTGGGGCAATGAGCAGATGTAATACCCAAGCCAGGGCATTACCCATGCCACAATTAAAAAGTTCAAAGATTGGGCAGGTGGTGTACCGCACCCACGCGGACTAGGATTCATCATTCATTCTATTTTTCCAGAACAACAACCCCCGCAAACAGACGAGGTGGGCCTGTCCATGCACACGCGTGCCACCAATGGCGATCAAAAGCTCCGAAGGTTGGAGCGCAAGGTCGACGCCATGTATGACAATTTGGGCACATTTGCGACGGGACTCACAAGGGCTTTAGCCGAAGCGTTTGCGCAACAAGGAACAACACGGGAATGGCCTCAGTTTAGAACCGCAGCACCATATCCACCACCGAATTCACCACCCGAGGAGGGTGGCACCACCGATAATTAGGGGAGTTTTCGTACCTTTTACCTTCATTCAATTAAGACATTGAATATTTTAAGTTTGGGGGTATTAGGTAGTAGTTAGTATTTTTTTTTAGTTTTGCATATAGTTTTGCATGATTCATATAGTTTTGCATGATTAGTTTAATTTTTATGTTCATGTTTAGATTACATTTTGGCATATAGTTTTGCATGATTAGTTTAATTTTTATGTGCATTTTTAGATTAAATTTTAGCATATAGTTGCATGTTGCATACCTCACAGTTCTTACCGTTTAGAAAAATTTTGTCTAGCCAATGATGAGAGTGAAGTTTTTTAAATGATTTCTGAATATTTTGGATAACATGAGCTGAGATATAACGTTTTATACAATGAAATTCATAATGCAGTTTACATGCTCTCGGTTTGCACAAATATGTTCACAAGCACTTGTAGGTATAAGAAGTACGTTGTGCATTGCTCGATAGAAAAATGTAGTGTTAAAAAGAGAAATATGTGTAAAGTGATTTTTGGGCTTATAAAACATTGATTTTTAAACTGTGGGAACACATGGGTATTTGTGTATATAAAAAAAGAAAAAGAAAAAGACAGAAAAGTAGAAATAACATGGCTAAGTCTTATTTCGGGGCCCTGGCTACTTGAGTAAGTACGCCCGAGGGGATTGTCTCTACACCTAGCGCCCTAAGGTCTTTCATGGTCTGGGAGTCGTTGGTCGAAAGCTCGCTAAGGGGTAGCAGTGTGCCAAATGGTCTAAGACATTGCACAGTCATGAAAAAAAAAGAAAAAAAGAAAAATAGCAATAAACACCGCGAGAAAATGCAAAATTCGCCCTCATGAGTAGAATAAAGCAAGTTAAGCCCATTGTTGAACCTTAGTTTATTTTAAGATGTTGAAATAGTCCGAATCGTATATATATATACATAAGTCTTGATTTAAGCTATAGTTTTTCTGGTTTGAGCAAGATAGCATGCACACTCTACACCGAAATCAAGTATTGAGCGAACACAACACAAACACACAGCATCTGTACAACATGTTTAAATTATATGAGTATATGACATTATGCCTGCAGTGTGGTTTGACTATGAATTCTCAAATCTAGAAAAACTTCGCTGAGGCAAATTATACTGAATTTCTTATGATGGTTGGGACAATGTGAGAATTAGTTGCATAATAATATAGCTGCATTTTTATTGTTCATTAGTATGCATTGCTTGAGGGCAAGCAATGGTTCAAGTTTGGGGGTATTTGATAAGTAGGATTTACACCTACTTATGGAGTATCAATTCACGCGAACTATGCCCATCTCAAGTACATTTTAGTCTAATTTAGCTGCATTTTATGTTAAATTGTATTTCGCATAGTTAAAACTCCTTTTGGTGAATAAGTGCAGGAATTGACCTAAATTAGTGGTGATATCAGGCACGAGGCTAATTAAAGCGTAAGGCGAGGCAAAAGATAGGATGTGCATAGGATTGATTGGAGCATAGATGGACAAGCATGGATATACATAGGACATGTCAATAGCAGCAGCAATATTGCAGAACCAAGCTAAGGAGCAGAATCAGAAGACTGCAACTGCAACTGCAAGCCGCGCGGCCGCGCGGCAAAGATAGCGTGTAAGTGCGCGCCCGTGCGAGTCCTAAAAAAACCAAGACACCCTACTACAAGTTGCGCGGCCGCAAGAAGGACAAGCCTAGGGAGAGCGCGCCCGCGCGCGAGATAGGCCAAACCTACAAACCTACTACAAGTCTCGTGGCCGAGAGAGTATCAAGCTGGAGGAGCACGCGACCGCGTGCGAAGCCTGAAGCTGCTGATTTGTTTTATTTTATTTCCAAATTTTAAAGGTTGTAATTAATTTATAATGATTCATGACTGTTGTCAGGGGCATCCCTTGACATTTTATTAGTTTTTTACGTATCCTTACTTGGTAATTAGGGTTTTACTCTCTAGAGAGGATTCCAACGTAGAAGGAGGCCATAACTCTACTTTTCTACTCCTTCTTGGGATTTCTCTACGAGAGCGGATTATTAGTATTAGTTTTTGCTGGAATCTTATGAGGATTGAATATTGATGCGTATTCAGCAATTGGGTTTGACAGTTTCATATTTCATCTTTCAATTGTCGTTTATTGATCATGTTTATCTTTTATCCCATAATGGCTTTTGGTTCAGTCATGAACTAAACTCCATTATGGGATTCTAACGAATTTTATTATGTAGTTTGATTGCACGCTTAAATGCTAGGTTGTTTTACATATCATATGGGATGTCTGTCATGATTGTTTTACATACATGAATGCTTGATCACCATTCGTTTTAGTATTTGTATGGAATTGACAATGAACATGCAAATATGGATTGTAATCATGATAGTATATGTATATAGGGTTGTGTTATATGGCTTATGTATTTCGTGAACCAGATAGACATATACTGTTTCACTGTATAAGTTAGAATAAGAGCTTGAACTTAAAATCAATATAATTGTAATTTCACATAGACATATAGTGATGTTGGTTACATTGATGAGTACATAGAGTCTATCATCTGTGGATGTTGTGTAAATAGGTCTTAATGTATTAAAAAATGGCTAATACTCTTTTAGTGCTCTTGGCTACTTTCCTATTATATGTGAGCAAGTCATGCATGATAGTGGCGATTGAATGAAGTATTAAATGAAGTTAGAATCCCATTAGTTCCAATATCATTTATTATATCTTTATTATTATTTTAGTTGTTATTTGTAGTTTAAGAACAAACCAAGTTTAATCCATAGTGTGAGCATATAAATATAGAGATTTAATTAATGAATAGTAGGTTAAGTTAAACAACTTTCTCTGTGGGATCGATACTTTACTTGCTCTGTATTACTTGTTGACGCATGTATGCTTGCATGAGTTAGAGCTCTTTTGTTAGTCGTAAAAAATAGGCAACAGTTGTGTAACACACCAGCGACTTCCCAAAGATGTATGATGGTCATCTTTTCAGACATGGTCGAGAGGAATGTGGATGAAGTTTTCATGGATGACTTCTCAGTCTACGGGAACACTTTTGATATTTGTCTTGAAAATTTGGTCATGGTTCTAAAACGATGTGTGGAACCAATTTAGTGCTAAACTGGGAGAAGTGCCACTTTATGGTTGAAGAAGGAATTATTCACACAATCGAGAATCTTCCACCGCCGAATTCAGTTAAAGGAATCTACTTTTTTTTGGGGCATGCTAGATTCTACCGAAGGTTCATTAAGGATTTCTCTAAGATTGCTAAACCACTATGCAGTCTGTTAGAGAAAGATGCAATTTTTAGTTTTGATGCAGAGTGCATGTCAGTATTTAATCAGTTGGAGAAGAAATTGACTACAGCTCCCGTAATCGTATCACCAGACTGGACAATACCTTTTGGGGTAATGTGCGATGCTAGCGACTACGCGGTAGGGGCTGTTTTGGGTCAACGCCGAGAAAAGATATTCCATGTCATATACTTTACAAGTAAAACCCTCACGTATGCCCAAATGAACTATACAACCATCGAGAAAGAATTACTTACAGTAGTATATGCCTTTGATAAATTCAGAGCATATTTGATAGGAACAAAGGTGGTGGTATAAACAGATCACTCGACGATTCGTTATCTAATTTCAAAGAAGGATGATAAGCCTAGACTCATTAGATGGATTCTACTCCTTTAGGAATTTGATTTGGAAATAAAGGATAAGAAGGGGACATAAAATTAAGTGGCGGATCACCTTTTGAGACTGGAAAATCCGGATAAGGACGGGGTAGATAAATGTTTGATCAACGAGTTGTTTCTGGATGAGCAGCTATTTGGAGTAAACTCTGAGTTTCCATGGTTTACGGATTTTACCAATTACTTGGTGAACAAGATCATTCCCCTTGATTTGACACATCAATAGAAAAAGAAGTTCCTACATAACGTTAAGTGGTACATGTGGGACGAGCCCTATCTATTTAGACAGTGTGTGTGGCGCTCCCAAAAATAGGTATACATCACCCATTCTGAGTCGCCAAAAGCGTAGCTTAGAGTTTTTACATGAATATTGTCTCATAGACAGTATTCAAACTCAAATGAAGTCCTCGTTATATTTATTATCACACTATTTCATAAAATAGTGAGGACTACTATAGCCACCATTTCATAAGTGTGATAATCAGAATGAGACTTAAAGTGGAATTGTAAGCCTAATTCTCCATTATCTGATTGAAATTTGCGGTAACTAGTTAGGTTGATTTGTTTTGATTTTCAGTTATTTCATTTTTAATTAATTGCAATCCTTAATTTTAATAGTTTAATAAAATTAGGTTAATATAAAGTTGGTAATTGTTAAATTAAATTTTATACTTGTCTCTATAGGAACGATACTCTATTTATTACTATATTACTTGGTTACCACGTACACTTGCGTGTAGAGAGTATCTAGAATTTACCCAACACTTGGCTCAACTCTCCATCCATGACAAAACATGTTGTCTTAATTGATCAATCAAATTGATAATGTTAAGGACTTTTTTTTGTACTGTAGTGTCATCGGTCATTCTAGATCGAAAAAACTCCTTAGATATTTGATATCTATCAGTCCTACTTTCCTCACCATTAACTACTTAATGTGCATGAGTATTGTAAGAGTATCTATAATTTCATGATGATGCTGAAGCTCGTTACTCATGGATGCGAGCATGATGCATTGAGCCAATTGTGCATCATCTTGCCACTTTCTAAAAGTACGAATCTCTTCCTCAGAGGCATTGTCTGACACCATTGTAGGGATAGGCATATTAAGGACATAAGGTAGTTTTTCAGCCATGAGAACTATTCTCAAATTCCTTAACTAATTCGTTCAATTCGGTTCGGTTAATTTAACATCTAATATGCTACGCAGTGATAGTAATTTTAGACATTATAAAATTCTGTAAATGAATTTGTAATTTAACAACATTATATCATACATTCTTTTGTTAATTACCAAAATAATTTAGGTCTTGTTTTAAATTGGTATCTCTCACTATTTTCATCAAACTATATTACCCTCACTTATATAGTTCGACAAAATCTAATTAAAGATTTTATAGTGAGAATAAAGATCTCATTTCAAATGTATATAGCCATGTTGTGACACAACAAACTATATATAAATAAATAGGTAGACAACTCTAGTCAATTACATCATCATGTAACTCCTTTTATTTTGCCTCTTAGATTGTTTTGATCAAGTGGTGGCATATCCGAATCAAAATTATCCAAGTTAAGTCCAACCTAGCACTTCCATAAATTCAAAAAAGAAAAACATTGTCCTTTTGGTGACACAACAAACTTATAATAATTAATTCATACTCTATTATTTTTATCATGCTAGAAGGCGACGTTCGATATTCCAAATATCTTTGAACTCTTAGGACTTAATAATAAATCTTTGAGGGGTTTGTTATTATTTTGTCTCATCTTGTTTAGCACGCATGCACACACACACACACATATATATAAATATATATTCATATATATATATATATATATATATATATATATATATATATTACTAAATTCTACCCGGATTGATTATGAACTTTATTCTAGCTTGGTTCACTAGAACCACCAAGTGAATCAAGAGGTTAAACCTAGGGTACAAGAATTAAATTTAAATATAACTATTACATTTAAACTCGGGCTCCATTACAAACGGGTCTTCAAGCGCTCCTTGCTCCTTGATCTCCAATTCTTCAAAATAATTCTAACTACTTCTATTACAAAACTATTTAAAATAAATAGAAATCTTGATCAACAGTCAAGGGAAAGTACATAGTAGGAAGATATAATTTACAGTAAGAAAAAATTAGAGAATACGAAGTACGCAGATCCCATTTAATAAAACTCATACATTCATGCATCCAACTAAAATAAAATCCAATCACATTGGTCAATATTTCATAATCAATCCCATTTATTATCATACATATCAACATATGTATCAATAAATAACATTCATCTCATGTATAATAAACATTCAATATGTACATTGATATCGATTTAATGAGCAATTTTAATTAGTATAAAACCCAATTTTGAAATAAAATAAACACCTTTACTTTTAATCAAAATCATAATAAATATCTTTATTTTATTTTATCTAATTTTGAATAAAATAAACTCCTTTATTTTGAATCAAATTTCCAATCAAAATAAACTATTTTATTTTAATTAATAAGGAATTCAATTTCAAGTACAAAATAAACTTCTTTATTTTAACTTAAAATTACTGAAAAAATAAAATATGTTGAATCATATTCCTTATTAAAATTAAACACCTTTAATTTTAGTTAATATGGAATCTTATTCCATGTGTGAATAAACTCCTTTATTCTAAGAAACATGGAATCATATTCCATATGTGAATAAACTCTTTTATTCAAACGGACATGAAATCCAATTTCAAGTTAATATAAAACTTTGGAATAAACACTTTTATTCAAACGAACGTGAAATCCAATTCCAAATTAATATAAAACTTTTGAATAAAATATTTTATTCAAATGAACGTGGAATCCAATTCCAAGTTAATATAAAACTTTTGAATAAAATATTTTATTCAAATGAACGTGGAATCCAATTCCAAGTTAATATAAAACTTTTGAATAAATTCTTTTATTCAAACGAATGTGGAATTCAATTCCAATTAAAATAAACAACTTTAGTTTAATCCAATACAAAATCAAAATAAAATCCTTTATTTTTAATTTAGAATTACTGAAAAAAAACATTTAATTTAATTGTAATTAAAATAAACCTTTTATCTTAATAAAAATCAAAATAAAAAATATATTTTTGTTTCTAGAGAGTGGCGCTGCGACGCCGCTAGTGAACTAGCATCAGGCGTTGCGGTGCTACGTCATCAGTATCAAAAATATGGAGCTTGCGTTGCAGCGCCATAAAAAACTGGCTTCAGGAGCTGAAGCGCTACGTCAACATCTTCAAAAACATGGAGCAGGCACTGCATCGCCATGATTGTACTGCAATCAGGCAATGCGGTGCCAATCTCCAAAATCTATTTTTTCAGTTTGCGAATTGTGTAGTTTTTCTCCAAAAATATGATTCTATAACAATAATTATGCCTAAAAAATTTGTTCTAAAGAAATATCAACATACATATCGAATCTAAACAATTAATAATTCACATAAAGGCGTGGCTCTGATAACACTGTTAGGTTTGTAATATACATGGATACAATCAAATTGCAAAAAATAAGCGAAAACGTGGTAAAATAGACTTTTAAAATTTTATAAACCATATACCCGGATCATCCATTATGCACAATTGTTAATTAACCGAAAAGATGAAGAAAAAGAATTATACCTTTGAAGATTCGAGCTTCCTCAGATACAAGTTCACCTCTAATTCCTTTTCGCGTTCAACTTGAATCCACCGGGTTTGATTCATTCCTTTGATAAATGTTAGACACCTAAGTGTTTGGCCTCTAGAGGTGATCCACCAAGGAAGAAGAAAGATTTAGATATTGCAAATCGTTGGCGATAACTCCAACGTAGCATCGTGAAAGATCCGGTGATGTAAGTCGTTGAAAACTATTTCAACGAAGGTCAAAATGATTGACAGTATAAACCGTTGGCGATAACTCCAGTGTAGCATCGAGGAGGATCGATGATGGAATCTGTTATATAATTCCCAGCCGAGGCACCACGAAGGTTCGGTGATTTCCATACCGTTGTAAACTACTATTTAAGTAGGCATCGAGGAAATTCGGTGATGGTCAATCTTCACAAAACTATCATTTGAGTAGGTATTGTGAGGATGCTGTGAAAGAATGAAATAAAAATTCTATCTCCCATGGAGCTATTGATATTAACCTGATAGAAATTCGGGCGGTGGTGACAATCCCATCGTAACGGCGGGAAGAATCCAATGATGAAAACCAAGGCAAGCTCTCATCAAGATAAACATCAATAATCTATAGACAGTCACTCGCAAAAAAAGAGGAACATCTTCGGCAAAAATAAAATCAGAAAGCACATCTAAAGATAAGGAACATTGGTGACAAATCCCAACGCCGAATTTAGAAAATCCAGTGGTATTAGCCATATGAAATCTCCACAGCAGTGTTCTTAACAATATGACGTTAAATCAATTTCAATCTAATGTAGCATCAGGAAAGATCCGGTGATGAAAACTTTGTAAACTACTGTTCGAGTAAACATCAAGGCAATTCAGTGGAGACCATCATTGACAATTCCATCCCCACTAAAAATGGCGGGAGCAGTCAGTGATAGAATATTGTTGGAAATAATTCCAACAAAAACATTTAGCATCAATAACATCATGTTGCATTACATGGAATCATTTAATCTTGTCATATTTCAAGTGTCTAGTAATCTTTATCATGTTCATGATATTACATTGCATAAACATGATAAAGAGGGGCATCTATAGACACTCAAAAGTTTGCATTCCTGTTACTAACCCTGTAGGTGGGAATAATTATCTTTCGTCTTCCAGAGACAACCCAAGAAGTCAAGTCATCAAATCCAAACTCTAGAGATAATCCTGGGGGATCAAATCCAAACCCCGGAGATAACCCCGAGAGATCAAGTCAAACCCCGGAGACGACCATAGGGGGATCAAATCTAAACCCTAGTGATAACCCCGGGAGATCAAATCTAAACCCCGAAGATAACCACAGGAGATCAAGTTAAACCCCGGAGACAACCCCGTGAGACCAAGTCAAACATCGGTGATAACCCTGGGGGATCAAATCCAAGCCCCGGAGACAGCCTCGGGAGATCAAATCCAAGCCCCGGTGACAACCCTGGGAGATCAAGTCAAGCCTCATAGACAACTTTGGGAGATCAATCCAAAACCCTAGAGACAACCTCGAGAGATTAAACCAACCCTCGAGACTACCCTAAGGACTGTCAAAAGTCAGCAGCAGCCCAATCTCGGACATAACCCTGAGAAAAGATGGCTACAACTGCATCAAACCAGGAACCAACCCGGGAGGGGTAAAATAGTAATTTTTCCAACTCAACATCAATTCAGCGCAAATCACTACAAAAGAAGTCATGCATAACCATAACATCAATCCCGAGTAAAAACAGCATAAGACAACTCAACGAATGGACTGCAAAGACTTGAAGATCTGGTCATGGACCCATCTTCTCGGATTTGGAAAATGTCAAATCCTATATCATTGTGTAGCTCTCGTAAAGAGTTTTCCAGAAAGGTATAACATGCCTCCATCGGACGCCCGAATCAAAAGTTATAAAGGTTTGAGCAGACAACGCGTTGATCCGATTACACCCACGGGGCTCGGGCCCACCCGGGCAACCTCAGGTAGACCCACGAATATCGCAGGTAGACTCGCGGCTGCCGCTGGTAGACCCGTAGCTACTTTGGTCTATAAATAATTATTCCGACTGAATGTGGAAGGAGAAACCGGAGAGTGAGGTAGGAGAGAGATGGAGAGCATAAGCAAAATGATTGATAGAACTGTAAGTCTGAATTAAAATAGATTAATTTTGACGGAAGTATTATCAAAAATAGATCGGTCTAATTTAGTTTATTTCTGATATTCAGCCGATATAGTATTTCCCGGAGGCGCGAAATGTTGGCACGCTTGGGCAGCCTTATTCTGACTGAATTCGGTCGAATTTAATATATCTCTGACTGAAATTATTTTTAACTGAGCATTTTATCGGAAATACATTAATATCGACGGAATGTATTCCGTTGAAAATAAATATGTCGACCTTAAGTGTTTTCCTGGTCTTATAAGACCCCCATCAACCATAAAAGAAAAGAAAAAAAGTAGAAAAAGAGAGAAACGTCTGTCCATTTCAGCTCTTAACCCCTTCTATAGTCTTCCAAACTTCAATATTCTTCTTTCTAAATACTTGTATACATATATACTACGACATATCAAATTTTAACCGGTGGAAACTAAGTTTTTAAGCTCCAAAAGCAGTCTAAACATTCTTTCATCACACTATAAGATTCTTTTAGATTTATATATATATATATATATATATATATATATATATATATATATATATACATGAACTATTGATTCAGACTCGAATTTAAATATTATATATATATAATCATATATTTATATTAACTAGTTTGGCTTGGATTCTAAATTTATGGTCTTTTTATTATATATATATATATATATATATATATATATATATATATATATTAAATGTTTACTATGTTTAAAATCATTTTAAACTGTTTATTCAATGTAAATTCATAATATTTAAATCTATGGACTAGATTAATCTAAATCTAGCCTTATCTAACTTTTAACCGGTTGAAAAGTTGTAAAACTGGAACTGTTGGGCTAGAAAGGCTAAAATTTATTTAAATCTAGTTTTCTTTCTAGTTTTTTTTTATAAATATTAAGTAACCACGTGACCCTAGATCTGTATCTAGAGGGAACGGGAAGCTTGGCTACGCGCATGTAGGGATTTAACTGATGAATCCTTGGTTTTGCGTCGCTTAGATTAAATATCTATTTTTTTTCAGTATCCTCATTATGCAGGCTATTCATATGATATTATGTGAGCCTAGGAGCCATAGGATCTAAGATCCAGCTAACAAATCTAGATCTGGTTCCCATGATGGACCCTTCTCAGTTGTACAGTTAGCTTGTAAATCATATTGGTGGTATTTGGATATCCTTCGATGGCTTTTATGCCTATAAGGAGCCCGAAACTTATATGTATATTATTTTGTTGAAGATATTTTGCATCTCGAGAATAAAATCAAAACAAACCAAATACGGAATAAAATGGAAGTATCAAATGCTTCAATTACTATATGAGCATAAGGGTTTGAAAACCTATTTTCAAAACATCATTTATGTATATTTTTCTTAAAATTAAACTTTTATACAAGTCAAACTGTGATGCCCCCAAAATAGGTATACATCACCCATTCTGAGTCCAAATACATGGTTAAAAAATAAATACAACTTCATTAATATAATTATCGTGCAAAATACGACAACACATATACTGTGAGTTTAAATACAAATATTGTATAATAGACATTATTCAAACTCAAAAGGAGTCCTCATTACAATTATTGATATACTATTTTATAAAAATAATGAGGACTGCTAAAGCAACTTTCTAGAATCATCACTCCATACCTCGGCTAGTTCCTGCTAAATTCTCACCTCCTGAGAAGAAAAATGGAACAAAAAGGAAAAGAGTGAGCTCAACTAGTCCAATAAAGAATATTATGACTAAGATAATATACAACAAATTATCATTAGTCTTCAACAGGGAAAAATCTGATAGAATATAATAGACAACAAGTTTTAGATCAACAACTGCAGCGGAAACAGTAATCCATTAGAAGAGTCAAGTAGAGAATGAATTCTACTATCTTTTAAGATTTAAAAGTCTATCATCAATATTTTATCCCTGTAACATCAATCAATATATATCTTGAATCAAATATTTATCTTTGCACTACAGGCCAAAGATATTCATTTGTATCACCAGTTGGTCATGTTCATCTCAACACCTGTTCATCTTTGCATTACGGGCCAAATATATTCATCAGTTAATCATTCATATTTGCACTACAAGCCAAAGATATTCAGTAATATCATCATTTAGGACTGAGGATGATGAAAAATATCTTTAAAAAAATGAATCCAGTGAGATAAAAGATCAAAGATTAGGGATTCATACTTTAATTTATCCAAGTTCAAAAATACTTTATAATAATCAATTTTTGAGCAAAATTCAAGAATGAAGATCAAAACATGGAAACAATCAAAGATAGTAACCATAATAGACAACTTAGACAAAGAATAGAAAAATTCATTTTTTTCCTGTGAATAGTGTCGTATTCGGGAATAGTGTCGTATACGTGAATAGTGCCGTATACGTGAATAGTAACCCTGACACAAAAACGTAGAAATTCCATAATAAAATTCATATCAATATTTCGGCATAATGGTATTGAAGAAAATAATATCATTTACGAAGAAAATAACACCTTTTACCTCAAAAGAACAGTACTTCTGATTGGAATATCGAATATAGTGCTGAAGGAAACTTGCACTGAATAGCAACTCTCAAAGTATCTAAATACTCATAAAATACGCTCGATAATATAGAGAGAGATAGAAAACTTGTTTCTGGTGTGATTTTCAATTCTAACTATGCACCCTATTTATAAGAAAATAGTGAAACGCCAAAGTAGACTAAATTAATAAAATAATATTATTATTTTTTCTACGCATACTACTTTGAAAAATCTCAGCCCACCTCATTTGAAAATTAATTCAGCACATTTTATCAACAAAGGACAAAAGTGGGTCGCATCCATAATTTTAATAAAAACATTTATTTTCGAAACTTCAATAATTCATAATAAATAGCCATTTTATCAGAAAAAAATAAATTTTATGTCTGTTCCATAGGAAATTAAATTCTATACAACTTTGTAGATTTATGTTTTTCTAAATTTCATACAGAAAATATCTGAAATCCACATACGGATGATTTTTAATACCTCCATACTGACAAAATACTGATAAAACACCTCAGCATTAATTCCATCATTTATATCCACATAAAATAAATATTTCCCTATCCATCCACATAGAATAAATACTTCTTTATCCTATAAATCAATAATTAATTATTCATAAATAATATTATAGAATCACAATAATGACAACCAGGTCGTTCCCAGGAAAGATGAGGCTTTCTGATAAGGATTTCTCCTTATTGGCGCGCAATTAGGTGACCAAACCTCTTTTCTAAACAGAACTTCTTTAGACATTGCAAATAATGTTATCTAACAATATTATTCAAATAATATGAATTATTGATATGATAATGGAGATACTATGCAGTGACAATTATTGAAACAACAATAATATAAAATAACAACGTAACAATTATTGAATCAATAAAATAAAATATTGAACAATAATTACTGTAACAATTATTGAGTAGTGCCTTCTTACGTAAGAATCAATAATTTAAAAATAATGTGCAATACCGTGTGCTACTGTACAACCACGCGTATTACTGTATTTTAACCACCATATATTTCAACAGTGTTAACAGTAACAACTACGTCGTTATTTATGTGACGCCCCCAATTTTAGGTACTTGAAGCCCGAACTCAGTGCTTCACGATACCATTTCTATGAACAGAATAATACTAATAATAATAACAATAATTTAAATATCAATCTGAATTTACATATCAGCATCTAAATCCTAGGTACGCGACCTTTAAACATTCATTACATCATAAATAATAAATATCATTGTCTTAATAAACTTTAACTATTACACAAAATATCATAAAACTCATTCGAACAACTTTCATTTCCCCTTGTTCTTGTTTGAACCTTTTGGTTGATCATACTTAGCTGAAAACATTTAAATTTAAAGCAAGAATGAGCATTTGGGTGCCCAGCAAGTAATAACAACAATACATATTAGCTGAAAGGATTAAATGTTTTCTTTGAATAATACTTCTACAACGAATCAATAGTTGTGAAGTAAGCTGAACCAATAATAACAACATATCACTTCTATATCAAAATTTTGAAACTACGTACTGATTATAACTGGAGACCAGTCGACAAACTATGAACATTGTTTTCTATTTTCAAAAAGGCATACAGAAATCCATCTGCAAACTGTCATAACTTACAGGCACGGGGGGTGATCAGCCCGTTATGCCCTGTATTGATCAATACTACATGCAAGAACGATATTATCATTCATCTTATCCACCTTAGGTGCACAAAAATTTTCCCATGTTCGGGATGTTCATACTTTGTCGAGAATCCGAACCAAAACAATCTGGTTGGATACAATAAAGTTCTATCTTGTTCAACAATATTTTTTTAAGTTTATGTGTAGCTGAATAAATTAGTTTAGACGAATTTTAAGTCATCATATACATACTGGAAAATAAATAAGTCTGTATCAACATGTGATTAAATACAATGATTATCCAAGTGGGGACACTTTCATAACCATATTTAGAAATTTATGAACAGAATAAATATCTGGCACAGTAATAATAAAATTCTGAAATATTCTTACTCATGTCCAGTGCATAAAGTAAATGCAAAGGTAGCATACTTGCCTGTGCTGCTGCTTACAATAACGTAACTTAGTTTTATCTTTTATACCAAAACCTATCATTAATAAGATCATTCGTTCGATTAGAATAATATATTATATCACATAGTACTGCTATTTGCAGTCAGCACATAACCTAATCAGATTGTCACATATGTTTAGCAGTCATTGAATCATAAATAAACACGTATTTAGTTCAATTATCTAAGTCTAGATCAATTTCTAAAATATTTCGGTGTACCGACGGCTTTACCAGGTAATTATCGAGTCTAAAACTCCATTCAGTAATTCAATAACTGTAAATATCAGTCCAATTAATTTTCATAGCCTTATAATAATTGTTTAAAATAATTATTATAATTTATCATGAATTTTTAAACATCAGTATCATTATTAAATGATTTAAATATTAAATAATTCTAGTATCATTAATATTTAATTAATATAAAATTATTAATGAAACTATTACCAAAATATTAAAGTTATTTATAATAACTCAAAATATTTTTAAAGTATTAATATTACCCTTAATTTATTTTTAAAACATGTAAAATCATTTTTAAATAATTACCATTGATATTTAAATATTAATGTATTATTTATGAAAAAAGTAAAAGTCAATAATTATAACTTAAAATATTTTTAATTCTTTTATATCCTTTTTAAATGATTTTTAAATTAATAAAACAAATTTTAAATTATTTATTTAATATAATTATTATATTAGTCAAATATCATTAATATTAAATCATTAATGAAATTTACCTTTAAATATTAAAAGTTATACTTTATAACTTCAAATATTTTTAAACTATTTATTTTCATTTAAAATGATTTTTATAATATTAAAATCATTTTTAATTTATTTATTTAATATAATTACTAAATAAATCTAATATCATTAATATTAAATAATTAATGAAATTTGTCTTAAAATATTAAAAGTTATATTTTATAACTTAAAATATTATTAAATACCTTTTATCATTTAAAATGACTTTTAATATAATAAAATTATTTTTAATTAATTTATTTAATGCATTTATTAAATAAATAAAATATCAATAATATCCAATTAAATATTAATGTTTATGAAAAATATGTCAAATTATTAAAAGTTAATTTTTATAACTTAAAATAATTTTTAAAGCTATTTTGGAATTTTTAATAATTAATTTCTATTTATAAATGATTTTTAGATAATAAATTTATTAAAATTAATAAGTCTGTCGCTAAAGCCTTTGGCGACAGAAACCGTTGCCAAAGGTGTTCTTGAGAAACCCAGACCTTCAAAGTCAGTGATCGAGTAACTAGGTTTGACTTACAATAATTATTCATCTGTGATGTTTCTGAGCATGTTCTTGGTTAAATCTTGTAGTACTCATGTAATAACACACGATTCAGCCATTAACATGTTCATATCATAACACACATGCAATATTTAGAGTTTTGAAATCACTGTCAGACGTGTTCATTATATTTCTGGCCTGCCCAGAAAATCTGGTCATGTCCGGTCAACGCTTTTCATGACCTTATATTATGAAATCTATTCATGTTATGGGTAGTCTAGACGTCGGGCTATGAAGAGAAACTAACAGAGAACATGTATTTAACACTAGTCAAGTCTAAACATCATAAATCAGAAAGATCTAAGCCATTAAAAAAGGCTGTCAAAGATGTTCTTCATTTCTGGGTTACCCAGAAATGAAGAACAGTTCATGCAAGCATATTTGGGCTTCCACAACTTGTGATCCAGGTGATGATTTTGTGATCTAAGGATTCCACGTTGTAGACAACATATAAGACTACATATCCATTACATAAAACAAATAAAACAACAACACAACAAGAAGATATAAGCCAGTCAACCCTTGTCAGAAATAAGGTTCAAATGTTTTCTCGGTTACCCAGAAAGCAGTCCTCATGATCTTTTTGTCTACTTTGACCGACCACTGTGTTCAACATACTTGATTTTTAGGAGATTTTAAGGCATAAACCTGTAATACATATACCAAGCTACAATTTAGATACAACAAAAAAATCAAAATAACAAAACAATGTCAGATTCGAGCCCACGAAAATCTTGTCAGAGCCTTCTAGGCACGATCTGGGTTTTCCAGATTTGGAAAGTGATGCTCGGTCAACTAGGTTTGACCAGCCATAACATTTAACCTATTCATGATCTGGGTTAGATTCTAGTTTCAAATCAAAGATCTCATAGCATACAACAACTACAAACTTTCAAAACACAAAAATAATTAAAAGTCACTGAGATTTGAGATTTGACATTCATTGTAAGGCAACAAAAATAAAATTTTCCAGATTTTTAAAAACTTCAAATCTGAGCCTCTAGATGTTATGGATCTAACATCTAGCAACCTAGATCATTAATATATACTACAAACAACATGTTTTAACATAAAAATCTAACAGTTAACATGGCAACTATAGCATCCCCAAATCCGGGTCCTAATCACCACAGACCCAGTATACTATTTCTATAACTATTTGCGGAAGATATAAACATAAATTGTTTATACATTAAACTTTACACACTTATCCCCAAGGTCGAGTAACCTTAACTTTTACACAATTCATAAATTATCTAAAATACAACACATTTATCAAAATACGCTATTACAAACTAGTCGCACTTTATACCCCAAGCTGAACTTGGCATTATCTTTTTCCTGTATCTGAATACGTTCGCCTTATCTGCAATGTTTTATCATGATATAGCAAGGGTGAGCATGAAAGTTGCCCAGCAAGTTTAAATACAATAATATAACGATATATCATGATTGAAGAGTATGAATAATAAGCTGGCTATAATTCATCAATATAATTGAGAACTAGCACGAACAAACTTTTGACTGAACAAGTTTTAAACATGAACAAACATTTCTAAACCAACTGGTAATGAAGGTGATCAGCCTTTCATACCTGGCTTATAAATGCAAGATGTACAGAATACAATTTTCGTGGAAATCAGCAATGATTAATCATAAGCTTGAATAAAACACTCTTATTAGAGTTAAGTACAAAGAAACTTTCCTGAAACGTTGATTACCGCAACGCAATTTATAACGCTTTACCCGAAGACCTAATATTAGTAATATAGATCTCCAATACTAGAATAATATCATCACAGTATAATACTGTTATATTTATATCCACAGAATAACCTAAACACATAGCACATAATCCTATCAGTCTATAATACACATAAGACTTAGCATCAAATTAGACTATTAAGTTTGAGTTGATACCGACACAATTTTATCATCCCGACGGTCTAGTCGGACAAATATCGAGTTTAAGTTCAATTAAACTCTTCCTAAGCGCTTAATCATGCCATAGAGTTACATTTATATGATTTAACACTCGCTTCTTCATTTCATAAGTACTCATTAACATCTAATAAGTCAAATACTAATCCAGCAACCTGGATTCTAAATCTAGCAACTAAATTACCAACTCAGCAACCTGGATTCCAAATCCAGCAACCTGAATTCCAAATCCATCAATCTAAACTGCAATCCAGCAAACTGGATTTAACATATTTTCAATTTCAGTAAACTATTTCTCAATCCAGCAAATTGGAATCACAAATTATATAATCCAGCAAGCTGTATTCTAAATTCGAATCATGAAAATACCAAATCAATTTATTATTTTTCTATCCTTAGTCCAAACATATATACATATTTTATCCACAAAAATTATTTTTTCATAATTTTCCAACTTCCTTTGATATTTTTCAAAAATTAATTCTAGTGCGTAGCTTAAGAAATTAGCTACCTCGTGCTTAACTCCAAACATTCCCATCTCTTGGGATAAACTTATATATGTTAACGTGATGCTCCATTTTAAATTTCGTGGCAATCAGAGTTGTAGAAATCCATTTATAGCGATTTCCGTCAGAAAATCACAAAAATTGTAATGGTCATAACTTAGTCGTTTTAACTCGGAATTAACTCATTTTTGGACACGAGCTACATAATACCATATATTTTCATTTCCAAAAGGTCGAAATTTATTTCACACTTTAAGTTTCCAAAACAGCCCCTAAACAGATCTGGACAGAAACTTTTTGCCATGTTACAGTTTTGGAGTCCTTTACTAAATCTTAAATATAATGAGATCTGTAAATCCGATTAACGATCCGTCAATTTTGTTGGATTCTTATCTTTCCGATCTTCAATTTTCATCTATCATAATCCATATTTGGATATGTTAAGCTCCCAGAAATTAGCTCGGAAGTGGCTGTTACAAACTATCATTCTAACAGTTTTTATTACCTTTGTGTAGTTTGGGAGAAATCCCATAACTTGTTCAATATTCAACCTAATTGAGTAATTTCAAAGAGATTTTATCCTTAATGCATATATCTAGCGTCCCAAGTACATAAATCACAAATATCCATCATAGATTTCAAAAATATCTAAAGTTAGATCACACTTTAAAAGTTTAACTTTCCGGAAAAATTCTATTTTTCTATTCTTTTTGATTTCAACCAAATCGATCACCCAATATGGGTATATCTACACATGAAAAACTCATAAACACATATATCTAAGGTTTTACACCTCAATATAATAACTTCATATTATCAAAAATCAAATCAAACCACAAAGGAAATTAGACTACATAAGTAGAAATTTTGCTATACCTTAGCTTTTCTTTCTTCTTCTTCTTCTTCTTCTTCATAGCTTGATTATGGAGCTTTGATGTCTCACCAAAAACTCCCCCTTCTCTTCTCCATGTGGCTGCCGAAATGATCTTCCTCTCTCTCCCTCTCTCTTGTTCTTGTTATTGCTAATTTGGAAGTAAGATGAAAGAGAAATGAGATATATTTTTATGAAGTGTAGTTTTTATCAATTATCCAACCCACTCTCCTTCACCTCTTGTTCATCCGGCCATGAGGACTTTGATTCTTGATCCCACTAATTCTTGCTCTTTCTCTCTCACTAACCACTAAATCTTTGCTTGGAAGCATTGCCAAAGTGTTGGCTAAATAAAATGTTACCACCTTGCTTGGAGTTGGTAGGAAAATGATTAAATCACATGACTATATCCGGCCATATGGCCTTAGATTGTCCAAATTGGATTTTTATTTTATGTAATAATCAATATATCACATGACTATAATGCCCCTCTTCCATTGGGCTAAGAGATTGGGCTTTAATTAAATTATTGATTAGGCCTCCACTTAGGCTTAACCCTTAAGTCTTTTGGGCTTTCCAATAAAAATATTTGGACATAAAACATTTAATTCTTTGGGCCAACACTTGGGTTATAAATTTTACATAGTGTCATACCTTAATTCTTATCCAACCCAAATCATTTAATTAGGGTTTTAATTTCCTCAATTATAACATAAATCCTTACTCATGCACATTAAGTTTCTTAACCCAATTAGACATGCTATAATTAGCTTATCAAATTAATTAATTGAGATGTAAACAATAAATCTCTTAGAATTATTATATATTCTAAATACCATAATTCTCTCTTCTCATAACCCTTAAGTTATTAAATCCTTCATTCCTAATATATAATTAGTATTACACTAGTTTCTTTTATTTGTTTATATAATTAAACAAATATAAACCATCACATAATCTTCATATTCCTTTACTCACATATTCGAACAAAATAATTTAATAAATTGTGACATGTTCCACAATTCTCTTAAATTAGGTCACTAGTATAAAAATAAAATATTAGGACCACTTGCCTTTAGCACAAGCTAAACCCTACAACTTGAATCAATACCCTATACATATGTCATCATGACATAATTAGTCATTACCAATATTTTATATCTATATAAACAAATATATAAGTCATGTAGGTCAAATCACCCATTCATATAATCAAACTATGTTAATACTATTTAACACTTGATAACATGCTCATTCATAGTTTAATAGTACTGAAATCATCATTTAACATTCATATTATTAACACATAACCTTTATTTTCAAAATTTGTGTAATAAACTAAAACTGTCAGAACCTTCTGCTAACTCGCGCTGCGGCGCCATAGTTTTACATTGTGGTTGGCGCTGCGGCGCTGAGTTGGCGATGTGGTGTGAGTCACAGACCAAAGATTGGCGCTGCGGCGCGAGGTTTATACTGCTGGGCCGCGCTGTGGCGCCAGAATCCAGAACTCGGCGACCAAGCTCGGTAACAGTATGAACAAAAAGCCAAATTGGCCCACAATCTCCAATCTAATAGACTAATTAACATGTAATTCATACAAAGACATCATGTAAACATATTGTGAAGACTTCTAACATGATTCTACCCATAAAATAACATAAACATCAAATTTACAACACCCAATTTTAATGTTTTTGGCAAAAACTCCATTTTTGATGTTTTCAATGAAAATCAACACTGTGATTTTGTTTTTCAACCAAAACAGTAAATTCAAAATATCATTGTTATGATTATATATACTCTATCAAATTCAATAGTCAATTTATATATATTAACAATTAATCAAACCTTAATTTCATTTTAAACTATGCCATACTCATATATTTTTCATATGAACACTCTGTAATAAATTTTTCTTCACAAATTGTATACATACATCAATTTATTGACTATGCTCATATATAAACTAATGAAAATAGTTTCGCAACACTAATTTATCATATAAAGTCATATATAACCAACAATTTTATCCTTCATAAAGATTTTTACAAGGAACTTTTAAAAGAGGAAAACTAAACTATAACAATAAAAGATTGAGTGTCTACCTTTGATTAAGAAGATGATAGTTATTCTCAAGCTTCTTCTCTCCAATTCCTTTCTCAAAAACCTATTAGAATCACTCACTTTTCTCTATATAGTTTTCTTCTTCTCACCCTTTTTCTTCTTCTAAGTTTTCTTTCTTCCTAACTCTAACATACGTAGAATAATATAACGTATATAGTAATAATATATATTAAATATATAATTTAACTCTAGTTATAAATTATACCAGTTATGTAAGTTTTGAAAATCAAAAGCCATAAGGCTTGTTTGGTTAAGCTAATGAAAATAACCCATTAACTCTTACACCTTGTTTGGTAAACTGAATTAAAACAAATGGATTAATCATTATACCTTGTTTGATAAAACATAATTAGATTAAAGACTTAATATGCAATAAGACATGTTTGGAAAAACTAAATTAAACTCTATTAATTTATTTTAATAATTCCCTTATAGCAAGGTTATTTGTCACACTTCTTATTAAATTAAATAATCAATTTAATTAATTTAATCAATTAAAATATTAATCTGTTAAATTACTTTAACACATAATTCAATATCACATAAATTATAATTTTATTCAACCAACTAACACTTTATTTTAATCACGAATTCCAATTAAGATACTATAATTCATTTAATCATTATAAGCTCTCTAGCTTACTTATTAAATTAAATTAGTATATAATCTCATAGCAATTACTTTTCTTAGCTCCTTAATTATTTATTCAGCAAATAATTAACTAAATCGCATCAACTCAAATTGAACAATTATTTATTCAATATTTAATTATTTAATCAACAAATAATTAACTTAACCACATATATCAACTCAAATTGAACAATTATTTATTCAATATTTAATTATTTAATCAACAAATAATTAACTAAACCATATCAACTCAAATTGAACAATTATTTATTTAATATTTAATTATTTAATCAATAAATAATTAACTAAACCACATCAACTTAGATTGAACAATTATTTATTCAACAATAAACATATCCATTAAATACTTATATAAATCAATAAATATTTAATATTATAATTTAAAACTCTGGAATGTTACATCATTCCCTCATTACAAGGATTCTGTCCTCAGAATCACAACTCAAACAAATTATTCGTTACATTCTTTCCTACTTATAAAGATTCTGTCCCCATAATCGAAGACACAGATTAAACAAATAACTCAGGGTACTCTTTCAACATTTTCTCTTCGAGTTCCCACGTAGCTTCTTCAGCGTTGTGGTTCCTCCATATCACCTTCACAGAAGGTATCACTTTATTCCTGAGCACTTGTTCTTTCCTGTCTACTATCTGGATAAGAACCTCTTCATAAGACAAATCTTTCTCGAACTGCAACGGTTCGTACTCGATCACGTGTTTGTAGTCGGGTTTATATGGATGTAACACAGAAATATGAAAAATATTATGAATGTTTTCCAACTCTGGAGGTAGAGCTACCTCATAAGCCACTTCTCCCACTCTTCGCAGCACTTCAAAGGGTCCAATAAACCTCGGGCTTAGCTTTCCCTTTTTACCGAAATGAATTTTCCCCTTCCAAGGAGAAACTTTTAGGAATACATAACTTCCTATGTTAAATGCACGATCTTGCCTTTATTGATCAGCATACTTCTGCTGTCTGTCTTGGGCGGCTACCAATCTTATCCTGATGAGTTTGACAATCTCAGCAGTTTGTTGCACTAGTTCCGGTCCTAGTAGTTGACGTTCACTGACTTCATCCCTGCACAGTGGAGTTTTGCACTTTCTGCCGTACAATGCCTCGTAAAGTGGCATGCCGATGCTCGCGTGGTAACTGTTGTTGTAAGCAAATTCCACGAACGATAAATGTTCTTCCCATCTTCCTTTAAAGTCCATGACACATGCTCTTAACATATCTTCCAATGTCTGAATTGTTCGTTCGCTTTGGCCATCTGTTTGTGGATGATAAGTCGTACTCATTCACAACTGTGTCCCCATGAATTCTTGTAGTCTCTTCCAGAAATTTAACGTGAATCACGGATCTCTATCGAACACAATTGATACTGGCACTCCGTGCCTCGAAACAATCTCTTTAATGTACAATCTTGCCAACTGATCAAGATTGAATCTAATCTTTATTGGTAGAAAGTGCGCTGATTTCGTCAGTCTGTCCACTATCACCCAAATCGCATCGCATCCTCTCTGAGTAGTTGGAAGACCCACCACAAAATCCATCGTGATGTGTTCCCACTTCCATTCCAGTATTTCCAACGGTTGGAGTAATCCGCTGGGTCTTTGATGTTCAGCTTTTACTCTTTGACATGTCAAGCATTTTGCTACACATTCTACAATATCCCTTTTTATATTCGGCCACCAAAAATGTTGGCACAAATCTTGATACATTTTCGTGCTTCCTGGATGAATTGAATATCTTGAACTATGAGCTTGGGTCAAAATTTCATCTTTCAGCTCTGGTGTTGCTAGAACCTAGATTCTTCCCTCAAACCGTAGTAGTCCTTCTGTATCGATTTTGTATTTTAAATCACTACCCTCAATCAAATTCTCTTTGATTTTCCCACACTCTTCATCTTATAGTTGAGCATCCTTCACTTTGTCCACTAAAGTTGGACCAACTTCTATCTGTAATAGTTGTTCGTCAGATTCTTTTGGAAATTTAATTTCCAACTCCAGTTTTGTCATTGCTGAAATGAGCTCTTCCTGAGTTGTTATCATCATCAACTTTTCTCGACCTTTTCTGCTTAACGCATCTGCAACCACATTCGTTTTGCCCGGATGATAAAAGATTTAACAATCGTAATCTTTTATCAATTCCATCCACCTTCTTTGACGCATGTTCAAATCCTTCTGAGTGAAAATATACTTCAGACTTTTGTGGTCTGTGTAGATCTCACATTTCTCTCCATAAAGATAGTATCTCCATATCTTTAGAGCAAATACAACTGCAGCCAACTCCAAATCATGAGTCGGATACCCTTTCTCATAATCCTTCAGTTGTCTTGATGCATAGGCAATAATTTTGCCGTTCTGCATAAGAACACAACCCAACCCTTTGTGTGAGGCATCACTATACACCACAAAATTTCCTGTATTATCTGGTAATGTCAACACAGGTGCCACACTTAACATCTTCTTCAAATCTTGGAAACTCTCTTCACATTTCTCCGTACAAACGAATTTTACAGTTTTCCTTGTCAAATTTGTTAGTAGAGTGGCTATATTAGAAAAATCTTGAATGGATCGTCTATAATAGCCGGTCAGTCCCAAGAAACTCCTTACTTCTGACGGTGTTCTTGGTTGTTCCCAATTGATTACAGCTTCCACTTTTGATGGATCCACTAAAATCCCATCCTTGTCAATCACATGACCCAAAAATTATACACGGTCGAGCCAAAATTCGCACTTAGAGAATTTTGCATACAACTTTTCCTTTCTTAGTGTTTCTAATGTCAAACGTAAGTGTTCCACGTGTTCTTCTTGAGTTTTGGAATACATCAGAATGTCATCAATAAATACCACTACAAACTTGTCTAAAAATGGTTTAAACACCCTGTTCATCAAATCCATGAATGCAGCAGGTGCATTGGTTAAACTAAAAGACATCACCAGAAACTCGTAATGTCCATACCGAGTTCTGAATGTCATTCATGGTATATCCTCCTTCCTCACTTTCAATTGGTGATACCTACTTCTCAAATCTATTTTCGAAAAATATTTAGCACCCTTCAACTGATCAAACAAGTCATCTATTCTAGGAAATGGATACATATTCTTAATAGTGACCTTGTTTAACTCCCTATAATCAATGTAAAGACGCATTGATCCGTCCTTCTTCTTCACGAATAAAACTGGCGCTCCCCATGGCGATATGCTCGTTGAATATATTTATTATCTAGCAACTGTACCATCAGTTCCTTCATTTCTACCGGATCCATTCTGTACAGGGCCTTCGATATCGATGCTATTCTTGGTGCTAAGTCGATCACGAACTTAATTTCTCTGTCAGGCGGAAGTCCTGACAAATCCTCTGGAAACACGTCTTCGAATTCCCTCACTACTGGTATTTCTTCTAGTTTCACACCCTTCTTCTGAGTATCAACTATGTAAGCTAAATAGCCCACACAACCTTGACTCAACAATTTCTTAGCCTGCATAGTCGTCAGACATTTCACTTGTCTAGGCGACTTGCTACCATGAAATACTACCTTTGACGGAGTCATAAGGTTTACACACTTCTTTTGGCAGTCAATTATCGCTCCATATTTGAACAGCCAATCCATTCCCAAAATTATATCAAATTCGCCGAATCTAATCGGAATCAAATCTACCATAAAAATATTTTCCTTAATGTTCACCCTACAGTTCTTGTATACGAATCTAACAGGGATTACTTCCTTATTTGCAATTTCTATGTTCAAAGGAAAATTCGGTTCTTCTCTAGGCAATTCTAACCTCTTAGCAAATTCATCAGATATAAACGAGCAAGTAGCACCCGAATAAAAAAATACATATGCATTAATATCATTGATTGGGATAATACCTGACACCACATCTTTTGATTGCACAGCATCTTGCACAGTCATGTTGAAGGTTCTGGCTATGGGTTTGTTTGATGCTGCAGGTCCTACAATGGCCCATATACCTCCATTGTTGCCTCCATTACTTCTGGTTGTCACTCTGTCTTTCTTCTTAGGGCATTCACGACCAAAGTGATCCTTGGATCCGCACATGAAGCACACATTCTTCTTCGATTGAGTGCAATTAGGGGCGATGTGACCCTCCTGGCCATAATTGAAGCAAATTCGTTTCCCCATCAAGCACGCACCCTTATGAAATTTCCCACATGTCGCACATGGTTTTAACTTTTTGTTTTGCTGGTTACCTTGATGGTTTCCAGCACCCATGTTCCCATTCCACTTCCTCTTCAAGCTGTTGTTGATATTGTTATTGTTGTTTCCACCGTTACCATCTCCATTCTTAATCTCATTCTCATTCTTCTTCTTCTTTTGTTCCTGATTGAACTTTGTCACTGCCTCGCCTCCACCTTCAGCGAGTACTGCTTTCTCCATCACCGCTGTAAATGTCTTCAATTAGAACAGGGAAACCGTACTGTACAGCCAGGGCTTCAGTCCCTGTTCAAACCTTTTTGCCTTGCGTTCATCTGTGCTGACCTGATATGGCGTAAACCTCGCCAATTCGTTGAATTTCACAGCATACTCAGATACCGTCATCGTTCCTTGTTTTAATTCCAGAAACTGCACTTTTAACTGACTCTTCGAACTCTCTGGGAAATAGTTCTCGAAGAACAACTCCTTGAACCTATCCCAGGTCATCACTTCTGGCCCTTCACGAGTTTTATTGGCCTTCCACCAATAACTAGCTTCTACTTTCAACATGAATGTTGTGAGAGCAGTCTTCTGATCATCCCCTACCCTAGCGACATCGAACACCTTTTCTATCTCCATAATCCAGGTTTGTGCTTTGACTGGATTCATGGACCCACGAAATTCAGGTGGTCTAACTGCCTTAAAATCCTTAAACGTTGTACCATGGTTTTGTGGTTGATTCTGCAACACTCCTGTCAGTAGTGTCACTAATTATTGAACGGGGTTACCATCAACATTGTCGTTATTAGTTCCTTCAGTGGTTCTCTGTCTTGGTGGTTATCGTCTGGGAGACATTTTCTGTTAAAATACACTCATTAGACTATTATTCAATTCTTTTAAGTAATTCTACTTAACTTTCCTCCAAAAGAAATAACCACATAACACATAACACTTTGAATAAAGTAACAACTTTTATTTATTCAAAACCTTTTTGAAAACATAAAACAATAGCATCACTGCTACCTACATTACTTTCCTAAACTACAAAAGTTTCAGGGCAACATCATAGTCATATCCCATAGGTTGCATAACACTTGGGATTTACAATTTATTTAACCTTTCACTCATCGTACAACAACTACGATGTTCTATTAAGATACTTCTCAACCCTATCACATTCTTCCACCATGACTCGAAACATTGTTATGCGATCTAATACATATAATGGCAACGTCTCGAACTGAATCGAATATCCCATGACCCGATCTTGAGCTCGATTAATTGCGGTGTTAAATACTTTATCCATCTCTTCCATCTTCATCCACTTCGCCTGTGAGTTCCTTACTACTCTTCCAGTTCGTTGATAAGCTTCCTCGTATACATCTTCAGCTCTCGCCCTCTTGGTAGCTTCTTCCTTCAGCTTGTTCTTCAGTTCAGCAACCACCTCGATTAATTGTTCTTTTTCTCCTTCAGTCTATACTAGTTTCTCCTTAGCGTTTGTCAGTCGTTCCTCACGATCCTGGATCTTACCATCCTTTTGTGTCATTGCGGTCTGTTATTTAACTACTATCTCCTGCAACTCCTCAACTATATCCTGAAGTTCCACATTACGGTTGTAGACTTCATCGTACATACGAGCAGCCATCGAGGTTAGTGGTGTCTCCTCCTCCTCGTCCTTGTTATCCTCATCCTCCTATGGTAACTCAAAGGGATCCTCCTCATCTATTTCCACATCATCATCCTCATCTTCAACTACTGTGACCAACGGGACTGACTCCCGTGGCAGTAGTTCTTCCCAAACTACCTGAATGTCGCGAGGCTCCTCCTCTATAGGCATTTGAGGTCCCTCCTCCCTAGCCTGACTGGATTCTCTGACATTAGTCATCCTGACAACAAAATTTTAAAGTTTTAGTTATTAATCATTCTTACTCTACACTCACGAGCACATAAGTTATAAACACATAAGCACATAAGTGTTTTATTACTTCTTCCCTAAAACTCGATAAGAGTTATCTCCACTATCTTTTCAAAGGTCACTTCCTAAGGCTTTCCCCCCCACCTAAGGTTCATAACCTAAAGCTTTGATACCAACCTATGATACCCCCAAATCCCGGTACTTCATTTTCTCAAGATTTGGTGTTCACTTAATCAAAATTCATTTCTAAATACCCAATCATAATAAAATTGAATAAAAAAACCTTCCCATACAAGATTAAACTTAAATAAAAATATCCCAGGTTATCTAACCTTTAGTTACAAACATTCAAATGCAGAAATTAATTAAACATCATTACAATCTTTAAACCAAAGTCTGATAATAAAACTATCAAAACTATTACAAGTCTTCAATATTTGGTCGTCTTTCCTTTTCCCTTACTGGTGCTAGGTACGTCACCCTTTTCAGCTTTAGCAATAAGAAATTTTACAGGAAAGAGTGAGCAAACAAGGCTCACTTAGAATAACAATAAGTAATTCTTTAAACTTTTACATCAATTGCCAAAACTAGGCTCAATAGAATTGAACAATGTGTTATATTAACTTTCTGAAAATTATAACATTCACTGAGGGTCTATTGACCATGAATCATGTCGATACTTATAAGTAATCTTTCAACTTTAACATTAACAGTCATAAGACTATAAGGACTCCACGTACTTAGGGGGATCAACCCTTCGTACAATGTATTGTGCACAACAATTTTAACGCTAAGCGTAAACCTCTATTAAAAGAGTTGTTCATCTCAGTATTTAGAATACAAGTCCGCACCAAAGTAAGTTTGGCTTGAATACATTACAGGGTAATTTAGAATTCAAAGGTAATCAACTAAGGATTAGTTGATTACAAAAGAAATAACTATATGCTATTGAATAATCATAACTGAATTGATATTTGTAAATTAACATCATGCTTTAGGAATAATCTAATAGCATAAGCATTAAATAATCTTAACATTCAATGTTATTGAGAATTTGGGTACTAAACATGCATCATGAATAGTAACTTGAACGATAAAGTTTCTAATCTCTAGAATAAAGCGACTCACATACTAACTAACAAGTTACATATTAAAGAAACTTGCTCAATAATAAAATATAAGATTTAAAATACTTGCATCCTCATGAGCCAATAGATACAAGAGCTTTATCAATGATAAACAATCTAGCTTTATGAAAGTGTAGAGTTAACAACTTGTGTAATTGAAATTGAATTAAAAGCAATAACGTACTCAACGAAATTAAATTTGCACAATGAAGTTTTTGAGTTAGAAAACTTGCCTTTAGCACAAGCTAAACCTTACAACTTGAATCAATACCCTATACATATGTCATCATGACATAATTAGTCATTACCAACATTTTATATCTATATAAACAAATATATACATCATGTAGGTCAAATCACCCATTCACATAATCAAACTATGTTAATACTAGTTACACTTGATAACATTCTCATTCACAGTTTAATACTACTGAAATCATCATTTAACATTCATATTATTAACACATAACCTTTATTTTCAAAGTTTGTGTAATAAACTAAAACTGTCAGAACCTTCTGCTAACTCGCGCTGCGGCGCCACAGTTTACATTGTGGTTGGCGCTGCAGCGCTGAGTTGGCGTTGCGGCGCGAGTCATAGGCCAAATATTGGCCCTATGATATTGCGCCAGCGCTGTGGTGCGAGGTTTATACTGCTGGGCTGCGCTGCGGCGCCAGTGTCCAGAACTCGGCGACCAAGCTCGACAACAGTATGAACAAAAAGCCAAATTGGCCTACAAGCTCCAATCTAATAGACTAATTAACATATAATTCATACAGAGTGTAGCGCCCCCAAATCCGGGTATCTTACAACCCAACAGATGGTGCTATACTGTACAAACATTCATACATTCATTCAATTGAAAGTCTCAAAGAACGAACATAACTTATATATATTTAGTTTAATATTTACATTTCCCAGGTTCTAAACCGATTACAAAGGTTCTCTTGTCATAATATTCATTACATTACAACAATAGACCTATACTATTACATGACAGCTTAACAATCTGCCTTAGCTTTTCCTTTATTCTTATTTGATCCTTCAGGACGTTCAGTCTTAGCTGCATTCATATGATTTAAGCAAGAATGAACATGACTAGCTCAGCAAGTATAACAATTTCAATAACAACAAGCTTGATACATATGAATTGTATATCTTCGATAACTGAACAATAGCTATGAAGTACTATTGATGATTCAAAATAGTAATTCATCTTTACTTTCAAAATGTTTCACAATGAATAAATTCAGTAAAACATTCACCCCGGTCAAGGACCTTGAGCATTCATTCTTTCTTTAAAAAGGACAACCCGGACCTAAGTCCGTAAGCCCGATATTACTTACGAGCACTTCTAGGTGATCAGCCTATTGTACTCTGTATTGATCAATACTACATCCATTAAACGTATGTACGTTTAATCATTTGGCAACCTCGCGTGCCAGTCGTTTTACCGACAAAACATTTGTTTAACAATTCAGTCTTCTTTTGAAAACTATAAGTAGTTGACAAAAGAAACTAGCATTTGATAACAGATGAATAGATTATCAATAATCCACTCAATATGTTAAGTCTAGCCAAAGAAACTGGCTTTAACTTCATTATATTTCAATTCATGCGAAAGGATACACGAACATCATAAACTTGTTCAGATTGAACTGAATCAAGAGTTAGAATACTTGCCTTTAGCGTCTGCTACTGTGTATTTTACTTTACGTTCAAGTCTTTCAAGTCTCTACAATACATGATCACATAATGCCTTACATTAGGTCACATATAATCAAGTATGTATCTGAATATATCTTATCCTTAATTTCAATCTAATTATAGATTAAATTTCATTCTTTATGTACTTTGACTTATCGTTCGCTTTACATTCATTCGACATGGTTATATTAACCATTCTTCATTACTTTTAAGTCTTAACAATGTCCCAACAATGTTACTTTAAGTTGTTTGAGATAGGTTTAATTCAATCTCCTATCATCCCCTTCCTTTCCCTTCATTTTTATTCTTTATTGTCTACATTCTGTGCCTGGCGCCGCGGCGCGGGCATTACACTAACATCTCGCGCTGCGACGCGAGTTAGAAGTACCTGAGCTCCAGACCTCGCGCTGCGGCGCGGTCAAATGGCCTAGGGTTGGCGCCGCGGCGCCAACTCTGTGCACCAGAAAATTTTTCTAACTTTTAATTTTTGTGAACTTCCCGGACGCATAACTTCTTCGTTTTAAGTCCGAATTGGCTCGTTCAAAAGCCTACGGTTCACAAATTACGTAATCTACGTATTCATGCAAGAATTTTATCTATTTGACTTCGTTTGCTAAAAATTCACCTATTGGCTCATTTTTAACGAAAACGATAAACGTTCGTGAACGTTAAACGCTCGTTTCTTCGTTCTAAGTCGGAATTCGTCCATTTTCGAGTCCACAACTCTTAAATGACAAACATGACTTGTTTCCATTGGAAAATAACATTTCTGAACTCAAACTCAAAATTTGACTTCCATTCCAGAAATTTTACGAATTCGACAATTATCGTCTAATCGTACTATTTCCGGCAAATTTTCCTTCTTATGGTTTGTTCAATATTACAAATGAATTTCATTCATAATGTTAACATCTTAACATACTAATTCCAACAACTTATAGTTCAAGTTGGATTTTTCCTTATTTCTTTCATGAGCTTATAACTTGTCAATTTATAAACTACTTATTGCTCCTTTGTTCATCACTTATGATAATTAAAATCCATTAATCATCACCTTTTTATGTTCTCAATGCATAGTTTCATTCATGTATACTTGATACATCTTCATACAAATTCTTTACTTTCATTAATAAACTCATTACAAGTTCGTAATACTTTCACATAAGTTTATAACTTATGCTAGCTTAATGACTTATTAGCAACTTATGTGGCTTAAGTTCATTACTTACACATTCTTCTTCTTAACATTCATATTCCTTAATTCATCTTTGCTTATCAACCTATCATGAATAGAGATAGAAGATAATTAGAGAAGAAGTCTTACTTTAGAAGTTCTTGGTAAAGTAGCTTCTTCTTTCTTCTTGGCTTATGGAAGTAACTTATCTATAACTTAAACTCTCTAACAATTAAGCACTTTGAGAGAGAGTGATTGGATTAATTTGAATAACTAGCAAATGGCTAACATTCCTTCTCTATTTATAGAAGTTGCAAGGCTTAGGGCAATGTAGTCTTTTCCATCATCCCACCTCCTTTTGCACCTCCTTACTATTCATTACTTGGCTAGCACCACTCATATCCTTTGCTTGGCCATCAATCCTTTAACTTGGTCATTACTCCTTAGACTTGCTAACCACATTAACTTGGTCATTACTCATTTAACTTGATAACCACACATTAACCACTTTAATATGGTTTTGCTCCATGGATCACCCAACTATTGGGCTTCTAACTTGGCTTATTTATCTTAACCTTTGGGCTTTGCATTAATAAACCTTAACTTTTTTATTAATTATCATTGGGCCTTAACATTTAATTTACTTGGGCTTGTACCAATTGGTAACCAATCTTCCAAGTCCATTAGCATTACTTAATACATATACATATTGTTTATGTATTATTCTCGTATTATCATTCGTATACAACTTTGTTATATACGATATTCAATTCTTCTTACAAACTCGTATAATACTTCATATTATACTCGTTTTCTTTCCTCGTATAATGCTTGCGTATCATACGATTAATACTTCCTTATTAATACTTCGCTTTCCTTAATATTCTTGAATTAAGTACGCAAGCGAAATATTACGTTTTCCATAACTAGATTATTATTACATAATCCATCTTACTTTAATATTCTACCATTACGTATTTCTCGGAAATTCAAAAATAAATCCCGAGCAAATACCGATGAATAGTGTTTTTCGGAAAATTTCTCGGAAAACTTTTATTTTCGTCTTGGAAATTCAAACACCTTAAATCCTTCACATAACTCAAATACTACGATATTTCAATATCAAAAGGTTACAAAACGACAATCATCTTGATATCCCACATAATATGATTTTATTATTATTTAATCTAATAAAATCATCTTACATTAAAATTCGAATTTCTCGGTCGTTACATTCTTCCCCCCTTATAAAGATTCTGTCCTCAGAATCTCATTCATTTTTATTTTTTTTTCAAATAAATGAGGAAAATTTTTCTTCATCTTTTCTTCTAACTCCCACGTTGCTTCCTCAGCATCATGGTTCTTCCATAACACCTTCACTGATGGTATTACTTTGTTCCTCAGAACTTGTTCTTTTCTATCAATGATTTGAACTGGAGATTCTTCATATGATAAATCCTTCTCGATATGAATCGGCTCATACTCGATTACATGCTTATAGTCCGGCTTATACGGACGTAATACAGATACGTGAAATACGTTATGTATTCTTTCTAGGTTTGGAGGTAATGCTATCTTATAAGCTACCTCTCCCACCCGGTTTAATATTTCAAAAGGTCCTATAAACCTTGGACTTAACTTTCCTTTCTTTCCAAAGCGTATCTTTCCTTTCCAGGGAGATACCTTCAGAAACACATACGAACCTACTTCGAACTCTCGATTTAATCGATGTGAGTCTGCATACTTCTTCTGTCTGTCTTGAGCCGTGACAAGACGCATCCGAAATAACCTTACTATATCCGCTGTTTGCTGCACCAATTCTGGTCCTAGCATGCGGCGTTCTCCCACCTCATCCCAACACAATGGTGTTCTGCATCTTCTTCCATACAGAGCTTCATAAGGCGGCATACCTATGCTTGCATGATAACTGTTGTTATAAGCAAATTCTACCAGTGGTAGGTGATCATCCCAACTACCCTTGAAATCCATGACGCAAGACCTCAGCATGTCTTCTAATGTCTGAATTGTTCTCTCGCTCTGCCCATCAGTTTGTGGATGATAAGCCGTGCTTAACTTTAACTGTGTTCCCAGCTGTTCTTGCAAACTTCTCCAGAAGTTTGATGTGAATCGTGGATCACGATCTGACACAATCGATATCGGTACTCCATGTCTGGAAATAACTTCCTTGACATAAAGCTTAGCTAACTGGTCTAAGTTATACTTGACCCTAATTGGTAAGAAGTGAGCCGATTTCGTCAATCGGTCAACTATTACCCAAATAGAATCGTACCCTTTTGACGTTGTTGGAAGTCCTACCACGAAATCCATCGAGATATGCTCCCATTTCCATTCTGGAATCTCCAATGATTGTAGCAAGCCACTGGGTCGTTGATGTTCGGCTTTAACTTTTTGACAAGTCAAACACCTACTTACATACTCTGCTATTTCCCTTTTCATGTTTGGCCACCAAAAACTCTGTCGAAGGTCTTGATACATCTTAGTGCTACCAGGATGTATCGAGTACCTTGAACTATGAGCTTCTTGTAACACTTGCTCCTTTAATTCCGTCTCATTCGGAATCCAAATTCTTCCTTCAAATCTTAATAATCCTTCATTATCAAGACTATACTTATCATCTCCTTTATCGGATAACCACTTCTTCATTTGGTTACACTCATCAGTCTTGAGTTGTACCTCCTTGACCCTCTCTACAATGGTAGATTGTCTCTCCGTTGCAAAAAGTATCTTCCCCGATTCACTCGGCATCTTCACTTCTATTTCCATCCTAGCCATCTCTGTTATCAACTCCTTTTGAGCCGTTAACATAGACAACTTTTCCCGACCCTTCCTACTTAAGGCGTCGGCAACTACATTGGCTTTCCCAGGGTGATACAGGATTTCACAGTCATAATCCTTTATCAACTCCAGCCATCTCCTCTGTCTCATATTCAACTCCTTCTGAGTGAAGATATACTTTAAACTCTTATGGTCTGTATATATCTCACATTTCTCCCCATAAAGATAATGCCTCCATATCTTTAGGGCGAATACTACCGCGGCCAGTTCCAGATCATGAGTAGGGTAAACTTTCTCATAATCCTTCAACTGTCGTGATGCATACGCAATGACATTGCCATGCTGCATGAGCACGCAACCAAGCCCTCTATGCGAAGCATCACTATATACTACAAAATTTCCTGTGTCATCTGGCAATGACAAAACAGGTGCTTTACTTAGTCTTTTCTTCAGTTCCTGAAAACTGTCTTCACATTTATCCGTCCATACGTATTTCACTGTCTTCCTTGTTAAATTAGTCAACAGGGTGGCTATCTTCGAAAAATCTGGGATAAATCTTCGATAGTAACCCGCTAACCCTAGGAAACTCCGCACCTCAGTTGGCGTTTTCGGTTGTTCCCAGTTCATCACTGCTTCTACCTTTGCTGGATCCACTGAAATCCCTTCCTGATCAATGACATGACCTAAAAACTGAACTTTCTCCAGACAAAATTCACACTTAGTGAATTTCGCATATAACTTCTCCTTTCTTAGTGTTTCCAACACTATTCTTAAGTGTTCAGCGTGATCTTCTGGCGTCTTTGAATAGACTAGAATATCATCAATAAACACAACCACAAACTTGTCCAAATAAGATTTGAACACTCTGTTCATCATGTCCATAAATGCAGCTGGTGCATTCGTCAACCCAAATGACATCACCAGAAACTCGTAATGACCATAACGAGTTCTGAATGCCGTCTTTGGTATATCCTCTTTCCTTACCTTCAACTGGTGATACCCCGTCCGTAAATCTATTTTAGAAAAATACTTTGCCCCTTTTAACTGATCAAAGAGATCATCAATCCTGGGCAATGGGTATTTATTCTTTATCGTTAATTTGTTCAACTCTCGATAGTCGATACAAAGTCTTAATGATCCATCTTTCTTCTTGACAAACAACACTGGTGCACCCCACGGGGAAACACTTGGTTGAATGTACTTCCTATCCAACAGTTCCTGCAATTGAACCATTAGCTCTTTCATTTCCACCGGCGCCATACGATACGGTGCCCTTGACACTGGTGCCGCTCCTGGCACAATGTCTATTACAAATTCGATCTCCCTATCCGGTGGTAAACCCGGTAACTCACTTGGAAATACATCCATGAATTTGTTTACTATAGGTATTTGTTCCATGGTTGTTCCCACTCGCTGGGTATCAACAACATGGCACAAGTAACCCACACACCCCTTTCTTAAGAGTTTTCTAGTTTGTGTCATCGTAAGACAACACGCTCTCCCCGGTGATTTATTACCGTAGAATACTACAGGAGGTTGCTTCAACGTCCTGATGCTCACACGTTTCTTTTGGCAATCTATAATTGCTCCATGGTTAATCAACCAATCCATACCGAGAATTACATCGAATTCTCTCAACCTTATCGGTATTAAATCTACCGATAACTTACATCCACGTATATCTACGCAACAACTCCTATGAATATTATCCACATGAATTATCTCTTCATTTGCTACCTTAATGATCACAGGTATAGGCAACTTTTCGGGAAATAATTCTAATCGTCTAGCAAAATCACATGCTATAAACGAACAAGTAGCACCCGAATCAAAAAGCACATATGCATTAATGTTATTGATTGGGATAATACCTGCAACTACGTCTACGGATGCCACCGCATCTTGGACTGTCATATTAAAAGTACGGGCCATTAGTCTACCCGGCTGAACTGGACCGCTAATAGATAACTTTCCACTATTAGTGCCCTTATTTCCTTCCATACCCTTCTTCGGGCAATTCTTTACCATGTGATCAGTTGATCCACATACAAAACATCCGTGATTTTTCTTCGGATTTGGACAGTTAGGCGAAATGTGCCCGCTCTGTCCACAATTATAACATAAGGCATTTCCTTTGAGACAGACTCCCAAGTGAGTCTTCCCGCAGGTTTTACAGGCCTCCATCCTTCTTTTTGAATCGCCTTGTTTCACTCCGGTATTCCCAGAGTTAAAACCCTTTCTTTTCTGACCGTCGCCACTACCACTGGCTCCTTCGGTCTTAGTTCCCCCATCAACTCTTCCTTTATTTTTCTTATCTTTGTGGTACTGGCTTAAAGCCTCATTCCCACCTTCGGCTATTATTGCCTTCTCTAATATTGTTCCAAAGGAAGTACTTTGGAACACCGAGATTCGGCTATAGAGCCAGGGTCTTAAGCCCTGCTCGAATCTTCTAGCCTTTCTCACTTCAGTGTCCACTTGATGTGGAGCAAATCGTGCCAGTTCATTAAACTTGACGGCATATTGGGGAACTGTCATATCCCCTTATTTCAATTCCAGAAACCTCATTTCCATTCTCCCTTGCATACTCGTGGGAAAATAATTCTCGAAGAAAATCTCCTTAAACCTCTCCCACGTTAGGTTTCCTATATCGGCCCTAGCCTGGTTTGCCTCCCACCAGAAATTGGCCTCTCCTTTCATCAAATAGGTTGCAAAAGCAACCTTTTGACCCTCCTCCACATTTGTAATTACAAATGCTTTCTCAATTTCTTTCACCCAAGTTTGGGCTTCTATAGGGTCCGTAGTTCCCTTGAACTCCGGCGGACCTACACTTTTAAAGTCCTTAAAAGTAGTAGCTCGTACTACTCCAGGAATTACAGGTACATTAGCCCCCGTTCTATTAAATGCAGCTGTTAAAAGATTAACGAACTCTTGCATTGGATTAACCGGACCACCTTCCGGTTGGTTAACATTAGTTTCTTGATTTCGTTGTCCCCTTCTTGGCGGCATTTCGCTGTTAAGAAAACAACACATCATTATTACTTTCTCCTTGTGATTTAGTTATTATTTGTAATAAAACAATAACTCATACTCATTACTCAATATGTTCCATAAAAGAGGCTTATATTGATTAATAGCTTGTAGTATAACACTACATTGTTTACATCATTCAGCCTTAGCTGATTACATTACCATCCCGCAATTACTTTCCAAAAATTGGGATTTACAAAAGACTACCCTTGTTTATACAAAAGAGGGTTTTACGTCACTACTAGATACATAATATTTACATATCTACGCTACTCTAGCTATTGCTAGATTACATCTGCCGTAAGGCATTCTCAAAATCTTTGCTGGCCAGACCTGCAATAACATCCCGACTGATGGTATGTCGCGTCTGCCCCGCCTCTACCGGATACCCCGCCACTTGCTGCTGGAAATCCACATGAGAACTCCTATGTATATAGGACATTCTCTCCAATCTCCTCTGTTTAGTCTTTAGCTCTTGCTTGAGCTCAAAGACTTCACATTTCAGCTCTCGGACCTTGTCCTTAGCTAAAACACGATCATCGTGTTCCTCCTCCCACATTCCCTCCATGCTAAGCTTGTCCTCACGGACAGCTTGGAGTTCCGCTTTCAACTCCTTTACCTCCTGGCAATAATGGACATTCCTATCCAATACCGTCATAAACAATGCTTTCATCGAATCCCCCGTAGACACCTCCTCTGCGGGTGGAACTTGGTCAAAGGACATTACGTCCACCTCCTCCTCTAGCATACCATCAAAAATAGACATATATTCTAAATTGTCCGAGTCTCCAGACTCTATTGCTACCACTTCTGGCTCTATTGCTACGGGATTTGGTAGTATCTCTACCCGATTAACCGAATCTTCGCTTACAACGTGTATATTTCTATACATATCATTTTCTCCTGACATCTACAATAAAACAATACAGTTTGATTAGTACATGTCAGTAACATAAATAAAAACACATAACATACTATAATACATTTTTATAAGGTTATCTTTCTTCTTTTACTTCTTTATTAAGGTTATGACTTAAGGTTCTAATTCCCTTTAAGTTTTATAACCTAGGCTTTGATACCAACTTGTAGCGCCCCCAAATCCGGGTATCTTACAACCCAACAGATGGTGCTATACTGTACAAACATTCATACATTCATTCAATTGAAAGTCTCAAAGAACGAACATAACTTATATATATTTAGTTTAATATTTACATTTCCCAGGTTCTAAACCGATTACAAAGGTTCTCTTGTCATAATATTCATTACATTACAACAATAGACCTATACTATTACATGACAGCTTAACAATCTGCCTTAGCTTTTCCTTTATTCTTATTTGATCCTTCAGGACGTTCAGCCTTAGCTGCATTCATATGATTTAAGCAAGAATGAGCATGACTAGCTCAGCAAGTATAACAATTTCAATAACAACAAGCTTGATACATATGAATTGTATATCTTCGATAACTGAACAATAGCTATGAAGTACTATTGATGATTCAAAATAGTAATTCATCTTTACTTTCAAAATGTTTCACAATGAATAAATTCAGTAAAACATTCACCCCGGTCAAGGACCTTGAGCATTCATTCTTTCTTTAAAAAGGACAACCCGGACCTAAGTCTGTAAGCCCGATATTACTTACGAGCACTTCTAGGTGATCAGCCTATTGTACTCTGTATTGATCAATACTACATCCATTAAACGTATGTACGTTTAATCATTTGGCAACCTCGCGTGCCTGTCGTTTTACCGACAAAACATTTGTTTAACAATTCAGTCTTCTTTTGAAAACTATAAGTAGTTGACAAAAGATACTAGCATTTGATAACAGATGAATAGATTATCAATAATCCACTCAATATGTTAAGTCTAGCCAAAGAAACTGGCTTTAATTTCATTATATTTCAATTCATGCGAAAGGATACATGAACATCATAAACTTGTTCAGATTGAACTGAATCAAGAGTTAGAATACTTGCCTTTAGCGTCTGCTACTGTGTATTTTACTTTACGTTCAAGTCTTTCAAGTCTCTACAATACATGATCACATAATGCCTTACATTAGGTCACATATAATCAAGTATGTATCTGAATATATCTTATCCTTAATTTCAATCTAATTATAGATTAGATTTCATTCTTTATGTACTTTGACTTATCGTTCGCTTTACATTCATTCGACATGGTTATATTAACCATTCTTCATTACTTTTAAGTCTTAACAATGTCCCAACAATGTTACTTTAAGTTGTTTGAGATAGGTTTAATTCAATCTCCTATCATCCCCTTCCTTTCCCTTCATTTTTATTCTTTACTGTCTACATTCTGTGCCTGGCGCCGCGGCGCGGGCATTACACTTACATCTCGCGCTGCGGCGCGAGTTAGCAGTACCTGAGCTCCAGACCTCGCGCTGCGGCGCGGTCAAATGGCCTAGGGTTGGCGCCGCGGCGCCAACTCTGTGCACCAGAAAATTTTTCTAACTTTTAATTTTTGTGAACTTCCCGGACGCATAACTTCTTCGTTTTAAGTCCGAATTGGCTCGTTCAAAAGCCTACGGTTCACAAATTACGTAATCTACGTATTCATGCAAGAATTTTATCTATTTGACTTCGTTTGCTAAAAATTCACCTATTGGCTCATTTTTAACGAAAACGATAAACGTTCGTGAACGTTAAACGCTCGTTTCTTCGTTCTAAGTCGGAATTCGTCCATTTTCGAGTCCACAACTCTTAAATGACAAACATGACTTGTTTCCATTGGAAAATAACATTTCTGAACTCAAACTCAAAATTTAACTTCCATTCCGGAAATTTTACGAATTCGACAATTATCGTCTAATCGTACTATTTCCGGCAAATTTTCCTTCTTATGGTTTGTTCAATATTACAAATGAATTTCATTCATAATGTTAACATCTTAACATACTAATTCCAACAACTTATAGTTCAAGTTGGATTTTTCCTTATTTCTTTCATAAGCTTATAACTTGTCAATTTATAAACTACTTATTGCTCCTTTGTTCATCACTTATGATAATTAAAATCCATTAATCATCACCTTTTTATGTTCTCAATGCATAGTTTCATTCATGTATACTTGATACATCTTCATACAAATTCTTTACTTTCATTAATAAACTCATTACAAGTTCGTAATACTTTCACATAAGTTTATAACTTATGCTAGCTTAATGACTTATTACCAACTTATGTGGCTTAAGTTCATTACTTACACATTCTTCTTCTTAACATTCATATTCCTTAATTCATCTTTGCTTATCAACCTATCATGAATAGAGATAGAAGATAATTAGAGAAGAAGTCTTACTTTAGAAGTTCTTGGTAAAGTAGCTTCTTCTTTCTTCTTGGCTTATGGAAGTAACTTATCTATAACTTAAACTCTCTAACAATTAAGCACTTTGAGAGAGAGTGATTGGATTAATTTGAATAACTAGCAAATGGCTAACATTCCTTCTCTATTTATAGAAGTTGCAAGGCTTAGGGCAATGTAGTCTTTTCCATCATCCCACCTCCTTTTGCACCTCCTTACTATTCATTACTTGGCTAGCACCACTCATATCCTTTGCTTGGCCATCAATCCTTTAACTTGGTCATTACTCCTTAGACTTGCTAACCACATTAACTTGGTCATTACTCATTTAACTTGATAACCACACATTAACCACTTTAATATGGTTTTGCTCCATGGATCACCCAACTATTGGGCTTCTAACTTGGCTTATTTATCTTAACCTTTGGGCTTTGCATTAATAAACCTTAACTTTTTTATTAATTATCATTGGGCCTTAACATTTAATTTACTTGGGCTTGTACCAATTGTTAACCAATCTTCCAAGTCCATTAGCATTACTTAATACATATACATATTGTTTATGTATTATTCTCGTATTATCATTCGTATACAACTTTGTTATATACGATATTCCATTCTTCTTACAAACTCGTATAATACTTCATATTATACTCGTTTTCTTTCCTCGTATAATGCTTGCGTATCATACGATTAATACTTCCTTATTAATACTTCGTTTTCCTTAATATTCTTGAATTAAGTCCGCAAGCGAAATATTACGTTTTCCATAACTAGATTATTATTACATAATCCATCTTACTTTAATATTCTACCATTACGTATTTCTCGGAAATTCAAAAATAAATCCCGAGCAAATATCGATGAATAGTGTTTTTCGGAAAATTTCTCGGAAAACTTTTATTTTCGTCTTGGAAATTCAAACACCTTAAATCCTTCACATAACTCAAATACTACGATATTTCAATATCAAAAGGTTACAAAACGACAATCATCTTGATATCCTACATAATATGATTTTATTATTATTTAATCTAATAAAATCATCTTACATTAAAATTCGAATTTCTCGGTCGTTACACAGAGACTTCATGTAAACATATTGTGAAGACTTCTAACATGATTCTACCCATAAAATAACATAAACATCAAATTTACAACACCCAATTTCAATTTTTTTTGGCAAAAACTCAATTTTTGATGTTTTCAATGAAAATCAACACTTTGATTAATTAAACCTTAATTTCATTTTAAATTAAGCCATACTCATATATTTTTCATATGAACACTCTGTAATATATTTTTCTTTACAAATTGTATACATACATCAATTTATTGGATATGCTCATATATAAACTAATGAAAATAGTTTCGCAACACTAATTTATCATATAAAGTCATAAATAACAAACAATTTTATCCTTCATGAAGATTTTTACAAAGAACTTTTAGAAGAGGAAAACTAAACTATAACAATAAAAGATTGAGTGCCTACCTTTGATTAAGAAGATGATAGTTATTCTCAAGCTTCTTCTCTCCAATTTTTTTCTCAAAAACCTGTTAGAATCACTCACTTTTCTCTCTATAGTTTTCTTCTTCTCTCCCTTTTTCTTCTTCTGAGTTTTCTTTCTTCCTAACTCTAACATGCGTATAATAATATAACGTATATAGTAATAATATATATTAAATATATAATATAACTCTAGCTATAAATTATATCAGTTATGTAAGTTTTGAAAATAAAAAGTTATAAGGCGTGTTTGGTTAAGCTAATAAAAATAACTCATTAAACCTTACACATTGTTTGGTAAACTGAATTAAAACAAATGGATTAATCCTTATACCTTGTTTGATAAAACATCATTAGATTAAAGACTTAATATGCAATAAGACATGTTTAACAAAACTAAATTAAACTCTTTTAATTTATTTTAATAATTCCCTTATAGCAAGGTTATTTGTCACACTTCTTATTAAATTAAATAATCAATTTAATCAATTAAAATATTAATCTGTTAAATTACTTTAACACATAATTCAATATCACATAAATTATAATTTTATTCAACCAACTAACACTTTATTTTAATCATGAATTCCAATTAAGATACTATAATTCATTTAATCATTATAATCTCTCTAGCTTACTTATTAAATTAAAGTATTATATACTCTCATAGCAATTAATTTTTTTAGCTCCTTAATTATTTATTCAGCAAATAATTAACTAAACCACATCAACTCAAATTGAACAATTATTTATTCAATATTTAATTATTTAATCAACAAATAATTAACTAAACCACATCAACTCAAATTGAACAATTATTTATTCAACAATAAACATATCCATTAAATACTTATATAAATTAATAGATATTTAATATTATAATTTAAAATTCTGGAATGTTACAGTGGTTTCTCCACAAAACTTTGACTTGAGGTATAATCTTGGAGTATAAAATATGTTCCTTCTTATCCAAGATTTTAACAGGAACCTCTTCATATGTTAAATCTTTCGCTATTTCGTCCGGTTCCAACTCAATAATGTGGTTCAGGTCTTTCACATATTTACGTAACATAGATATTTGAAAAATGTTATGAACACGAGACATACTTGGCGGTAAGGCGAGTCTATATGCCAAATTCCTACTCGATCGATGATTAAAAACGGGCCAATGAATCGAGGATTGAGCTTTCCTCTCTTTCCAAATCTCATAACTCCTTTCCATGGAGCAACACGTAACAACACATGATCTCCAATATCGAATTCCACGTTATTTCGATGAAGATCAACATAACTCTTTTGTCGATTTTGTGAGGTTTTTATACGTTGTCGGATCGTTTGAATCTTTTTAGTAGTCATACGTACCAACTCCGGTCCCAATAATGTTGCTTCACCCACCTCATCCTAATATACTGGAGAACGACACTTTCTTCAATACAACGCCTCAAATGGAGCCATGTCGATACTTGCTTGATAACTATTGTTGCAGGAGAATTCCACTAATGACAAGAACTTGTCCCAACTTTCCTTGAAGTCAAGGACACAGAGTCTTAATAGATCTTCAAGAGTTTGAATAGTCCTTTCCGACTGCCCGTCCGTTTGAGGATGATATGCTGAACTAAATCGTAAATCTGTGCCCATTGCTTTTTGCAAACTAACCCAAAATCATGAAATGAATCTTGGGTCTCGATCAGAAACTATGGATACTGGCATACCATGCAATCTTACAATCTCATTTATGTATATACGAGTGAGACGTTCAAGTGTATAAGTTTTTCGTATAGGTAAGAAATGAGCAGATTTGATAAATCTATCAACAATAACCCAAATTGCATATATGCCTTGAGAAACCTTGGAAAGACCAGTAACAAAATCCATGGTAATGTACTCCCACTTCTATTTTGGAATTTTAAGTGGTTACAATGGACCTTTTGGCACTTGATGCTCTGCCTTAACACATTGACAAGTTATACACCTTGAGATAAACTCAGCGATCTCTCTCTTCATATTGCTCCACCAAAATATATGTCGAAGATCACGATACATTTTGGTACTCCCTGGATGGATTGCAAACGGTGTGTTGTGCGCCTCCATCATGATTTTATACTTTAAATCAGGGTCGTTAGGAACACAAAGTCTGTAGTTAACTCTAAGTATTCCTTCTTCATCGATTCTTGCTTCTCGGATAGCACCTTCTTGCACTTTCTTCCTCATACGCATCAGCTCTAGGTCTGTAGTTTGAGCAACTTTAACTTTATCAATTAAAGTCAGTTCTACTTGTATATTCGCCATCATCACATGGGTCCCTGGCGTCTTTAACTCTATCTCCATCCTTTGTAAGTCATATAAAATGGTCCTTTGCATTGACAATATCACACTCGTACCCGCATATGATCTTCTACTCAATGCGTTAGCTACCACGTTCGCTTTTCTAGGATGGTATTGAATGGTATGATCATAATCTTTCAACAGTTCGAGCTAACGTAGTTGCTGAAAGTTGAGTTCCTTTTGAGTGAAGAAATATTTAAGGCTTTCATGATCCGTATAGATCTCCACTTTCTCCCCCATACAGGTAATGCCTCCAAATTTTAAGTGTGAAGACAACAGCTGCCAACTCTAGATCATGAGTAGGATAATTCCTCTCATATTCTTTGAGTTGTTGAGAGGCATAGGCTATGATTTTTCTATGTTGCATGAGAACACATCCTAACCCTTTGTCCAAAGCATCATTGTAGATGACAAATCCCTCCGAGCTAGATGTTATTGTCAGAATAGGTGCTGAAATGAGTCTCCTCTTGAGTTCTTGAAAACTCTTCTCACATTCTTCGCTCCAACCGAATTTTGTATCTTTCCGAGTCAGCTGAGTTAATGGAGCAGCGATTTGAGAAAACCCTTCTACGAATCTTCGATAATAACCAGCTAAGCCGAGAAATCTACGTACTTCGGTAACTGGTTTAGGTTACTCCCAGCTTTGAATTGTTTCAATCTTCGCTGGGTCAATAGATATTCCGTGATTTGATATCACATGCCCAAGGAATTCTACTTCCTCAAGCCAAAACTCGTATTTCTTAAATTTGGCATATAACTTGTTCTCATGAAGCTTTTGGAGTATCAGCCTCAAGTGTTACTCATGATCTTCACGGCTTTTAGAATATATGAGAATGTCATCAATAAAGAAAACCACAAAATGATCCAAATATTCCTTGAATAATCGGTTAATCATATCTATGAAGGCAGCAAGAGCATTAGTCAATCCTAAAGACATGACAAAGAATTCATAATGCCCGTACCGAGTTTTGAAAGTCATCTTTGGAATGTCATCAGTTTTAATCTTCAATTGGTGATATCCGAAATGAAGATCAATCTTTGAAAAGAATTTGGCACCTTACAACTGGTCAAATAGGTCATCAATGTGAGGCAATGGGTATCTATTTTTGATAGTGACATGGTTCAACTCCCGATAATCAATACAAAGTCGCATACTCCATCTTTCTTCTTCACGAATAGAATTGGAACACCCCAAGGAGACGTACTAGAACGAATGAAACTGATGTCTAACAATTCCTGTAGTTGGGTTTTTAACTCCTAAAGTTCAATAGGAGCCATTCGATATGGGGCTTTGGAAATTTGTACCGGGTTCAAGGCCAATACAAAATTTAATTTCACGCTCTAGGGGTAGGCCAGGAAGTTCTTCAGGGAATACGCCAGGAAATTTATTAACAATAGAAATATCATTCAAAACTGATGTATTTTTGTTTAAATACGTGACATGAGCTAAGAAAGCTTGACATCTGTTTTTCAATAAATGAATAGCTTTATGGCTTCAGATGACAGTGAATGATTTTAATTATTTTGTTGCTTGAATTCGCATAATAGGTTGGTTAGGAATATGAAAGCTAACAACCTTACGAAAATAATCAATTTTTGCATGACACTATAAAAAAAACTGTCATTGCCGACGGCCACTGCCGTCGCCTATGACTATAATGTCGTCAGCATTGAGGTCATCGGCGATGGGAAATGCCGTCGGTACGCCCTTCGCCCCAGAGGTCTTCGCCTCTGGTTCCCGTCGGCATCATTGTCATTGGCGACGGGTGTCATTGGCGAAGACCCAATGTCACTGACGACGGGAACCAGCGACGGCAAGTCCGTCGGCAAAGACGTCATAAAGTTTTTTGGTAAAAACCTCATTCCTGACAGTGTGGCCGTCGGTAATGACTTTTATGGCTGTCTGCAATGCCTTTAACTCATGTATGTTGCTATATGTCATTGGCGACGGTAATGCCGTTGCCATTACCCCCGTCGGTAATGACTATATATATTTTGAATTTTTTTATATAATTTCAAATTTTCCCTGTTCATTTACAAATATAAATGTACACCTGTTATAAACTAATAACAATCATCAAATAACAAGCTAATATCATACAATTCACCATTGAAATAGTAATCCAAATCAAATATATAGATCAAAAATATAATAGTCGTCTGTACAACTTAGAATATAACAAAAAACAAACTAACTACAACCCGTCGCCTGTCTCCATGTCATCGGCTCATCGGTCATCACCATGTACTGGAGGAGGCTGTTCGTCATCAACTCGATGGTCATCGCCTTGTACTGGAGGAGGCTGCTCATCATCAGCTCGGCGGTCATCACCAGTGCCTCCACCTCCACGAGTCTCATCAACAAGACCCTAAAAAACTAAAATATTAATAACAAAGTCAAAATGAAAACATATTTACATTATTTTAGTTTGTGTTTTCTCAAGTTAGGCGTACGGGACTCGAACTCGGGCTCCGTATATCAGAATCGAGTCCCGTCAGTTGTAACATGTGTTTATAGCCTACGCGATGCTATTTCATGTGTTTGCATGTCGTTCGGACAACCAAGGCGGGTTTTGGTCTCTTTTTCGACTATTTTCCTAAGTTTTCTCAAGTTAGGCGTATGGGGCTTGAACTCGTGCTCCGTAGATTAGAATCGAGTCCCGTCAATTGTAACGCTTGTCTATTGCCTATGCGGTGGAATTTCCTATGTTTGCGTGTTAACCGGATGACCGATGCGGGTTTTGGTTTCTTTTTCGACTATTTTCCTAAGTTTTCTCAAGTTAGGCGTACGGGGCTCGAACTCGGGCTGCGTATATCAGAATTGAGTCATGTCAGTTGTAACACGTGTCTAATACCTACGCAATTCTATTGCCTATGTTTGTGTGTCGTTCGGATGACCGAGACGGGTTTTGATCTCTTTTTCGACTATTTTCCTAAGTTTTCTCAAGTTAGGCGTACGGGGCTCGAACTTTGGCTCCGTAGATCGGAATCGAGTCCCATCAATTGTAACATATGTCTATTGCCTACATAGTGCTATTGCATATGTTTGCATGTTAACTGGATGACCGAGACGGGTTTTCGTCTCTTTTTCGACTATTTTCCTAAGTTTACTCAAGTTAGGCATACGGGGCTCGAACTCGGCCTCCGTATATTGGAATCAAGTCTCTTCAGTTGTAACATGTGTCAATTGCCTACGCGGTGCTATTACCTATGTTTGCATGTCGTTCAGAAGACCGAGGCGGGTTTCGGTCTCTTTTTCTACTATTTTCCTAAGTTTTCTCAAGTTATGCGTACGGGGCTCGAACTTAGGCTCCGTAAATCAGAATCGAGTCCCATTAGTTGAAACATGTGTCTATTGCCTACGCGGCGCTATTGTCTATGTTTGTGTGTTAACTGGATGACCGAGGCGGGTTTTGGTATCTTTTTGACTATTTTCCTTAGTTTTCTCAAGTTAGGCGTACGGGGCTCGAACTCGGGCTCTGTATATCAGAATCAAGTCCCGTTAGTTGTAATGCGTGTCTATTGCCTACGCGGTGCTATTGCATGTGTTTGTGTGTCGTTCGGACGACCGAGGCGGGTTTTGTACTTCTAGAAAATCAATCTATAGCGACAGAATATAGCGACGGTCGGGACGGAACCGTCGTTATAGACATATATAGCGACGGTCTAAGTTTGACCATCGGTATAGGCCTCTAATGGTAGTCTATTACGAGGGTCACAGTTTGGCCGTCGGTATAGGAATTTTTTTTTTTGGATTTTAACGAGGGTCATAACTCATTAGGGAGTCGTAGATAATAACAAGGGTTAAAGGGGTTCATCTCAGTCAGTCGATCTCTCCGTCCAGCTTCATCTCAGTCAGTCCATCTCCCCGTCCAGCTTCATCTCAGTCACTCGATCTCATAAGGGGAGGCGTAGGTAATAACGAGGGAGACGTAGATAATAACGAGGGTTCATCTCAGTCACTCGATCAACATCTTCAGCATTCAGACTGTCCATCTCAGTCACTCTACATCTCGTGTTCGCCGGACTTCATTTCACTCCATCTCTCCGTCCGGCTTGAAGCATCATTTTTACTGGCTGGTTGAGCAGGTATAATTTCATTATTTAGGTTTTTAATTTTATTTGGCCCTTGGTTGTTATGATTTCCTCTATTTCTCTCCTCCCTCTAACAAGCCCTAAATTTAGTAACAAGCCCATGTTTGATTAGTTTGATTTTATTGTTGTTTGGAAAAGAAAAAAAAATAGTTTTTCGTATGGATTTGTTTTAGAAAATACTTCAAAGCAATAATTGGTTTCTAATATTCTTTACTGGGGATTGTTCAAAGCAAGAATTATATAAGAAGCTATGGTCGAAGCAGCAGGCCCAGATTGTATTGTACCAGGACAGATTGTCCCCATTAAATTACTTGGTTTGAAGGTGTTTTTACCATTCCTCGTATTGATTTCTTTAAAAGTAATAAACTTTTTGTTTTCCTCATGTTGATCTGTTGTTGGTAGAAACATAGTAATTTAGAAGCTATAGAAGCCCTTTCCTCATGTTTATCATGATATAAGTGTTAAGATGTAATGGAAGTGTTTCATGTTTTTTTGTTGACCTTTTCTTGTTGTGCACACAGGTATGGCCTATAAACATCGACTTGAAATTTATGGAACCAGTTGGAAGAGAACTTCAGCAGATTGGGAAAGTAAACTTGCACCTTTTTCTCATCGTCTATCTTATTCCATATACAACTGCGTAATGTTTCATGGCGGAACAGAAGCTATTTGCGTAATGTCTCATCGTCTATCTTTTTCTCATTGAAAATTTGTTTTGTTATTTCCTTTAACTGGGTTCGTTTGTCTGTTCAGTAGGCAAATTGGAAACCAAATTCCATGTTTGTTGAATTTGTTTATGGATGTTATTTTGTCTACTTTTTCATGCTTTCTCTCCTAATTATATATTATTGGCCATTCTTCATTTTTTGGTTGGCATTGGTCTGGGAGGTGGACCTGTGTATACATCTTGGTTTCTGGAGTTTGTTCTTGCCCCAAATAGAGGCATATGGATGGTTATCTTTTCGACTGTCTGGACAATTGGAACAATAATTGAGGCTGCACTTGGATGGGTATGTTCATGATTCCCTCAATACATCTAATTGTCTTCTAAGTAACCAAAATTGAAACATCCAATAATTTTTTTTGGATATAGAAGTATCCATTATTTTTTGTTTAAAGAAATTTTCAGTACTTATATCTCTCCTTTTTCCTCTGTTAGTGGTACTTAACTATTTTATTATTTGAAGATAAAGGAAAAGAGTGGACTTTAGATTGTTTTGTTGTTCTACAGATCATCATGCCAAGATTTGGTTGGAGGTGGTTGCTAGTAGATGATGCACCTTTTGATATTTGTAGTTGCCAGGTAATCCTTCTCCCTCAACTGACAAACACACATTTTATAATTGTTAATTAAGAAGTCTCCTTATTTGGTTATGAACTCATGATCATATTTCCAATGAATCAAGTTAAATTAGTAGTGCCTTGTCTTCACCAGGTTTATAATTTACTGCTCTACTATACAATTTGGACCTTCGTCTTTGGGTGACTATGCAAGGGAACTAGTGATATCATATGTTTACTGCATTATATACTCAATTTTCGCACCAGCTTATATTCCCGATCATCCTTTTTGTTGATGTATATTGTGGATATACAACCTTGTAGTAATATCTGGACGTGTCTGCTGCAGGGGTTGGATATACTGTGTGATTGCTACAGTGTGTGGCTTTTAGATAGGCTATAGTAAATGATTTAGCTATTTAGAATATTGGGTGATTGAAGAAATTACTAGTTCTAATGTTGTGTTACATGCCATTTTCCCAATTAGTGTTCATTGTTTAAGATTGATATGTTAAAATAAAAATAACATCATTTCCAAATACAAGAAAAGGGTGACTGAAAAAAAATCATTGAGAGTCTAACATTATTCAATTATTCATTTTTGCTGCCTTGAGTCCAACATTAGAAAAATGTTCAATTTTGCTGGTTTTCAATTCAGTCTAACATTATTAAAATATTTGCACTATCTGGAGTATCTAAGAAGACAGTATGGTTTTGTGACCATTCCTTTTTCTTTTTCTCAAGTTGAAGTTCAATTGTTTTGCAGATTCATAGTAAATCTCAACAAGTTTTTGCAAGTGAGGCCTTATACTTGCGAGCAAACCATTTGTTTACAACAAACAGACTCCACCATGAATAAGATCTATTTTGGGGAGACTTTAGAGCAACGGGAATGAAGATCTATTTTGGAGGTTGTTGCTGCACGAGCCAAGAAAATTGTAGGGGATGAGTTATTCAACTATTATAGTGTAATGTTGTAATATTAATGATTTTAAATGATGTATATAATATATTTTTATGTTTTATTTTATATTGTATTTGGGTTTGTTGAATAAATGTGCATTATTAAATTATTTTTTTTAAATTTAAAAAGGATATAGTGACGGTCATCGACCGTAGCTATAGTATGCTAGAAAACACATACCTATTGCGACGGTCACCGACCGTAGCAATAGCCTTCAATGACCGTAGCTAAAGAGCAAATATAAGGTGTTGGCATAACCTATAGCGACGGTCACCGACCGTCGCTATAGGTCGATTTTCTAGTAGTGTTGGTCTCTTTTTCGACTATTTTCCTAAGTTTTCTCAAGTTAGGCGTACGGGGCTCGAACTTGGGCTCCGTAGATCAGAATCGAGTCCCATCAGTTGTAACGTATGTCTACTACCTATATAGTGCTATTGCATGTCTTTGTATGTTAACTGGATGATCGAGACGGGTTTTGGTCTCTTTTTTAACTACTTTCCTAAATTTTCTCAAGTTAGGCGTACGGGGATTGAACTCGGACTCCATATATTGGAATCAAGTCCCGTCTATTGTAACACGTGTCTATTGCCTACGCAGTGCTATTACCTGTGTTTGTGTGTCGTTCGGACGACCGAGGCGGGTTTTGGTCTCTTTTTTGACTATTTTCCTACGTTTTCTCAAGTTAGGCGTACAGGGCTCGAACTTGGGCTCCGTAGATCAGAATCGAGTCCCGTCAGTTGTAACGCGTGTCTATTGCCTACGCAGTACTATTGTCTATGTTTGTATGTTAACTGGATGACTGAGGTGGGTTTTGGTCTCTTTTTCGACTATTTTCCTAAGTTTTCTCAAGTTAGGCGTACAACGCTCGAACTCGGGCCCCGTAATTCGGAATCGAGTTCCTATTGCCTACGCGGTGTTATTGCCTATGTTTGCGTGTTGTTCAGATGACCGAGGCAGGTTTTGGTCTCTTTTTTAACAATTTTTCTAAGTTTTCTCAAGTTAGGCGTACGGGGCTCAAACTTGGGCTCTGTAGATCAGAATCGAGTCCCGTCAGTTGTAACGTGTGTCTATTGCCTACGCGGTGCTATTGCATGTGTTTGCATGTTAACTAGATGACCGAGGCGGTTTTGGTCTCTTTTTTGATTATTTTCCTAAGTTTTCTAAAGTTAGGCGTACGGGGCTCGAATTCGGGCTTCGTATATCGGAATTGAGTCCCGTCAGTTGTAACGCGTGCTTATTGCCTACGCGGTACTATTGCTTATGTTTTCATGTTGTTCGGACGACCGATGCAGGTTTTGGTCTCTTTTTCGACTATTTTCCTAAGTTTTCTCAAGTTAGGCGTACGTGGCTCGAACTCGGGCTCTGTAGATCACAATCGAGTCCCGTCAGTTGTAACGCGTGTCTATTGCCTAAGTTGTGCTATTGCTTATGTTTGCGTGTTAACTAGATGATCGAGACAGGTTTTGGTCTCTTTTTTGACTATTTTCTAAAGTTTTCTCAAGTTAAGCGTACGGGGCTCGAACTCTGTCTCCGTATATTGGAATCGAGTTCCGTCAGTTGTAACACGTGACTATTGGCTACGCGGTGTTATTTCCTATGTTTGCGTGTTATTTGGAAGACCGAGAGGGGTTTTGGTCTCTTTTTTGACTATTTTCTTAAGTTTTCTCAAGTTAGGCATATGGGGCTCAAACTCAGGCTCCGTAGATCAAAATCGAGTCTCTTTAGTTGTAACACGTGTCTATTGTCTACGCGGTTCTATTGCCTATGTTTGTGTGTTAACTGGATGATTGAGACAGGTTTTGGTCTCATTTTTGACTATTTTCCTAAGTTTTCTCAAGTTAGGCGTTTGAGGCTCGAACTCGGGATCCGTATATTGGAATCGAGTCCCGTCCATTTTAACATGTGTCTATTGCCTACGCGGTGCTATTTCCTGTGTTTGCGTGTCGTTCAGATGACCGAGGCGGGTTTTGGTCTCTTGTTTGACTATTTTCCTAAGATTTCTCAAGTTTGGCCTACGGGGGCTCGAACTCGGGTTTCGTAGATTAGAATCGAGTCCCGTAAGTTGTAACATGTGTCTATTGCCTACGAGGTGCTATTGGTTGTGTTTACGTGTTAACTGGATGACCGAGGCGGGTTTTGGTCTCTTTTTCGACTATTTTCCTAAGTTTTCTCAAGTTAGGCGTACGGGGCACAAACTCGGGCTCCGTATATTGGAATCAAGTCCCGTTAGTTGTAACGCGTGTCTATTGCATACGCGGTGCTATTGTATGTGTTTGCATGTAGTTCAAACGACCGAGGCGGGTTTTGGTCTCTTTTTTGACTATTTTCCTAAGTTTTCTCAAGTTAAGCGTACGGGGCTCGAACTCGGGCCCCGTAGATCAAAATCGAGTCCCGTTAGTTATAACGCATGTCTATTGCCTATGCAGTGCTATTTCCGATGTTTGCGGGTCGTTCGGACGACCGAGGCGGGTTTTGGTCTCTTTTTCGACTATTTTCCTAAGTTTTCTCAAGTTAGGCATACAGGGCTCGAACTCGGGCTCCATAGATCGGAATTGAGTCCTGTAAGTTGTAACACATGTATATTGCCTACGCGGTGCTATTGCCTATGTTTGCGTGTTAACTGGATGACCGAGATGAGTTTTGGTCTCTTTTTCGACATTTTTTCTAAGTTTTCTCAAGTTAGGCATACAGGGCTCGAACTCGGGCTCCGTAGATCAGAATCGAGTCCCGTAAGTTGTAACACGTGTCAATTGCCTATATTTGCGTGTTAACTAGATGACCGGGGCGGGTTTTGGTCTCTTTTTCGACTATTTTCCTAAGTTTTCTTAAGTTAGGCGTTCGGGGCTCGAACTCGGGCTACGTATATCGGAATCAAGTCTCGTAAGTTGTAACGCATGTCTATTACCTATGCGGTGTTATTGCCTGTGTTTGCATGTTATTAGGACGACCGATGCGGGTTTTGGTCTTTTTTTTGATATTTTTCATAAGTTTTCTCAAGTAAGGCGTACATGGCTCGAACTCGGGCTCCATAGATCGGAATAGAGTCCCGTCAGTTGTAACGCTTGTCTATTGCCTACGCGGTGCTATTTCTTGTGTTTGCGTGTCGTTCGAACGACCGAGATAGGTTTTGGTCTCTTTTTTAACTATTTTCCTAAGTTTTCTCAAGTTAGGTGTACGGGGCTCGAACTCCTGCTTGGCAGATCAAAATCGAGTCCTGTCAGTTGTAACGCGTGTATATTGCCTACGCGGTGTTATTGCCTGTGTTTACGTGTTAACTGGATGACTGAGGTGGGTTTTGGTCTCATTTTCGACTATTTTCCTAAGTTTTCTTAAGTTAGGCGTACGGGACTCGAACTCGGGTTTCGTATATCGAAATCGAGTCCTGTCAGTTATAACACATATCTATTACCTACGCGGTGCTATTACCTATGTTTGCATGTCGTTAGGACAACCGAGGCGGATTTTGGTCTCTTTTTCGACTATTTTCCTAAGTTTTCTCAAGTTAGGCGTATAGGGCTCGAACTCGGGCTCTGTAGATTGGAATTGAGTCCCATCAATTGTAACGCGTGTCTATTACCTACGCGGTACTATTGCCTGTGTTTGCATCTTAACTGGATGACCGAGGCAGGTTTCTGTCTCTTTTTCAAATATTTTCCTAAGTTTTCTCAAGTTAGGCGTACGGGGCACGAACTCGGGCTCCGAATATTGGAATCAAGTCCCGTTAGTTGTAACGCATGTCTATTGCCTATGCGGTGCTATTGCATGTGTTTGCGTGTATTTCAGACGACCGAGGCGGGTTTTGGTCTCTTTTTCGACTATTTTACTAAGTTTTCTCAAGTTAGGCGTACGGGGCTCGAACTCGGGTCCTGTAGATCAGAATCGAGTCCTGTCAGTTGTAACGCGTGTCTATTGCCTACGTGGTGCTATTTCCTATGTTTGTGTGACGTTCGGACGACCGAGGCGGGTTTTGGTCTCTTTTTTGACTATTTTCCTAAGTTTTCTCATGTTAGGCGTACGGGGCTCGAACTCGGGCTCCGTAGATCAGAATCAAGTACCATAAGTTATAACGCATGTCTATTGGCAACGTGGTGCTATTGCCTGTGTTTGCGTGTTAACTGGATGACCGAGGCGAGTTTTGGTCTCTTTTTTGACTTTTTTCCTAAGTTTTCTCAAGTTAGGGGTACGGGGCTCGAACTCGGGCTTCGTATATCAGAATCGAGTCTCATCAGTTGTAACACATGTCTATTACCTATCCGGTGCTATTGCCTGTGTTAACGTGTTATTAGGACGACCGAGGCGGGTTTTGGTCTCTTTTTTGACATTTTTCCTAAGTTTTCTCAAGTTAGGCGTACAGGGCTCGAACTTGGGCTCCGTAGATCAGAATTGAGTCCCATCAGTTATAACACATGTCTATTGCCTAAGTGGTGCTATTTCCTATGTTTGCGTGTTAACTGGATGACCGAGGCGGGTTTCTATCTCTTTTTTGACTATTTTACTAAGTTTTCTCAAGTTAGGCGTACGGGGCAAAAACTCAGGTTCTGTATATCGAAATCAAGTCCCGTTAGTTGTAACGCGTGTCTATTACCTACACGGTGTTATTCCATGTTTTTGCGTGTTGTTCAGACGACCGAGGCGAGTTGTGGTCTTTTTTTTAACTATTTTTCTAAGTTTTCTCAAGTTAGGCGTACGGGGCTCGAACTCGGGCCCTGTAGATCAGAATCGAGTCCCTCCAGTTGTAATATGTGTCTATTGCCTATGCGGTGTTATTGCCTTTGTTTTCGTGTTAACTGGATGACCGAGGCGGGTTTTGGTCTCTTTTTCGACTATTTTCCTAAGTTTTCTCAAGGTCGGCGTACGGGGCTCGAACTCGGGCTGCGTATATTGGAATCTAGTCCCATCAATTGTAATGCATGCCTATTGCCTACGCGGTGTTATTGCCTATGTTTGCGTATCGTTTGGACAACCGAGGTGGGTTTTGGCCTCTTTTTCGACTATTTTCTTAAGTTTTCTCAAGTTAGGCGTACGGGGCTCGAACTCGATCTCAGTAGATCGGAATCGAGTGTCGTCAGTTGTAACGCGTGTCTATTGCCTACGCGGTGCTATTGCATGTGTTTACATGTTAACTGGATGACTGAGGTGAGTTATGGTCTCTTTTTCGACTATTTTCCTAAGTTTTCTCAAGTTAGGCGTACGGGGCTCGAACTCGGTCTCCGTATATCAGAATCGAGTCCCGTCAGTTGTAACACGTGTCTATTGCCTACGCGGTGCTATTTCATGTGTTTGCGTGTTAACTAGTTATTTGACAGTTTATATAAGCAATATAATTACAAATAAGGAAATACATCAATAATAAGTTTTACCTGTCGAATATGTGGAGGAAAGATGTTGGCCAAGAAAATTGCACATACACGGATGGCCTCCTCCCGGACTACACCCATGAGGTCGTCAGCGGCAGCTGTAGGATCTATGGAGCCATGGACAACCTCCTGAGAAAGCTGGTAGACTCGCTCGCGTGATGGTGCGCCTGACTGCACGACACTACTCGCCATGCACCCCTCTATGATCCGCCTGAAGAAGTCGTCAGATAATGAAGGGCCAAAGCCTGATCCACTCGCACCACTACCTCTGCCTCGAGATCTCGCAACAAGAACTATAGTGTAGGCTAGGACACGGGGAATGCCCACAACTCTACCCTTCTTCGGCCCCCCTGTAGCCTATAGCCAGTCCTCCATCTCCTCGTCCTCACGCTTATCCTCAGCCACTTGAGTGTCACCTCTCTGGCTGCTCTGGACCACAGAAAGGTCCTCGAACCGTGTCAAAAAAAACACAAAAATAGGTGAAAAACAAGTATTACACAAAAATATACAAAAGAATTTCAAAGTCATCAAATGCATACTAAGTAAAATAATTAAATTATTTACCGCAATGCGCTCTGCCTCATGTGAGATATAACCACCATCACCTTTCTTCTGGTGAGCGTGCCACCAAAACTCGAGGCGGGAAGGTCGGTGCTTTAGATTCACCTTGAGTCTCTCTCTGTAGAGGTCGTACGACTGACTCCGAGTGCAGTGTGGGAGAAGACTCTGCTGTCGGGTAGCTGTACGTTGTGTCGACATATTCTTGAACGCCTAGCCCTCCTAAATAAGGCACATCTACTCCCACACCGCAGCACCAATTAAATATGGTCGGACATCTCTAAGTGTCTGTCCATCCGCCATCTTGGTCTGGGCCTTCTTCTTCCAGTCGTAGACCCACTTGTGCCAATTCATCTCGAAATACTTCCCGAGAACAGTGTTGTTGTGGTCTTCTTGCCCGTGCTCAAAGCAATAATATCTCTGCAGTACAACATATAAATATCAGCAGTTACTTAGTAGAAAACATAAAGCAAAGCGATAACTAAATGAATGACTAAAACACAAATTAAAACTAATATATGAATGAATGACTTCTTACCCTAAACTCAACAATAATCAGACCACGTGTGCGGTCATCCACATCCGTCCACCTCATCCACGGGCTGGAGAATCGATTGTGGACGATCCTAAGCAACGTGTTCCTTGGCGTCGTGACAAGGATACTAAAATTGAAATTATTAAATTTTTAAATTACAAAGAATGTATAAGAACTAAATAATTAATACAAACATAATGTTAAATATGAAATTACCTAGTAGTCCCGACACGACATATAATGAAATACAAACATAATGTTAAATATGAAATTAATCCACGTGCTAGTCCCCGCGGAGGCCTATGTCGATCACCTATGTAATGAAATACAACAATATTTATATAAACGAATATAATGTCAATATTATAAAAAATTAAAAATAATAAGATGTATAACAACAAAACAAGTAATTATACCTGATGATCTGGCCTGATCATCACCAGCACTACCTCCACGACCTGAACTACCAACACGCCCACCATGATCACTGTGTGGTGTACGCGCCATATCTGTATATATACTTTCAAATCATCATTAAGAGGATAACATGCAGATATAACTAAAAGGATACAACATAAATATCAGAATCATCATGCACATACAACTAAAACGATACAACATGCAGATATAACTAAAAGGAGACAACTATTACATTTGAATACAACTAAAGGGACATAAAGAGTACATACTCCTAATCATTTATATCATCAAAGCCATCAATATCAGAATCGTCATCTTCGAGAAATAGATCTTCACTATCGTTGTCATCACCATCTTCGTCATCCTCAACGATTTCTTCAATTATATCTACCTCCTCAACAACCTCATCTTCACTTTCGACAGCGACAACATCATCCTCTTCTTCACTAGACTCACTAATAATTATCACATCAGCATGTGTGACACTAGTAGACTCGATTTGTAAAGGTTCATCGTCTGGACGAGGGGTTGTGCCTTAAAAACCACGGGCTTTGGTGGTTATAACAGCATGCAATGGGCTTGCAGGAGTCTTAACACTCTGCGCGTAGTACACCTCTGTTGCTTGACTTGCTAAAATAAAAGGCTCGTCCATACCAGTCATGAGTCTTAGTTTTGACTGAACCTTAACAGTCGTCCGTCCTAATTTTTTATCTACTTTAACTCCATTCTCAACATCAAACCAATGACAATTGAAGCAAACTAATTCTTTATGACCCCAATATTTGAGAACGACAACTTCTAGCAAACGTCCATACCAGTCATCCAAAATTTATCGTACTAGAATTAGTAGAAGCGACTTCCTCAATATCACAACACTTAAATCTGTAACCGTTGACAATGCAACATGTATAAGTATCTACAGATCTTTTAGGGCCATCATCTATAAGCTTTAGCCGATTGTCAGCTAACTCGTCTGTGAGGACCTAATATACATTAACACAACATATTCTAAAGTTAATTACGCCATAGGAATAAATCTATGATGGTAGATTCATTGAACTTTTAAAGGTTAGAATTATATGATCTTTAAACCATTGCACAAATTGTTAATTTCTCAAATTTTGCAAATCCCCGTCCGATATACTCGGATTCGCTTCACGTACTTTAGCATCATATTGACTGCAAGACAGTTATATACTTAATGTGTTTGTAAAGGAACTTGACACAGTTACACCAGACATATATAGTTATGACTACTTACTTAATGTATGGTGCTACTTCATTCATGTTGACAAGTGCATACAATGTGGTAGCTGCATACTCACTATCGATTAAGAATCGCCTTTTTTTTACCTCAGAATGAGCGTACAGGATTACTAAAGGCCTTTAATTCTCAATTTTCCTCGTATACAACAGCCACATTCTGACGTAAGCGATTGTGCTTCGTCTGAACATTCGGCTCAAAGTACAACGAACAGAAATTAATAAGTTCCTCCATAACATAACTTTCAATAATTGACCCCTCTACACGGGCTCTATTCTTCACCTTTTGCTTTAGACGTCGCATATACCTATGTGATACATATATAGATTAGCAAAAAACATTAATGTCATTACCGTATTAAAAACATTAATTTCATTACCTCTCGAATGGATACATCCATCTATATTGCACGGGACCGCCAAACTTGGCTTCGTATGGCAAATGAATAGGCAAATGCTCCATTGAATCAAAAAATGATGGAGGGAAGATCATTTCTAACTTGCACATTATTTCCACTATCTGCATCTCTATTTTATCTATGTCTTTGAACTGAAGCTCCGTCAAGCATAGATCTCTGAAGATATTAGAAAGCTCTGTCAATGCTTCAACCACACGTTTCGGTAACAAGTCGATAAATGCCACATGGATCAACTTATGCATGAATACGTGACAATCATGACTTTTGAGACCCCAAAACTTCAACTCTTCGACTTTACAACACCTTGCTATATTCGAAGAATATCCATCTGGAAGCTTTAGTCCACTGATCCAATTACATAGCAATATCAACAGTTCCTTGGTCAAAGTATATTCAGCTTTAGGCGTTACCATCTTACTACCCTCCTGATACAGCCACGGATCTTCCCTACTGTTCATTTCTACCAAATCAAGCATTGACTTGTTGTTGTCCTTTGTTCTACCACTGGCATCTAGGACTGTATAAAAAATGTTATCAAATATGTTCTTCTCAGTATGCATTGGATCTAAACAATGACGGATGCAGAGTGTAGCCCAATAAGGCAGGTCAAAGAACATGGATCTGTGTGTCCAGTTGTGAACCTTGTCGTAACCAAAAGCTCGCTCCAATTTGTTATTCTTCCCTGGAGGTGGAAACTTTAAATGACTAATCCAACTCAACACTGCTGATCCAGAAAGACGGCCAGGTACTTGATGTTTCTCAGTTTTTCGATTGAATTGTCTACTCATCCGTCGATAACGATGTTCAATCAACAAAAACTGTCTGCATGTTGCAAAGAATCTCATTTTCCCCCCATGTTTGAGCCACATAGCTTTAACTTACCCCATGCACACGGGACATGAGAAGCCCCCGTGAGTCGACCATCCACTGATCATTCCTAATGGCGGGAAGTTATTTATTGTCCATAGTAAAGCTGCCCTCATGTCAAAGTTCTGCTTAAGAGATACATCATAAGTTTGAACCCCTTTTTCCCACAACATCTTCAACTCATCAACTAACGGCCTGAGGTATACATTGATGTCTTACTCTAACTCTTATCACCTGGAATCAGTAAAGGCATGAACATGTAGGGATCTTTCATGCACATCGAAGGCAGGAGGTTATACACCAAAATAATCACCGGCCAAGTTGAGTAGGGCTTTGTGTAAGGCCCGTTAAATGGATTAAACCCAGCCGTAGCAAGTTCAAGCCTAACATTGTGAACCTCTTCAGCAAACGAGGGGTGTTTGTTATCAAAAATTTTCCACTCAAGCCCATCTGCCGGGGCACTACAATCATGCTCGTTCTTGATGTGTAAAAACTTAGTCACGACAGATAAGACAGTGTTCTTTTTGCGCCCGTCATACAGTGGCGTCGCTGCTTCATGCAATTACTCATAGAAACCCTTAGCCCCATCATTCGGCTCTTGCTCGACGCTACTGCCATCCTTGTATGTATTCCATTGAAAGTATGAACCAGCAGCTTTGACTATCATATTAGTATAGTTAAAAGTTTCGTCACCTCTGGATTCCGGTTCTGATTCATGTTCATCCAACCAGGTTTCCCCATGACAGATCTATGTCGTATAACCCTGCTTGAACCCATACATAAATAAGTCACACATGACATCACTCCTTTCCTTCCACACTTCATTCACACACCTCTTACAAGGACATCTGATCTCATCGTCGCTGACTTGCTCAAACGCGAAGTTGAGAAACTGTTCAACCCCACTACGATACTCAGAGCTAAGCCCACTCCTATCATTGGCTACCCTACGTTCCATCCAACTATGATCAACAGACATCTTAGACAACTGTCTGCTATATATATGGAAAGTTAGACAAACACAATCAAGTCTCTGAGTTAATGTATATGCGAGCTTATGTGTTTCCTAACTTCATCTCCCACTCTAATAATCGAATAAAGACATGAATACTTATAGGCTATCTATGACATGATATAGTGTGAGTAATTTAGAAGTTTTATGGTTCAATGTGTGAGCTAAATTAATTAGAAGATGATTGTGTTAGCAAGCTAGGTAATGACTGATTTCCTTGATATTAATATGGTTTATATGATAAAGCATGGGGTCTAATGTACTAGAACTCTCGGGCTAAGTATACAAATTCTAAGATACCATTCTCAAATTGGTAAATAACTTAAAACATGGTAGTTTGTGCCTATTTGAAACAGGCCAGACCAGCCCACTGTTTTGAGAGCTTCAATGACTAGCTTAAATGACTTGAGATATGTTAATTTGTAGTCTATTTTGTGCCATCTGGATATATGTTATGTATGTTAAATGTTGTGTAAAAGATTACTCAAAGCTCATATGTTGCCTAACCATACTATTTTGTCAACCAGGTTATCAAACCATGTTTTCATGTGAGTTTAAAGCCTATTGAAGGATATTTTGAACAAAAATCTTAAGGCATTGCATCCATATATTTTAAACCATGAACACATAGATATAACAAGTACATGTTGTGATAACCCTTGTGTTTGTAAGATTGAAGGCTGTTAAAGTGATTTAGTGTTAAACTATGCCCAAAATGCCTTGAATGGACTACTTTGATATTAGAAAGTTAACTAACTAGTGCAAGCATGTTTATAGATATAATGTTATGTTTTAATCATGTTTTAAGATTTGTTTGCGTGTCTAAAGGTTTCTTTTAACTACATGTGGACTGTTTTAGGAAGTTATAGCTAAAATTATGCCTAAATATGAACTATTTTAGCAAGTTTTTTGTAGCTGATGCATTTAGACAGTAGAGAGTCTATATATCCTCCATAAATTGCAGCTGATGTATTTACAAATTGTAGAACCATTTTACACAGCACAAATTACAAATTGCTATCACATAATTAATTCTACACTAGTATATATTGTAAGCTAAGATATAATAGAGATAGATAATGCTCAAAAAAAGGTAGAATATATACTACTTAGCAGCAAAGACAATAATAGAAGCCTGATAACATAAGAAAATTGAAGACCCAATTAAACCCTAACATATATAAATAAATTGTAACTTACAAATTAAAGCATAAGAAAAAAAAATTAACATACTAATTGTTCTCTGAGAAATGGAGAACCAGCCGAAACCAAGAGAGACTAAGTGGAGGCAGCAGGTCACATGCCAAGGAAAGGGGAGCAAGAAAGGGGCCAGTCGGTGGGAGCAAGAAATGGAGAGGTGGACGGCAACGTTGATGGCACCGGCGACCGTCGACGGTAGGGATGGTGCAGAGGCGACGGCAGAGGTGCAGGGAGTCGAGCAGGAGAAAGAGAACAGAAGAAGAAAAATGAATTTTAGGGATTAAATATAGCATCATTCTTGACGCCAATAAGATGTGACTCAATAGCGACGACCGTGCCGTCGCCTATGACCTTTTCCCACGCGCGCAAAAAATTCCCACCAAATTTGGACTCGTGAATGGTCATTCTCGACGGGCTACATTGGCGACGACTAGGCCATCGCTAATGAGGTCATTCTTGACGGGGATACTACCGTCGCTAATAAGGCCGTCTCCAACAACCTGTTTTTTTATAGTAAGATGAGTAGTAAACCAATCAATCCCTAGAATTACGTTAAATGCAAGTATTTTCAATGAAATAAGATCGATAGGTAATGTGAGGGTACCGATTTGAACCAAAAAAGACTTATAAATAGTGGATGTAATGAAGGTTTCTCCCAACGGAGTTTCAACAGATAAGTCAAAGTCTAATTTCACCGGAGTCAAATTTAAATGTTGAGCGCAAGTAGGAGAAATAAAAGAATGGGTAGAACTGGTATCAAAAAAAGTATGTACTTCGTTATTGTTTATGATAAGCTTACCCGTGATGACCTCGTTCGGGTTCCTTGCTTTCTGGGAGGTCACGACAAACGCTCTCCCTTGAACTACTGGTTTTAACTTGTCTAGGATGACATTTGGTGTCACCATTCCAACTGGACTTGGCTTGCCTGTATGAAAAAATCTAGCTAGGTGACCTTCTCTTCCACAATTGTAACACGTTTTGGACTGATGCGCACAGTTTGGACTAATGTGTCCCTCACCTCCGCATTTGAAGCATATGATAGGTGGTCCTTCTCCTTCCTTAACAACGGGTGTTGGTGCTGACGTCTTTCCATCATTGTTGAATCTCCTCTTCTCGAAATGTCCACTTTTATTGTCTTGGCCATGATTACCACCGAAGTGGTTACCATTTCTAGCATATTGTTTACCTCCACATTTGTTGTCACCGCTTCGATGACTGCTACCACTGGTATTATCATTTTGCCGGTTACTTTCTCTTGGTTGGGTTAACTCGTTATCGCACTCCAATAACTGAGCCATATTTACAACATCTGAATACAAACACATTTTGTGAGAAATTAGATATTGATGTATCTCGGGTTTCAAACCTCTTAGAAATATCTACATCATTCTCTCCTCATTATCAACCAAGTGGGAAGCAAACTGGGACAACTCGAAAAACTTAGCTTCGTACTGCAACACGGTAATATTGTTCTGTTTTAGCTTGATGAACTCTACCTCCTTCATGTGACGAATACTTTTGGAAAAGTACTTGTCGTTGAATAGTTCTTGGAACTTCTCCCAAGACATCTTCAGTGCGACAGGTTGAGTACACATTATCGATTCCCACCAGTAATCTGCCTCTCCTCATAACATAAAGGTGGCAAATGGAAACTTTTGCTCCTCGTAGCATCCCAAGACATCAAATATCTTAGTGATCTGCGTTATCCACGTCTCCGCCTTAAGAGGTTTTGGCTCTCCAATAAACTCCGGTGGTCCCAGCTCCTTGAACTGTTTAGCGGTGACCGTCCAAGAGTTGCTAGTGATTCCACCTGCATTTTGAACAGGAGTTGTTCTCGCCCGATGTTGCATGAATTGCATAAAGCCCCTAAATATTCTGTCGTTCATCGTTTGATCAGTGTTGTTGTTTATATGAGGATTGTTGTCTTCCTTATCCTGATTATTGCTATGTGGTGACTCAACGGTCTCTTGTGCTCCATTGCTATTCTCAACATTCTCAGATGTCATTTTCAAATACTGCCACAAAACAAGGGTTAATTAACATGCAACATATTATCCCTATATTCTAATCGACCAATTAAATAACAAATAAACTTAGGTAGGTCATACTAATGAAGGAATTATCCGTCTCTCCCCTTCTAGTTCTAGTCTCACATCTCAGCCAGGGATCATATCCCTAAGCTTTGATACCAACTGTGACGCCCCCAAAATAGGTATACATCACCCATTCTGAGTTGCCAAATACATGGTACAGAATACAAATACAAACTTAAATATACAACATGAGATGTGCGTTTTAATACAAATATTGTCTTCTAGACAGTATTCAAACTCAAAATAAGTCCTCAATACATTTATTATCACACTATTTCACAGAATAGTGAGGACTACTAATGCAAACATCTGGACCGTCACTCCGTTCCCCGACTAGTCCCAGCTATATTCTCATTTCCTGAAGAGAACAATGAAAGAAAAGGGTGAGCTCAACTGGCCCAGTAAGAAATATTATGACTAAGATAATATAGAATAAATTATTGTTAGCCTTCAACAATGTTAAACTGATAAAATACAATAGACATCAAGTTTAACTGCAGCGGAGCAAGCAATTCATTAGAAGAGTCAAATAGAGCATGATATCTACTATCTTCTATGGTTTAAAAGAATTTATAATCAATTTTATCGCTGAGACTCAGCTTAATAAATAATCCACATCATCGAATCACCCCTGCACTACGGCTAAGGATATTCATTAGTATCACGACCATAAATTATCCATGCACTACGGGCCAAGGATATTCGTGTTTTCATCAATGGTCATGATCATGCCAACAACTGTCAATCAATGCACTATGGGCCAATGAGGACTTTTACCACATCATTTGTAACATTACGGTCATGATTATAACGAATAATCCATGGTCATAATCATACCAAGTCCATCTAAGCACTATAGCCACGGATGACTTTCAATATAATATAAGCTTGAGGATGATGACAATGATATAAAAATTCAATTAAAAGAAAGCAAATGATAAATGTTTAAAGACTTATAATTTAATTTATCCAAAATTCAATAAAGTCCAAATTGTCAACATGATACTAATTTGTGGAGTAAAATTCAAGAATAATATTGTATCAAAAATGATTTGGAAGAAAAAGAAATCAATTTTTGTCATGAATAGTACCCCGGGTGAATAGTAACTGAGTGAATAGTACTCCGTGAATAGTAACTTTAGGAATAGTAACCCTGTGAATAGTACTCTGACATTAAAAAGTTAAAACTTTTCAAGAATGCTCAGAATAATATTTTCATGAAAAGATACTGGATGAAGCGCAAATATCAAAGATATTCTACTAATTTCATGGAGTATAGAAGTCAAAACTTAGCAAAATGAGTATAGAATTCGAAATCTGAAACGAAATAATATTACTTATATACTACAGAGTATGGAAGAAAATATTATTTCATACGAATACTGAACAAAAATAATATCCCTTACCTTAAAAAGAAGAGTATCCCAACTGGTATAGCGGGGATATTCTTGAAGAAAACTTTCACTGTTTTCTACGCTCAAAGCTTTCTAAAACTCGAAAGAAATACGCTCAATATTATAAAAGCAGAATTATCTGATTCTGGCGTGATTTTCAATTCTAACTAAGCATCCTATTTATAGGAGAATAGAAATGATACTATTTGAATTTAGAAAATAACAGACTACACAGTAAATATTCGACGAATTCACGGGCATACGAATTCGTCTGAAACTTTTAAAATTTTGATTTTTACTATTCATTACTGTGCAATAAAATATTCTAATAAAACAAAAACTTTAAATAAAATATAATATATTTTATTTATAATCAAATAAAACAAAACTTATTATATATATATATATATATATATATATATATATATATATATATAACCTACCATATACGGCAAGTTATTTACTTCCTCCGTCCCATGATAAAAGTCATTATTACTATTTTGGGTAGTCCCTAGTTAAATGTCCATTTTCCTTTAATAACCAAACTTTTACACATATTTTCCTATTATACCCGTAGCATTAAATATCTCATATTTTTCTTATTCTAATTCCCTCTCTATATTTAATAACATTATTATGGGCAATTTTGTCATTTCATTCATCTTCTTAATATGTGTGAAAAATCCACCAAGACTTTTATCCTGGGACGGAGGGAGTATATAACATATATATATATATATATATATATATATATATATATATATATATATATATATGACATCTATATATCTATTATATATACACATTCCATACCAGTGAATCAATTCATCCATTCCTCCACCCATTTCATTTTTCCTCCAGTGGGCCCCACATGTGGCCCCACCTTTATTATATAAAATAATTTTCTACCGATTATTTTGAAAAATGGGTAAATGGGGATTCATAAAATAAGCAAAATTTACATCAAATACTTCATAAAAATCCCCTCAATATTTTTAACAACATTTATCATCATTATTATAATTCGCAATATTTAACAACCAGGTCGTTTCTAGGAAAGAGAAGGTTTTCCAATAAGGATTTCTCCGTATTGGCGCGCAATTAGGTGACCAAACCTCTCCTTGATAGAACTTCTAGACATTGTCAATATTGTAAATAATAATATTAATAACTTTGTCGTCTCAATTATTGATTTAATAATATAAAATATTATGCAGATGATATTGTGACAATAATTGAATCAATAATATGAGAGATATGATGCATCAATTACTGTAGTAATAATTGAGTATAACTGAGTGACTTCTCACGTAAGCATCAATAATCAATATTGTGTGCTACTATGCAACCACGCGTATTACTGTACTTTTAACACCGATTATTTCAACAGTTAACGGTAAAACTTTTGCCATTATTTTCATAAAAAGATTAATTTATAACCATGACAGTTAATGAATATTCACCGACAACAATGGTAAAACAGTTAACGAATATTCCCCGACAACAATGAATATTTTATAACCACTTGCTTATTTTGCAAAATTTGCACATTTCACCCATAACCAAAGCATTATATCAAATTAACACATTATTATTCACAATAATAAATAGAGGAAAGTCGATTTTATTTATAAAAAGTTGGGGTCTTACAACCTTCTCTTCTTATGAAATTTCATCCTCGAAATTGACGTACGTACTTGGTATTTTGAAAAGGTGAGGATACCTCGTTTTTATTTATGATTCCAACTCCCATGTCATTTCTTTAATAGCATGGTTCCTCCACAAAACCTTAACTTGTGGTATAACCTTGGTGCGTATGACATGCTATTTTCTATCCAATATCTTAACATGTACATCCTCGTACGTTAAATCTCCGGCTATCTCATCTGGTTCTAACTCAATAATGTGGTTCGGGTCTTTCACATATTTATGAAGCATAAATATGTGAGAAACATTATGAATACGAGACATGCTTGGAGGTAATACGAGCCTATAGGCCAAATTTCCTATTCGGTCAAGAATCTCAAATGGACCAATAAATATTGGATTGAGCTTTCCTCTCTTCCCAAATCTTGTAACATCCTCCCATGGAGCAGTACGTAACAATACATGATCCCCAATATTAAATTCCACGTCCTTTCGATGAAGATCCGCATAACTCTTTTGTCGATCATGTGCCGTTTGTATACATTGTCGAATCGTTTGGATCTTTTCTGTAGTTATGCGTACTAATTCTGGTGCCAACAATGTTGTTTCACCCACCTCATCCCAGCATACTAGAGAGCAACATTTTCTTCCATACAACGTCTCGAATGGAGCCATGCCTATACTTGCTTGATAATTATTGTTGTAGGAGAATTCCACTAATGACAAGTACTTATCCCAACTTCCTTCGAAATCTAGGACACAGAGTCTTAAGAGATCTCTAAGAGTTTGAATAGTCCTTTCTGATTGCCCGTCTGTTTGAGGATGGTATGCCGAACTGAATCATAAATTCGTGCCAATAGCTTTCTGCAAGCTAACCCAAAATCTTGAAGTAAATCTTGGGTCACGATCCGAAACTATGGATACTGGCATGCCATGCAATCTCACAATCTCATTCACGTACATACGAGCAAGACGTTCAAGGGAATAAGTCTCCCGTATAGGCAAGAAATGAGCAGACTTGGTTAATCTATCAACAATGACCCAAATCGCATATATGCCTTGAGAAACCTTGGGAAGACCCGTAATGAAATCCATAGTAATGTGTTCCCACTTCCATTTCAGAATCTCAAGTAGATGCAATGGACCCTTTGGCACTTGATGCTCTGCCTTTACACGTTGACAAGTTAAACACCTCGAGATAAACTTCGCGATCTCTCTCTTCATATTGTTCCACCAAAATATTTGTCGAAGATCATGATACATTTTGGTACTACCAGGATGGATTGCAAACAGTGTGTTGTGTGCCTCCATCATGATTCTATGTTTCAAGTCAGAATCCTTAGGAACACAAAGTATGGAGTTGACTCGAAGTATTCCTTCTTCATCGATTCTTGCTTCTGGAATAACACCTTCTTGCACTTTCTTCTTCATACGCATCAACTCCAGGTCCATAGCTTGAGCAACTTTAACTCTATCTCCATCCTTTGCAAGTCATACAAAATAGGTCTTTGTGTTAACAACATTGCACTCGTACCCGCATATGATCCTTTACTCAATGCGTCAGCTACCACGTTTGTTTTTCCAGGATGGTATTGGATGGTATAGTCATAATCTTTCAATAACTCGACCCAATGTCGATGCCGTATATTGAGTTTCTTTTGGGTGAAGAAATATTTGAGGCTTTTATAATCCGTATAAATCTCCACTTTCTCCCCATACATGTAGTGTCTCCAGATCTTTAATGCAAAAATGACTGCTGCCAACTCCAGATCATGAGTAGGATAATTCCTCTCATATTCTTTGAGTTGTCGCGATGCATAGTCTATTACTTTTCCATGTTGCATGAGAACACATCCTAACCCTTTGCCTAAAGCATCGCTATACATAACAAATCCATCTGAACCAGATGGTATTGTCAGAATAAGTACCGAAATGAGTCTCCTCTTGAGATCTTGGAAACTCTTCTCGCATCCCTCGCTCCATAAGAATTTTGTATCTTTTCGAGTCAGCTGAGTTAACGGAGTAGAGATTCTAGAAAATCCTTCCACGAATCTCCGATAATAACCAGCTAAGCCCAGAAAGCTACGCACTTTGGTCACCGACTTCGGTTGCTCCCAACTTTGTATTGCTTCAATTTTCGCTGGGTCGACAGATACTTTATGTTTTGACACCATGTGCCCAAGGAATGCTACTTTTTCAAGCCAGAACTCGCATTTCTTCAGCTTAGCATATAGCTTGTTTTCACAAAGCCTTTGAAGTACCAGCTTCAAATGGCACTCATGATCTTCATGGCTTTTGGAATAGATGAGGATGCCATTAATAAAGATAACAACAAACTGATCCAAATATTCTTTGAACACACAGTTCATCATATCCATGAAAGCAGCAGGAGCATTAGTCAATTCAAAAGACATGACAAAGAATTCATAATGCTCGTACCGAGTTCTAAAGGCAGTCTTTGGAATATCCTCAGTTTTAATTTTTAGCTGATGATATCCAGAACGAAGATCGATCTTTAAAAACAATTGTGCTCCTTACAACTGGTCAAACAAGTCATCAATGTGAGGTAGCGGATACCTATTCTTGATGGTGACATGGTTCAATTCCCGGTAGTCAATACAAAGTCGCATACTACCATCTTTCTTCTTTACGAATTAAACAGGAGCTCCCCAAGGAGATGTACTAGGACGAATGAAACTGATGTCCAACAACTCCTATAGTTGGACCTTTAACTCCTGAAGTTCAATAAGAGCCATTCGATATGGGGTTTTAGAAATGGGCTTTGTACCAAGTTCAAGTTCAATAAAGAATTCAACTTCACGTTCTGGGGGTAGACCGGAAAGTTCTTCAGGAAATACGTCAGGAAATTTACTAACAACAGAAATATTATTCAAATCTGACGTGTTTTTGTTCAAGTCTGTGACATGGGCTAAGAAAGCTTGACAGCCATTTTTCAATAAACGAATAGCTTTATGGCTTGATATGACAGTGATTAACTTTAGTGGTTTGGTTACTTGAATTCGCATAACAGGTTGGTTTGGAATATGAAAACTAACAACCTTACGAAAATAATCAATTTTAGCATGATGCGTGGTTAACCAATTAATCCCTAAAATCACATCAAATGCAAGTATTTTCAATGAAATAAGATCGGCAGGTAATGTGATGGTTCCAACTTGAATTAAGCAAGATTTATAAATAGTAGATTTAATGAAAGTTTCTCCTAACGGAGTCTCAATAGATAAGTCAAAGTCTAATTTCTCCAGAGTCAAGTTCAAACGTTGAGCACAAACAGGAGAGATAAAAGAATGGGTAGAACCGGTAACTAATAAGATATAAACTTCACAACAGTTTATGATTAGCTCACCCGTGATCACCTCGTTCGGGTTCCTCGCATTTTGGGGCAGTCACAACAAACTCTCTTCCAGGAACCACCGACTTTGACTTGTTCGGGACAGCCTTTGGAGTCACCATCCCCGTTGAACTTGGTTTCACAACAAGACAATCTCTAGCTATATGACCTTCTTTTCCACAGTAATAACACACCTTGGATTGTTGTGGGTAGTTTGGGTTGATGTGTCCCTCTTTCCCACATTTATAACAAACGACTGGTGCTCGTTCTCCTCCCCTAGAAACAGCTGATGTTTGTGTTGACGTCTTCACATTATCATTGTTGTACCTTCTCTTTTTGAAATCTCCCCCCGACTCACTTCTTCTACCATCATGGCCATAATTATCACCAGAGTGGTTACCGCTTTTGTCCGAATGTTTTCCTCCCCGCTGGTTATCATTGCTCCGATGACTGCTGCCACCGGTATGACCCTGGTTATGGTCCCTCGGTTGAACATACTCATTATCTCGCTCTAATAATTGAGCCATGTTTACGACATTTGAATATATAGAAAATTTATAAGAGATAAGATATTGCTGAATCTCGGGTTTTAGACCTCTTAGAAACATCCGCGTCATTCATTCCTCATTCTCTACCAAATGACGTGCAAGTCTGGATAACTCTGCGAACATCGCCTCGTACTGGGACATCGTAATGTTGTTTTGTTCCAGTCTAATAAACTCTATCTCCTTCATATGATGAATACTTTCAGGAAAGTACTTGTCATTAAACAGTTTCTAAAATGTTTCCCAAGACATGTTGAGTGCAGGAGGCTGAGTACGCTTCACAGATTCCCACCAGTAATCTGCCTCACCGCGGAACATAAAGGTGGCAAATGGAACCTTCCGTTTCTCTATGCATCCCAAGACATCAAATATCTTGGTAATTTTCTTAACCCACGTTTCCGCCTTGATCGGATCTGGCTTTCCCAAAAATTCTGGTGGTCCCAACTCTTTGAACTGCTTGGCTGTGATAAGTCACGCATTGCTATCATTTCCACCCTTATATTGTACACGAGTCTCCCTCTTCTGATTTTGCATTAACTGTAAAAAGCTTCTAAACATCCCTTCATTCATCAATTTTCCGGTAGTGTTGTTTACAGGAGGAATATTGCCTTCGTGTTGCACGTTCCCCTTGGTGGTGATCAAAGGTGTCTCCACGGTCTCATTCACTCCATTGTTAATATTTCCAGCTGCCATTCTCAAATACTGCCACAAAATAAGGGTTAATTAACAAATTAACATATCACATATTAACCATATGCTCCGACTAACCAACCAAATAAGCTTAGGTATGACACACTAGCGAAGGATTACTCGTCTCTCCCCTCCTAGTTCTATTTCCCGATCTCTGTCAGAGACCATATCCCTAAGCTCTGATATCAACTGTGACGCCTACAAAATAGGTATACATCACCCATTCTGAGTTGCCAAATATATGGTACAGAAACAAATACAACTTCATTAATATAGTTGTCGTGCAAAATACGACAACACATATACTGTGAGTTTAAATACAAATATTGTCTAATAGAGAGTATTTAAACTCAAAAGGAGTCCTCAACTTACTTACTTACAAAATTTGCACATATCACCCATAACTATAGCATTATATCAAATCACACCTTATTATTTAAAATAACAATTAGAGAAAATTAAATCTTTATTCATAAAAAGTTGGGGTCTTACACCTTCGATCCGCTTTAATAATCCTGGAAAAAAAATTAGAGTTAAAACTAATTCAAATAATTAAAAATTAGGGAATAAATAAAAATTAATTCTAGTCCTAGGCAACGGCGCCAAAAACTTGATGCGTTAAAAATATGTACTGCAAGTGCACATTATCAAATTAAAGAACTGACAAGTACAGGTCGAACCCACATAGACTTGACTAATTTTAATGTTTCCTTAATATCTATTTTAGGCAAATTAGAAATAAAGATTGAAAATTGATTAACTAGAATATGAAAACTAATAATGAGAAAACAATATAGGAATCCGAATCCATTAAATAATAACCATAACATACAATTCAATCTCTTCTATTTTTATAACTTAACTATGATTTTGATCTCCCTTCCCTTTAATTTAGTAATTTTATAATTAAAGTGGGCAAGCATAGACTATAAAAATTTAAGGATTAACTATAACTCATCAAAACTTCTTTGAGCAAGACTCATACCTTAACAATAATCTATCAAAACCTCTTAATTAATTTAAAATCACATAAGAACTATAAAATGAAGGTATTTTAATAACGAAACATGAAGGTGAAATCAATTAAACATAAAAACATAAATAATAGAAGAGATGAAAAATATTATCAAGAATAATTATTTAATTTCATCTTCATCCTGGATGAAAGAAATTAGCTAGACATGAAAAATAATTAAAATAACTAAAATAAAGAAAAGAAGAAGATTAAAAATAAATAAGAAAACCCCCTTTAATTAACCATCATAATAAAGAAGTAATTTAATCTACTGCTACTGTAGCGCCCCCAAATCCGGGTATCTTACAACCCGACAGATGGTGCTATACTGTACAAACATTCATACATTCATTCAATTGAAAGTCTCAAAGAATGAACATAACTTATATATATTTAATTCAATATTTACATTTCCCAAGTTCTAACCCATTACAAAGGTTCTCTTGTCATAATATTCATTACATTACAACAATAGACCTATATTATTACATGACAGCTTAATAATCTGCCTTAGCTTTTCCTTTATCCTTATTTGATCCTTCAGGACGTTCAGTCTTAGCTGCATTCATATGGTTCAAGCAAGAGTGAGCATGACTAGCTCAGCAAGTATAACAATTTCAATAATAACATGCTTAAAACATATGAATCATATATCTTCGATAACTGAACAATAGCTATGAAGTACTACTAATGATTCAAAATAGCAATTCATCTTTCCTTTCAAAATGTTTCACAATGAATAAATCCAGTAAAACATTCACTCCGGTCAAAGACCTTGAGTATTCATTCTTTCTTTGAAAAGGACAACCCGGACCTAAGTCCGTAAGCCCGATATTACTTACGAGCACTTCTAGGTGATCAGCCTATTGTACTCTGTTTAGATCAATACTACATCCATTAAACGTATGTACGTTTAATCATTTGGCAACCTCGCGTGCCTGTCGTTTTACCGACAAAACATTTGTTTAACAATTTAGTCTTCTTTTGAAAACTATCAGTAGTTGACAAAAGATATTAGCATTTGATAACAGATGAACAGATTATCAATAATCCACTCAATATGTTAAGTTTAGCCAAAGAAACTGGCTTTAACTTCATTATACTTCAATTCATGCGAAAGGATACATGAACATCATAAACTTGTTCAGATTGAACTGAAACAAGAGTTAGAATACTTGCCTTTAGCGTCTGCTACTGTGTATTTTACTTTACGTTCAAGTCTTTCAAGTCTCTACAATACATGATCACATAATGCCTTACATTAGGTCACATATAATCAAGTATGTATCTGAATATATCTTACCCTTCATTTCAATCTAATTATAGATTAGATTTCATTCTTATGCGTTTTGACTTATCGTTTGCTTTACATTCATTCGACTTGGTTATATTAACCATTCTTCATTACTTTTAAGTCTTAACAATGTCCTAACAATGTTACTTTAAGTTGTTTAAGGTAGGTTTAATTCAATCTCCTACCATTCCCTTCCTTTCCCTTCATTTTTATTCTTTACTGTAAAAGTTCTGTGCCTGGCGCCGCGGCGCGGGCATTACTCTAGCAACTCGCGCTGCGGCGCGAATTAGCAGTAGCTGAGTCCCAGATGTCGCGCTGCGGCTCGACCAAAAAGCTTAGGGTTGGTGCCGCGGCGCCAACTCTGTGCACCAGAAAATATTTCTAACTTTTTATTTTTGTGAACTTCCCGGACGCATAACTTCTTTGTTTTAAGTCCGAATTGGCTCGTTCAAAAGCCTACGGTTCACAAATTACGTAATCTACGCGTTCATGCAAGAATTTTATCTATTTGACTTCGTTTGCTAAAAATTCACGTATTGGTTCATTTTTAACGAAAACGATAAACGTTCGTGAACGTTAAACGCTCGTTTCTTCGTTCTAAGTCGGAATTCGTCCATTTTCGAGTTCGCAACTCTTAAATGACAAACATGACTTGTCTCCATTAAAAAAATAACATTTCCGAACTCAAACTCAAAATTTGACTTCCATTCTGGGAAATTTACGAATTCGACGATTATCGTCTAATCGTGCGATTTTTGGCAATTCTTCGTTCTTAGAACTTGTTCAACACTACCAATGAATTACATTCATAATGTGAACATCTTAACATCCTTATTCCAAATATTTATACTCATGGTTGGATTTTAACTTATCTCATTGTAAGCTTATACTTGATAACTTTCAAACTACTTATGAACTTATCATTCATAACTTATGACCATTAAAGTTCTAAATCATCATCCATACATGATTTCATCATATAACTTTACTTATGTATTCTTGATACATACGTTCTTACAAGTTGATGTATATACATATACTTTCATTAATAAACCTATCACAAGTTCATCATGCATTCACATAAGTTTACAACTTATGCTATCTTAAATGACTTATTACCAACTTATGTGGCTTAAGTTTATTACTTATACATACTTCTTTCTTTCTTTCTTTCTTTTATCATTCATGTTCCTTAATCCAAGCTTTTCTTATCAACCTATCATGTTAAAGATAGAAGATAATTGGAGAAGGAGTCTTACATTCGAAGTCTTTAATAAGTAGCTTCTTCTTCTTCTTGACTTATGGAATAACTTACTTGTAACTTAATCTTCCTAACAATTAAGCACTTTGAGAGAGAGAGTGTTTGGATTATTTGAACAACTATTAAATGACTTGCCAACCTTCACTATTTATAGAATTCCTAAGGTTAGGGCAATTTAGTCCATTCCATCATCCCACCTCCTTTTGCACCTCCTTACTATTCATTACTTGCAAGGCACAAAACCTATCCCTTACTTGGTCATTACTTATCTTGGTTATCACTTATCTTGATAACCACACTTTATCCATATCACTATGGTTTGCTCCATGGATCACACAATCCAATGAACTTTAGCTTGGACTTAGATTAAATGAACATTGGGCTTTACTTAACAAACCTTCATATGTTTATTAATTCATAAATTGGGCCTTAACCCTTAATTCACTTGGGTTTGTACAAAATCCTAACCAATCTTTACAAGTCCATTAATATTACATAATACATATACATATAGTTTATGTATTATTCTCGTATTCTAATTCATATAGAATTTATATACGATAATGTATTCTTCTTACAAACTCATGTAATACATGGTATTATACTCGTTTCCATTCCTTAACGCAATAGTTCTTCATTTTCCTTACGTTCTCGATTTAAGTCCGCAAGCGAAATATTACGTTTTTCATAACTAGATTATTATTACATAATCCGTCTTACTTTAATATTCTACCATTACGTATTTCTCGGAAATTCAAAAATAAATCCCAAGTAAATACCGATGAATAGTGTTTTTCGGAAAATTTCTCAGAAAACTTTTATTTTCGTCTTAGAAATTCAAACACCTTAAATCCTTCACATAGCTCAAATACTATGATATTCCAATATCAATAGGTTACAAAACGACAACCATCTTGATATCCCACATAATATGATTTTATTATTATTTAATTTAATAAAATCATCTTACATAAAAATCCAAATTTCTCGGTCGTTACATTCTTCCCCCCTTATAAAGATTCTGTCCTCAGAATCTCGTTTTTTTTTTCTTCAAATAATTGAGGAAAATTTTTCTTCATCTTTTCTTCTAACTCCCACGTTGCTTCTTCAGCATCATGGTTCTTCCATAACACCTTCACTGATGATATTACTTTGTTCCTCAGAACTTGTTCCTTTCTATCGATGATTTGAACTGGCGATTCTTCATATGATAAATCCTTCTCGATATGAATCGGCTCATACTCGATTACATGCTTATAGTCCGGCTTATACGGACGTAATACAGATACGTGAAACACGTTATGTATTCTTTCTAGGTCTGGAGGTAGTGCTATCTTATAAGCTACCTCTCCCACCCGATTTAATATTTCAAAAGGTCCTATAAACCTTGGACTTAATTTTCCTTTCTTTCCAAAGCGTATCTTTCCTTTCCAGGGAGATACCTTCAGAAACACATACGAACCTACTTCGAACTCTCGATTTAATCGATGTGAGTCCGCATACTTCTTCTGTCTGTCTTGAGCCGTGACGAGACGCATCCGAATTAACCTTACTATATCCGCTGTTTGCTGCACCAATTCTGGTCCTAGCATCCGGCGTTCTCCCACCTCATCCTAACACAATGGTGTTCTGCATCTTCTTCCATACAGAGCTTCATAAGGCGGCATACCTATGCTTGCATGATAACTGTTGTTAAAAGCAAATTCTACCAGTGGTAGGTGATCATCCCAACTACCCTTGAAATCCATGACGCAAGACCTCAGCATGTCTTCTAACGTCTGAATTGTTCTCTCACTCTGCCCATCAGTTTGTGGATTATAAGCCGTGCTTAACTTTAACTGTGTTCCCAGCTGTTCTTGCAAACTTCTCCAGAAGTTCGATGTGAATCGTGGATCACGATCTGACACAATCGATATCGGTACTCCATGTCTGGAAATAACTTCCTTGACATAAAGTTTAGCTAACTGGTCCAAGTTATACTTGACCCTAATTGGTAAGAAGCGAGCCGATTTCGTCAATCGGTCGACTATTACCCAAATAGAATCGTACCCTTTTGACTTTGTTGGAAGTCCTACCACAAAATCCATCGAGATATGCTCCCATTTCCATTCTGGAATCTCCAATGACTGTAGCAAGCCACTGGGTCGTTGATGTTTGGCTTTAACTTTTTGACAAGTCAAACACCTACTTACATACTCTGCTATTTCCCTTTTCATGCTTGGCCACCAAAAACTCTGTCGAAGGTCTTGATACATCTTAGTGCTACCAGGATGTATCGAGTACCTTGAACTATGAGCTTCTTGTAACACTTGCTTCTTTAATTCCGTCTCATTCGGAATCCAAATTCTTCCTTCAAATCTTAATAATCCTTCATTATCAAGGCTATATTTATCATCTCCTTTATCGGATAACCGCTTCTTCATTTGGTTACACTCATCAATCTTGAGTTGTACCTCCTTGACCCTCTCTACAATGGTAGATTGTCTCTCCGTTGCAAAAAGTATCTTCCCCGATTCACTCGGCATCTTCACTTCTATTTCCATCCTAGCCATCTCTGTTATTAACTCATTTTGAGCCGTTAACATAGACAACTTTTCCCGACCCTTCCTACTTAAGGCGTCGGCAACTACATTGGCTTTCCCAGGGTGATACAGGATTTCACAGTCGTAATCCTTTATCAACTCCAGCCATCTTCTCTGTCTCATATTCAACTCCTTCTGAGTGAAGATATACTTTAGACTCTTATGGTCTGTATATATCTCACATTTCTCCCCATAAAGATAATGCCTCCATATCTTTAGGGCAAATACTACCGCGGCCAGTTCCAGGTCATGAGTAGGGTAAACTTTCTCATAATCCTTCAACTGCCGTGATGCATACGCAATGACTTTGCCATGCTGCATGAGCACGCAACCAAGCCCTCTATGCGAAGCATCACTATATACTACAAAATTTCCTGTGTCATCTGGCAATGACAAAACAGGTGCTTTACTTAGTCTTTTCTTCTGTTCTTGAAAACTGTCTTCACATTTATCCGTCCATACGTATTTCACCGTCTTCCTTGTTAAATTAGTCAACGGGGTAGCTATCTTCAAAAAATCTTGGATAAATCTTCGATAGTAACCCGCTAACCCTAGGAAACTCCGCACCTCAGTTGGCGTTTTCGGTTGTTGCCAGTTCATCACTGCTTCTACCTTTGCTGGATCCACTGAAATCCCTTCCTGATCAACGACATGACCTAAGAACTGTACTTTCTCCAGCCAAAATTCACACTTAGTGAATTTTGCATATAACTTCTCCTTTCTTAGTGTTTCCAACACTAATCTTAAGTGTTCAGCATGTTCTTCTGGCGTCTTTGAATAGACTAGAATATCATCAATAAACACAACCACAAACTTGTCCAAATAAGATTTGAACACTCTGTTCATCATGTCCATAAATGCAGCTGGTGCATTCGTCAACCCAAATAACATCACCAAAAACTCGTAATGACAATAACGAGTTCTGAATGCCGTCTTTGGTATATCCTCTTTCCTCACCTTCAACTGGTGATACCCCGTCCGCAAATCTATTTTAGAAAAATACTTTGCCCCTTTCAACTGATCAAAGAGATCATCAATCCTGGGCAATGGGTATTTATTCTTTATCGTTAATTTGTTCAACTCTCGATAGTCGATACAAAGTCTTAACGATCCATCTTTCTTCTTGACAAACAACACTGGTGCACCCCACGGGGAAACACTTGGTTGAATATACTTCTTATCCAACAGTTCTTGTAATTGAACCATTAGCTCTTTCATTTCCACCGGCGCCATACGGTACGGTGCCCTTGACACTGGTGCCGCTCCTGGCACAATGTCTATTACAAATTCGATCTCCCTATCCGGTGGTAAACCCGATAACTCACTTGGAAATACATCCATGAATTTGTTTACTATAGGTATTTGTTCCATGGTTGTTCCCACTCGCTGGGTATCAACAACATGGCACAAATAACCCACACACCCCTTTCTTAAGAGTTTTCTAGTTTGTGTCATCGTAAGACAACACGATCTTCCCGGTGATTTATTACCGTAGAATACTACAGGAGGTTGCTTCAACATCCTAATGCTCACACGTTTCTTTTGGCAATCTATAATTGCTCCATGGTTAATCAACCAATCCATTCCGAGAATTACATCAAATTCTCTCAACCTTATCGGTATTAAATCTACCGATAACTTACATCCACATACATCTACGTAACAACTCCTATGAATATTATCCACATGAATTATCTCTTCATTTGCTACCTTAATGATCACAGGTATAGGCAACTTTTCGGGAAATAATTCTAATCGTCTAGCAAAATCACATGCTATAAACGAACAAGTAGCACCCGAATCAAAAAGCACATATGCATTAATGTTATTGATTGGGATAATACCTGCAACTACGTCTCCGGATGCCACCGCATCTTGGACTGTCATATTAAAAGTACGGGCCATTGGTCTACCCGGCAGAATTGGACCGCTAATAGATAACTTTCCACTATTAGTGCCCTTATTTCCTTCCATACCCTTCTTCGGGCAATTCTTTGCTATGTGGTCAGTTGATCCACATACAAAACATCCGTGATTTTTCTTCGGATTTGGACAGTTAGGCGAAATGTACCCGTCCTGTCCACAATTATAACATACGGCCTTTCCTTTGAGACAGACTCCCAAGTGAGTCTTCCCGCAGGTTTTATAGGCCTCCATCCTCCTTTTTGAATTGCCTTGTTTCACTCCGGTATTCCCAGAGTTAAAACCCTTTCTTTTCTGACCGTTACCACTACCACTGGCTCCTTCGGTCTTAATTCCCCCATCAACTCTTCCTTTATTTTTCTTATCTTTGTGGTACTGGCTTAAAGCCTCATTCCCACCTTCGGTTATTATTGCCTTCTCTAATATAGTTCCAAAGGAAGTACTTTGGAACACAAAGATTCGGCTGTAGAGCCAGGGTTTTAAGCCCTGCTCGAATCTTCTAGCCTTTCTCACTTCAGTGTCCACTTGATGTGGAGCAAATCGTGCCAGTTCATTAAACTTGGCGGCATACTGGGGAACTGTCATATCCCCTTGTTTCAATTCCAGAAACCTTATTTTCATTCTTCCTTGCATACTCGTGGGAAAATAATTCTCGAAGAAAATCTCCTTAAACCTCTCCCACGTTAGGTTTCCTATATCGGCCCTAGCCTGGTTTACCTCCCACCAGAAGTTGGCCTCTCCTTTCATCAAATAGGTTGCAAAGGCAACCTTTTGACCCTCCTCCACATTTGTAATTACAAATGCTTTCTCAATTTCTTTCACCCAAGTTTGGGCTTCTATAGGGTCCGTAGTTCCCTTGAACTCCGGAGGACCTACACTTTTAAAGTCCTTAAAAGTAGTAGCTCGTACTACTCTAGGAATTATAGGTACATTAGCCCCCGTTCTACTAAATGAAGCCGTTAAAAGATTAACGAACTCTTGCATTGGATTAACCGGACCACCTTCCGGTTGGTTAACATTAGCTTCTTGATTTCGTTGTCCCCTTCTTGGCGGCATTTCGCTGTTAAGAAAACAACACATCATTATTACTTTCTTCTTGTGAGTTAGTTATTATTTGTGATAAAACATTAACTCATACTCATTACTCAATATGTTCCATAAAAGAGGCTTATATTGATTAATAACTTGTAGTATAACACTACATTGTTTACATCATTCATCCTTAGCTAATTACATTACTCAGTCTTAGCTGATTACATTACCATCCCGCAATTAATTTCCAAAAATTGGGATTTACAAAAGACTACCCTTGTTTATACAAAAGAGGGTTTTACGTCACTACTAGATACATAATATTTACATATCTACGCTACTCTAGCTATTGCTAGATTACATCTGCCGTAAGGCATTCTCAAAATCTTTGCTGGCCAGTCCGGCTATAACATCCCGACTGATGGTATGTCGTGTCTGCCCCGCCTCTACTGGATACCCAGCCACTTGCTGCTGGAAATCCACATGAGAACTCCTATGTATATAGGACATCCTATCCAATCTCCTCTGTTTAGTCTTTAGCTCTTGCTTGAGCTCAAAGACTTCACATTTTAGCTCTCGGACCTTGTCCTTAGCTAAAACACGATCATCGTGTTCCTCCTCCCACATTCCCTCTATGTTAAGCTTGTCCTCACGGACAGCTTGGAGTTCCGCTTTCAACTCCTTTACCTCCTGGCAATAATGGGCATTCCTATCCAATACCGTCATAAACAATGCTTTCATCGAATCCCCCGTAGACATCTCCTCTACGGGTGGAACTTGGTCAAAGGACATTACGTCCACCTCCTCCTCAAGCATGCCATCGAAAATAGACATATAGTCTAAATTGTCCGAGTCTCCAGACTCTATTGCTACCACTTCTGGCTCTATCGCTACGGGATTTGGTAGTATCTCTACCCGATTAACCGAATCCTCGCTTACAACATGTATATTTCTATACATATCATTTTCTCCTGACATCTACAATAAAATAATACAATTTGATTAGTACATGTCAGTAACATAAATAAAAACACATAGCATACTATAATGCATTTTTATAAGGTTATCTTTCTTCTTTTACTTCTTTATTAAGGTTATGACTTAAGGTTCTAATTCCCTTTAAGTTTTATAACCTAGGCTTTGATACCAACTTGTAGCGCCCCCAAATCCGGGTATCTTACAACCCGACAGATGGTGCTATACTGTACAAACATTCATACATTCATTCAATTGAAAGTCTCAAAGAATGAACATAACTTATATATATTTAATTCAATATTTACATTTCCCAAGTTCTAACCCATTACAAAGGTTCTTTTGTCATAATATTCATTACATTACAACAATAGACCTATACTATTACATGACAGCTTAATAATCTGCCTTAGCTTTTCCTTTATCCTTATTTGATCCTTCAGGACGTTCAGTCTTAGCTGTATTCATATGGTTCAAGCAAGAGTGAGCATGACTAGCTCAGCAAGTATAACAATTTCAATAATAACATGCTTGAAACATATGAATCATATATCTTCGATAACTGAACAATAGCTATGAAGTACTACTAATGATTCAAAATAGCAATTCATCTTTCCTTTCAAAATGTTTCACAATGAATAAATCCAGTAAAACATTCACTCCGGTCAAAGACCTTGAGTATTCATTCTTTCTTTGAAAAGGACAACCCGGACCTAAGTCCGTAAGCCCGATATTACTTACGAGAACTTCTAGGTGATCAGCCTATTGTACTCTGTATTGATCAATACTACATCCATTAAACGTATGTACGTTTAATCATTTGGCAACCTCGCGTGCCTGTCGTTTTACCGACAAAACATTTGTTTAACAATTCAGTCTTCTTTTGAAAACTATCAGTAGTTGACAAAAGATATTAGCATTTGATAACAGATGAACAGATTATCAATAATCCACTCAATATGTTAAGTCTAGCCAAAGAAACTGGCTTTAACTTCATTATACTTCAATTCATGCGAAAGGATACATGAACATCATAAACTTGTTCAGATTGAACTGAAACAAGAGTTAGAATACTTGCCTTTAGCGTCTGCTACTGTGTATTTTACTTTACGTTCAAGTCTTTCAAGTCTCTACAATACATGATCACATAATGCCTTACATTAGGTCACATATAATCAAGTATGTATCTGAATATATCTTACCCTTCATTTCAATCTAATTATAGATTAGATTTCATTCTTATGCGTTTTGACTTATCGTTTGCTTTACATTCATTTGACTTGGTTATATTAACCATTCTTCATTACTTTTAAGTCTTAACAATGTCCTAACAATGTTACTTTAAGTTGTTTAAGGTAGGTTTAATTCAATCTCCTACCATTCCCTTCCTTTCCCTTCATTTTTATTCTTTACTGTCAAAGTTCTGTGCATGGCGCCGCGGCGCGGGCATTACTCTAGCAACTCGCACTGCGGCGCGAATTAGCAGTAGCCGAGTCCCAGATGTCGCGCTGCGGCGCGACCAAAAAGCTTAGGGTTGGCGCCGCGGCTCCAACTCTGTGCACCAGAAAATTTTTCTAACTTTTTATTTTTGTGAACTTCCCAGACGCATAACTTCTTTGTTTTAAGTCCGAATTGGCTCGTTCAAAAGCCTACGGTTCACAAATTACGTAATCTACGCATTCATACAAGAATTTTATCTATTTGACTTCGTTTGCTAAAAATTCACCTATTGGTTCATTTTTAACGAAAACGATAAACGTTCGTGAACGTTAAACGCTCGTTTCTTCGTTCTAAGTCGGAATTCGTCCATTTTTGAATCCGCAACTCTTAAATGACAAACATGACTTGTCTCCATTGGAAAATAACATTTCCAAACTCAAACTCAAAATTTGACTTCCATTCCGGGAAATTTACGAATTCGACGATTATCGTCTAATCGTGCGATTTCTGGCAATTCTTCGTTCTTAGAACTTGTTCAACACTACCAATGAATTACATTCATAATGTGAACATCTTAACATCCTTATTTCAAATATTTATACTCATGGTTGGATTTTAACTTATCTCATTGTAAGCTTATACTTGATAACTTTCAAACTACTTATGAACTTATCATTCATAACTTATGACCATTAAAGTTCTAAATCATCATCCATACATGATTTCATCATATAACTTTACTTATGTATTCTTGATACATACGTTCTTACAAGTTGATGTATATACATATACTTTCATTAATAAACCTATCACAAGTTCATCATGCATTCACATAAGTTTACAACTTATGCTATCTTAAATGACTTATTACCAACTTATGTGGCTTAAGTTTATTACTTATACATACTTCTTTCTTTCTTTCTTTCTTTTATCATTCATGTTCCTTAATCCAAGCTTTTCTTATCAACCTATCATGTTAAAGATAGAAGATAATTGGAGAAGGAGTCTTACATTCGAAGTCTTTAATAAGTAGCTTCTTCTTCTTCTGGACTTATGGAATAACTTACTTGTAACTTAATCTTCCTAACAATTAAGCACTTTGAGAGAGAGAGTGTTTGGAATATTTGAAACACTATTAAATGACTTGCCAACCTTCACTATTTATAGAATTCCTAAGGTTAGGGCAATTTAGTCAATTCCATCATCCCACCTCCTTTTGCACCTCCTTACTATTCATTACTTGCAAGGCACAAAACCTATCCCTTACTTGGTCATTACTTATCTTGGTTATCACTTATCTTGATAACCACACTTTATCCATATCACTATGGTTTGCTCCATGGATCACACAATCCAATGAACTTTAGCTTGGACTTAGATTAAATGAACATTGGGCTTTACTTAACAAACCTTCATATGTTTATTAATTCATAAATTGGGCCTTAACCCTTAATTCACTTGGGTTTGTACAAAATCCTAACCAATCTTTACAAGTCCATTAATATTACATAATACATATACATATAGTTTATGTATTATTCTCGTATTCTAATTCATATAGAATTTATATACGATAATGTATTCTTCTTACAAACTCATATAATACATGGTATTATACTCGTTTCCATTCCTTAACGCAATAGTTCTTCATTTTCCTTACGTTCTCGATTTAAGTCCGCAAGCGAAATATTACGTTTTCCATAACTAGATTATTATTACATAATCCGTCTTACTTTAATATTCTACCATTACGTATTTCTCGGAAATTCAAAAATAAATCCCAAGCAAATACCGATGAATAGTGTTTTTCGGAAAATTTCTCGGAAAACTTTTATTTTCGTCTTGGAAATTCAAACACCTTAAATCCTTCACATAGCTCAAATACTACGATATTCAAATATCAATAGGTTACAAAACGACAACCATCTTGATATCCCACATAATATGATTTTATTATTATTTAATTTAATAAAATCATCTTACATAAAAATCCAAATTTCTCGGTCGTTACAGCTACTCCTAACCTAAACTAATACAATACCTAATACTTTGTCCTCTCTAAAATAAGAGACCTATTTATAGGGAAAATAACTTTGAACCCTAATTTAGATTCATTGGACTTGAACACTTTTGTTCCCTTTCTATGTAGGTTTCAACTTCCAAGTGATAATCAACTTCTCAAAAAGATCTTCTAGATAAAGAGATCTTCTAAATAAACTTTCCTTTCTCTTGTTGGATTTGACTTACACACCAAGATTGTTCCACCTCTTTCCTTCTCTTTGCAAGATTCTTCTTGGATATTCCTTACATGAATAAGAGCATTAAATATCGCTTGATCACCAAGATTTTGACTTTATTACAACAAATATTAAATCTTATAAAATAAAATAAAATAAAACATATTAATTTAATAAACTAATATAATTAAAAGGAAAAAATTAGGGCTACTAAAATGTATGAATTATGTGTCTATCATATAGTTTATATACTTTTCACTTATATCATATTATCATTTTAAATCAACCCCTACACTTTATACATTCATACTTTATCCCATGTTTTCTATTTTCTTTTCAGTTAGGCCCTTAAGTTATAAAAAAAAATTATTTTTTAATTTATTGTATAACCTATTATCCCAAACACCCAATGTCTCAAGCCACTAAAGAATTAATTGCCGAATCAAAAGAGTATTTGGATTGTTGACGATGAAAGTGACCGAATATACTACTTTATTAATAAATGTGGTCATAGATATTTAAAACACAAACAGGAAGAGCTTAGATAGGATATAGTTGATGCACAAGATTACCTTGAAAAATTGCAACGTCGATATCAAGAAGGACAAAGAAAAGTTGAAGTAAGGAAACGTCAACAAGTTAAAGCAAAAAAACTTCGAAAGGCTACACCTGATATGGTTTCTATATGTTCTTTTATAAAAGATAACATCTCTTTATTAAAAGATGACATATCTTCTATAAAAGAAGGCCTTGTTGACTTGTGGACACATCTTCAAGCAAAACAAAAGAAAGAAAAAGAGGATGTTTCAAATTTTGGGGCTACATACAGTTGTGATGTATGTGTCCATGAATATTCTTGAAGTTCCAAAAGTTTTTCCAAAGATTGTGTATGAGGAACAAATTGAGAAAAACTCTAAAATTACTTTTAATATGTTTGTTACCGAAGAAAGGATGATTCGAGAAGTTGATCGAATCCAAATTGACATTGTTGATGCGTTGTTCTAGAAGGCTTATTTTTAGCACCTTTGAATACAGAAGCAATCCTCTCATCAATTCTCTTTTCAAAAACTCTTTAGCCTTACCACGTGATGATATTGTCAAAGGTGTTCCAAAATGTTCTTCCATTGTAGAAGAGTTCATTGTTTATTCTATCATATTATAAAACTAGAGGTTAGACCTGATAATTTAAGTTGAAAATCATATAGTTAACCAAAACCACTTGGATATATTGGGTTGGTTAACTAGTTTTTAGGTGATAGATTGGTTTGGTTTTGGACCCATATTATTATTACAAATATAGGTTGGATCTAGTTTAACTAATTTTGACCTATATTAGTCTATAATAGTTTTTTGCACTTTGTAGAGCTAATACATCAACATTTATGCATTATTACATTACATTCTTATATAACACATATACATTATACATATTACATTATATACATATTACATACTTTTGTAATTTATACATTTACAATTATGTATAAAAATCATTTCACTAATTATGGAGTTAATCCATAATAAAGTTAACACTTTTAGTGTAACGAACTACTAATTTAAATAATTAATATCTCCTCCGTTAATTAATTAAAATAACTCATTAAAATTATACAATTGATATTATATAATTTAATTTAATTTCCTATTTTTCTCCATAAATTGTTTTATATTATATTATATAATTTAATTTAATTTCCCCAACCTCCACACCCCACTCCAACCCCTACCTCACCCCCCCTCCAAAGAATATTTATTGATTATGTATACACCCCCACCCATAACCCCTCAACCCCCAAAAAATAATATTTATTGATTATGTATACACCCCCACCTCCGCCTTCACCCCAACCCTACCCGTACCCCTCAGCCCCACCCCTATACCTCAGTCCCCCCCAAAAAGTATTTATTGATTATGCATACACATCCACCACCAACCCCAACCCTCACCCCTCAACCAAAAAAAATATATTTATTCATTCTGTATACACCTCCAACCCACCCCCACCCTACGCCCTCCCCCCCCCCCACTTCACCCCCACCAAAAAAAATAATATTTATTGATTATGTATACACTCTAACCCCACCCTCTACCCCGCCCACCCCCACGCCCCCCAAAAAAATAATATTTATTGATTATGTATACACCCCCCATGCCCCCCACCCCCCGCCACACCCCATCCCTTAAAAAAATATTTATTGATTATATATACACTCAAAAAAAATATTTACTTATTATATTAATAAAATTCTCAATAATATCATTAATTTTAATTAACATTAATGTAATTTTTTTTGAAAGTGCCTATAATCACAAAATTAATATTTTTAATACTCAAATTAGTCCTATCAATTAAAATTTTTAGTTTCAAACTTGGGGTCTAAAAAATTAAAATAAGACTCTTTTAGTATAACAGAAATTAATATTTTAGTGAAACTATAATTTGAAAAATAGGTCGGCCTGGATTCGTCCCATAACCATTTAAATCCAAACCACATAACTCATATTAAATATAGGTAATATGGTTTTAGTTACAAAACCAATACAAACCTATTTTATGTAACCCAAAACTAACCCAAACTTAATTATTTTTTGCCAAGTCTACTCGAGGTCGAGTTTTCTCCGACAAGAGGAGAATGATGGTAACTCCAAGTCAAGAATAAAAAAGAGATTTTTTATATTTTTTATTATGTTTAATATAAAAGTAGTTGATGTGTTTTATGTATTTTATTTATTAGTAATGATTTAGGATGTTAATTAATGATTAGGAATTATTAATAAGAGTATTTTAGTCGTTTAGTACTTTTATTATTCTCCAAGTAATATTAGGATTTTGTGTCTCTTTAAATAGTGATATAATCCACACAAGTCATTTAGACTACATATTATTGATATTGAAGTTGATTATTTTACCGTAGATGTATTTTATCCATCTTGGTATTGATACGTGGAGTTGATACACTTGAGAGATTCTAGTGGTTTAGTTTAAATTCTAGTTTATTTTCTATTAATTATTCATCCCAAACTTGTCCTGCATCAAGTTGATAAACATGCTTTTATACCATTTTTTTTAGTATTACAAATAACATAATTCAGAACAAATGCACAAAGAAAGAGCAGTTTCTTATTACATAGGCAGTTTATATACTATTTGTGGGCAAGAAAATCGTGCCTTGCTAGTTAGGAATTCGTGTTGGATGAGGAAGAGAAAAATCCACGAAGAGCATGGAATTGATTGATTGGTTGAAGAGGAGAGAAGAACAAGTGGGCGATTATTCCAACGACACGTGGCAGAACTCTTAGAATCTGAAAATCGTGTTAGGGTAGTAGGGATTCCATGATATTTCTTAAGTGCTTCGAGTTGAGAGAATATCCAAGTCTTGAGTGCTCTGAGAGAGAATGTTCAAGTTCCAAGTCACCAAAGAGAGTCCCCTTTCCTTTAAAGAATGGAAGGGGTTTTTATAGAGTTTCCTGGAATTAAGTAGTCACATGTCAGGCACATATCTTCAGGAAAATTCTAAAAATACCCTTTAGTCATTAGAATAATGCCCATATCGCCATGTCCTTCTTGCCACCAATCCAATCCCTCAATCAACTCTCAAAACGAGCCGCCTCCACGAGCCTTCTACCTCAGGACACGTGGATGCTTCTCTCGGGTCTAGTACATTTATTTTTAACTTTTTTAACTTCATTCAATTAGGTCATATGAACCCTAATTTGCACATTTAATGAGGTTGTAGAACCTTAATTGTGCATTTAATTCAATTAGTCCATGTGAACCCTAATTTACACTTGGGCCCACTTTATTTTTATATGTGATTTTATTGTACCATAATTATGTGGTTTTATTGTTCATAGAAACTAGTTTTCAAAACAACCAAAAATGAGGCAAATAATTAATAGGAAAAAAAAGAACCACAATTTCATCTGTAATTTTTACTATGAAAGTTGTTTGGGGACAAGTTTGGACCAACTAAAAGTTTAACTTTTAAATAATCAATAACTCTCACCACTCAATGCGTTCAGTTTGTCTGAGCTTATTTTTTATTTCTCTCTGGTGAGAAAGGATACGTGGACAGATTGATAGCTTTGTCAATTCCATATGTTTTCCACAGTGACCTAAATTCATAGGCTAATGTGATAGGTTAGCAGTTGATCATTGTTGGGCTACCGGTTATCTTCGATATGGCTCCACAACAGGTAGAAATAATGTTTAAATTATATGTTGTGCATGTAGATTCGACTTACAACGCCTTATTGGGTAGACCTACTTTGACTTCTCTGCAAGTTGTGACGTCAATTTCTCACTTCAAAATCAAGTTCCCGACATCACATGGAGTTCGTGAGGTGGCAGGGGATTTGGATTTAGTCAGGCATTGCTATCGAAATGTCGTGACTGCTACGGGAGTAGGAGTTAGCACGCAGAAGCAGGCTATGTTGATAGAGATTTATCCCTTTACCGAAAGCAGTTATAAACGGTTGGTCATGCTAGCTGGGGAGATGGAAGAGTTCGAGTTGATTCCTGGCAAAAAGGATAAAATAGTGAAGATAGGTTCGGGTCTGCCAGAGCCTCTCCAAACGAATCTTATAGAACTCGTACGGTGTTATGCAGATATCTTTGCATGGGTGCCTAATGATATGCCCAGGGTGAGCCGAAAGATTGTGGAGCATAAGCTGGAGGTGCACCCATCGAAGAAGCCTGTTCGGCAAAAAAGATGGATTTTTACACCAGAGCGACAGAGGATTATTGATGAAGAAATTGCAAAGCTGCTAGCTGCAGATTTCATCTTCGAAATAGATTACCCGGAGTGGATGGAGAACATGGTCCTGGTCCAGAAGCAGAATGGGAAGTGGTGAGTCTGCATTAATTACACCGACTTAAATAAAGCTTGCGCGAAGGACTTCTACCCCTTACCTCATATTGATCAGCTTATTGATATGACTTCGGGGTATGCCTTACTTAGTTTTATGGATGCTTTTTCTGGTTGTCACCAAATTTCCATATGTAAAGAGGATATACCGAAGACGGCGTTCATCATGTATCGTTCGGTGTATGCCTATAAGAAGATGACTTTTGGCTTGATAAACGCGGGAGCCACTTACCAGAGGATGATGAACTTCGTGTTCCGAGGGCAGCTGGGAAGGAATATGGAAGTGTATGTCAATGACATGATCGTGAAGAGCATAATAGTGCAGAAGCACTTGGACGATTTAGAAGAACGTTTTCAGACAGCCCGTCATCATAATTTGAGCCTAAATCCGACCAAGTTCACTTTCGGTCTCGATGCACGTAAATTACTGGGTTACCTGGTCAGTCAGCGGGGTATCAAAGCCAATCTAGAGAAGATCCAAGCTATTTAGAACATGAAGACTCCTCAATCATTTAAAGATGTTCAACGGCTAGCAGGAAGAATTACAGCTTTGAGGAGGTTCATGTCTAAATCGGCAGAAAGTTGTTTGCCGTTCTTTGATACGTTGAAGGGGCCGAAGAATGCAAAGACGTTTCAGTGGACTTCAGAGTGTGAAGACGCCTTCTAGGGGATAAAGACGTATCTATCTTTGGCGCCTTTGTTAGTGAAGCCCTCTCCTGCTGAGCCATTATACTTGTATCTAACAGCTAGTTCATTGGCAGTGGGAGTAGTTTTAGTGTGTGAAGTTGGGGGTAAGCAGCACCAGGTTTACTATGTAAGTCATGTCCTTAGGGATGCTGAGACAAGGTATCCGAACATTGGAAAGTTTGCATTTGCTTTGATGATAGCTAGTCGAAAGCTTAGGCAATATTTTCAAGGTCTGTTATTGGTGGTTTATATGGATCAGCCTTTAAAGAAGGTTTTGGGCAAGCATGAGGTTTCGGGGAGACTTGCTACTTGGACAATGGAGTTGTCTCAATTTTTCATAGAATATCATCCCTGGAATGCTATTAAGGGGCAGGCCTTGACTAATTTCGTGGTCGAATGTTTGTTTTCTGAAGCTGATGATGGTGTGGGAGAAGCTGAAGAGTCTGACAGGGCAATTGCAGTTCTTCAGTAGAAGTAGAGTTCATGGACGCTTTATGCAGATGGATCTTCTACTTCAGACATCCGTGGATTGGAATTATTTTTACAAGTCTGGAGGGATTCAAGGTGCAGCAAGCCATCAGATTTTGGTTCATAGCAATGAAAAATGAAGCAGAGTACAAGGTGGTGCTAGCAGGAGTACGACTGGCGAAGAGTCTCAAAGTTCAGAAATTAATCATTTACAGTGACTCTCAGCTAGTCGTCAAACAGATTTCAGGGGAGTATGAAGCCCGAGGACCAAGAATGATCAAGTACCTAGTAGACTTGAAGGATCAGCTTTAGTATTTCCTGTCCTATGAGTTTCAAGGAGTTGAACACAATGATAATTCTATTTTCGATGCGTTGTCAAAGCTGGCTACTACAGATGCGAGTAATTTTGATGGATTTGTCTATTTGGAGATCCTGCAGTAGCCTAGTATCTAGCATGAATTGGTGATGTATGTTGAGCGTTCAAACTGCTGGTTGACTCCATATCTGGAGTATCTGGAAGATGGCATCCTTCTATCGGATCAGATGCTGCCAAGAAAGTTAAGTACAAGAGTGTTAACTTCGTTCTTATAGACGGGGATCTTTATCGAAGGGCTTTTTTTGTCTCCATTGTTGAAATGTTTAGTTTATTCAGAAGCTTATTATGCTCTTCGGGAGGTTCACGAAGTTATCTGTGGAGACCATATGGCTGCAAAGTCTTTAGCCCATAAGGTACTTCGGCAGGGGTACTATTGGCTTACAATTTTTAAAGAAGCTACGGAGTATGTGAAGAAGTTTCAGCTCAACAGTCCGATCCCACATCATCCACAAGAAGATCTGTACTCAATTTTATCTCCTATACATTTTGCTGTCTGGGGGTAGATATACTGGGTCCATTGCCGAAAGCTAAAGGTCAGGTCAGTTTTGTTATAGTCGTAATTGATTACATGACCAAATGGGTAGAAGCAAAACCACTTAGGTTGATAACGGAATAGGAGTGTTTAAAGTTTTTAAAGGAATTTATAGTGTTTCATTTCGGAATTCCTAAGGTGGTAATCTCAGATAACGGACGCCAGTTTGTGGGATCAAAATATGAAGCATTTCTAAAGGAGTTGGGAATCCATCACAGAAGGACTTTGGTAGCTCATCCATAGTCTAACGGGTAGGTTGAGGTAACCAATAGAACGCTTCTGAATGGGATCAAGCGTATACTAAATGAGGCTAAAGGAAGATGGCCAGAAGAGCTGATCAGCGTATTATGGGCTTATCGTACTACACCGAGGACTACGACAGGGGATTCTTCTTTCAAGCTGGCCTATGGTACCGATGCCTTGGTCCCAATTTAAATTGGAACTACAAGTCTTCGGGTCAGTCAGTTTAAAGAGATATACAATGAGAAAGGGCTGAAAGTCAATTTGGATTTACTTGAAGAAGTTAGGGAAACAGCTTTGATTAAGTTGGCAGCCTATCAGCGAAGAGTAGCTAGATACTACAATAAGGGGGTAAAGCTTCGAAGGTTTGAAATAGGAGATTTCGTCCCCAGGGAAGTCGAAGCGTCTACACCTCAGAATTTAGGAAAGCTAATGCCAAACTGGGAAGGACCTTGTGAAGTTATTGAAGTACCGAAGTCAAGGGCTTATAGGTTGAGGGCGTTAGATGGATCAGAAATAAAGAAAACTTGGCATGCTGATAGACTTCGAAAATATTTTCAGTAGAGAAGTGTCAGTATACCTGAGTCTGTAAATATTTGAATCATCATCAATAAAAGATTCTTTTTTCCCAATTGATCTTTTGTTCATTGTTGTTCAGTTCAATGGTGTAAGGAGGTTCGGGTGGACTCGCTAACCATTCGATGGTAGCCTATCTGTTTGGTGGATCTTATGAATTTGTTAGGCCATGCGTGGTAAACAATGTTCAATGGTGTAAGGAGGTTCGGGTGGACTCGCTGACCATTCGATGGTAGCCTATCTGTTCGCTGGATCTTATGAATTTGTTAGGATCTACGTGGTAAACAAAGTTCAATGGTATAAGGAGGTTCGGGTGGACTCAATGACCATTCGATGGTATCCTATCTGTTTGGTGGATCTTGTGAATTTGTTAGGCCCTGCGTGGTAAACAAAGTTCAATGGTGAAAGGAGGTTCGGGTGGACTCGTTTACCATTCGATGGTAGCCAATGTGATCGGTGTATTCTGTAAATTTGTTAGGCCATGCGTGGTAAACAAAGTTCAGCGGATTTGTTAGGCCCTACGTGGTAAGCAAAATCCATATGGTGCGAGGAAGTTCGGTTGTATTCTGTCAGATCCGTCTCATGCTTTGGTAACGAATAAGTATTGCATTACTTTATTACCTGATTTTGTTTAAGTGTTGAGTTTGGATTGTTATTACTTTATCTTACATGTTATATGAATTGCTTAATTATTAACTAACAGTTTAAGTTAGGTTTAAAAAGAGCTTGTACATTTTTCAAGTTGTTTGATGATGAATTATTGACAAGAAATGATCATAAAGGAGTGATAAGGAACAAAGTTGATATTTCATTAATATAATGATATTTATATTAAAGATAGAAATTTTTACAGAAGTCCTAAGCTATGGAAAATAGCAGTCATCTTCAGGCATCGCCTTTGCCTTCATCTTCGGAGTCGAGGAGAGATGGATCTACCTTGGCCGCGATAAGTTTTGCTTGGTCGTTGCTTCGACAAATCTCATAACCTTCGGTATACATCAGAACGATTTTCTCATTCAGCTCAGCTGATTTTCGGTAGTCGTCTTTTATCTATTGTCGTAGTTCTTCGGTTAGAGGTGGACCCAGCTCCTCCAGTGCTCGTAGCTTATCTTGAAGCTTGCGATGTCTGATCAAGTGTTTTTCCTTATCAGTTTGAGCCTTAGTATGGACTTCTTCGGCTTGCCTCGTTAAGCTTAGGTTGACCTTGGCAAGAGCTTCGTTTTGATTCCGAAAAGATTCATTCTTCTAAACTATGTCGACATTCATATCGACTGTAGCTCGTTGGTTGGCCTTGGTCGTCTCTAGCTCCTCTTTTATTCAAGCCAACTCTTTCTGAAGACCCTCATTGGTATAGAGGGTATCTCCGTGTTGACTTCTCTCCTGTGCCAAGGCCGACTTCAGAATGGCATTTTCCCTTCGGGCGGCGTCCTCTTTAGCTTCAGCTTCCTTATGTCTGAGACAGAGGTGCCCGAAGATAGCGTTTGCCTATATATATTCTGTAGCGCCCCCAAATCTGGGTATCTTCCAACCCGACAGATGGTGCTATACTGTACAACATTCATACATTCATTCAATTGAAAAGTCTCAAAGAATAAATATAACCTCTATATATTTAAAGTAATATTTACATTTCCTAAATTCTAAACCCGTTACAAAAGGTTCTTTGTCATAATATCAGTTAAATTATAACAATAGACCTATACTATTACAAGACAACTTAGTAATCAGCCTTAGTTTTTCCCTTATTTAATATTCGTTTCGGTTTATCATTATGCTTGCATTATAATTGACTAGGTTATCTCAACCTTTATACATCATCCTTAAGGTTTAACAATGTTTAATACATGTTACATTACCTTCCTTAAGTTATGTTTACTTCCATTTCTTTTCTTTATACTTAGAAAATTTTATTACTATCTTCACTCTGAGATTGGAGCTGCGGCGCCAGCTTTATACTTACATCTCGCGCTGCGGCGCGAGCTTAATGTATAACTGTCCCGGACTTGGCACTGCTACGCGAGTCCTTACTTAATGGGTCACGCTGCGGCGCCACACTCCAGAGGATTTTGACACTGTTCATGGCACTTCGGCGCCACTAATTGAACTAAGGTTCGCGCTGCGGTGAACTCTTGCAGTATGCTCGGTTACTGTTTCGCGGCGCGGCGCGGGTCTTTTGCCTAGGGTTGGCGCCGCGACACCAACTCTGTGCACCAGATATCATTTTAAGTTTTAAAATTTTGTGAACTTCCCGGACGCATAACTTCTTCATTATAAGTCCGAATTGGCCGTTCAAAAGCCTACGGTTCACAAATTACGTAATATACATGACCATTCAAGAATTTTATCTAATTGACTTCGTTTGCTAAAAATTCACCTATTAGTTCATTTTTAACGTAAACGATAAATGTTCGTGAACGTTCAATGCTCGTTTCTTCGTTCTAAGTCAAAAATCGGTCATTTTTGAGTCCACAACTCTTAAATGCCGATTATGACTTGTCTCTATTTGAAAACAATGGTTTCGTGATCAAACACAAAATTTGAATTCCATTCCGAGAATTTTACGTATTCGACGTTTATCATCCAATCGTGGAAATTCTGGCAATTCTTCATTCTTATGATTTGATCAACATTACAAATGAATTTCATTCATCGTGTAAACATCTCAACATACTTAATACAACAACATAGATTCATTGTTGGATTTTGACTTGTTCTTCATAAGTCTATAACTTGTCAAATTATAAACTACTTAAGATTTCCACTACAAAAAAGTCGATCATTACCGACGGCATATACCGTCGCCAATGATCCTATTGCCGTCGGCAATGAGGTCATTGGCGACGGCACAGTCCGTCGCCCGTCCCGTCGCCGTATGGGTCGTCGCCCCGGTCTCCCGTCGCTCGCCGTCGGCAAGTGTGTCATTGGCGACGGATGTCATTGGTGACGGCGTGCCGTCGCCTATGAGTCATTGCCGACGGCATGGCCGTCACCAATGGTCCCGTCGCCAATGACCCACTTTTAAAAAAAATAATAAAATTGCAAAATTCCCCTGTTCATTTACATATACATTGTACCTGTTGTACCTGTTATAAACTAAGAAAAATAAATAATGACAATATACGCATATCAATAACAATCATATCTTTTACTATCAACAATTAACATAATTAGATACCAAACTCAAATCTATACAACTCAAAAGCTAAATACATACATGAAAGTCAAAATATAAATATAAACAACTACTGCCCAAGATCAGGAATCTCTGTCCCATCGTCAGTCCCATCCTCCATAGTCTCATCCGCATCAGCTCGGAAATCATCACCATCTCCTCCACGAGCATCACCTGTGCCGCCATCTCCACCTCCACGAGTCTCATCAACAAGACCCTACAAAATTAAAATATTAATAACGGAGTCCCCAAAATAGATTATATTTATATTATTTTAGTTTGTGTCAGTTGTAACGCGTGTCAGTATGTCGATAACTAGGCGATAACTCGGTCTCCGTACGCCGGAATCGAGTACCGTCAGTTGTAACGCGTGTCTAATACCTACGCGGTGCTGTGTGTGTGTTTGCGTGGCGTTCGGACGGACGATGCGTGTTTCGGGCTCTTTTTCGGCTTTTTGGCTAAGTGTGGTTCAGTTTCGCAAACTAGGCGATAACTCGGTCTCCGTATGCCGGAATCGAGTACCGTCAGTTGTAACGCGTGTCTAATACCTACGCGGTGCTGTGTGTGTGTTTGCGTGGCGTTCGGACGGACGATGCGTGTTTCGGGCTCTTTTTCGGCTTTTTGGCTAAGTGTGGTTCAGTTTCGCAAACTAGGCGATAACTCGGTCTCCGTATGCCGGAATCGAGTACCGTCAGTTGTAACGCGTGTCTAATACCTACGCGGTGCTGTGTGTGTGTTTGCGTGGCGTTCGGACGGACGATGCGTGTTTCGGGCTCTTTTTCGGCTTTTTGGCTAAGTGTGGTTCAGTTTCGCAAACTAGGCGATAACTCGGTCTCCGTATGCCGGAATCGAGTACCGTCAGTTGTAACGCGTGTCTATTACCTACGCGGTGCTGTGTGTGTGTTTGTGTGGCGTTCGGACGGACGATGCGTGTTTCGGGCTCTTTTTCGGCTTTTTGGCTAAGTGTGGTTCAGTTTCGCAAACTAGGCGATAACTCGGTCTCCGTATGCCGGAATCGAGTACCGTCAGTTGTAACGCGTGTCTAATACCTACGCGGTGCTGTGTGTGTGTTTGCGTGGCGTTCGGACGGACGATGCGTGTTTCGGGCTCTTTTTCGGCTTTTTGGCTAAGTGTGGTTCAGTTTCGCAAACTAGGCGATAACTCGGTCTCCGTATGCCGGAATCGAGTACCGTCAGTTGTAACGCGTGTCTATTACCTACGCGGTGCTGTGTGTGTGTTTGCGTGGCGTTCGGACGGACGATGCGTGTTTCGGGCTCTTTTTCGGCTTTTTGGCTAAGTGTGGTTCAGTTTCGCAAACTAGGCGATAACTCGGTCTCCGTATGCCGGAATCGAGTACCGTCAGTTGTAACGCGTGTCTATTACCTACGCGGTGCTGTGTGTGTGTTTGCGTGGCGTTCGGACGGACGATGCGTGTTTCGGGCTCTTTTTCGGCTTTTTGGCTAAGTGTGGTTCAGTTTCGCAAACTAGGCGATAACTCGGTCTCCGTATGCCGGAATCGAGTACCGTCAGTTGTAACGCGTGTCTAATACCTACGCGGTGCTGTGTGTGTGTTTGCGTGGCGTTCGGACGGACGATGCGTGTTTCGGGCTCTTTTTCGGCTTTTTGGCTAAGTGTGGTTCAGTTTCGCAAACTAGGCGATAACTCGGTCTCCGTATGCCGGAATCGAGTACCGTCAGTTGTAACGCGTGTCTAATACCTACGCGGTGCTGTGTGTGTGTTTGCGTGGCGTTCGGGTTTTATCTTATGTTTATCTAAGCAATACAATTACAAATTACATAAATTAAAAAAGGAAATACATAATTTAATTATTTTTACCTGACGAATATGTGGTGGGAAGATGTTGGCCAAGACAACTGCACACACGCGGATGGCCTCCTCCCGTACTACACCCATGAGATCGTCAACGACAGCTGTAGGATCGATAGAGCCGTGGACAACCTCCTGAGCCAGCTGATAGATCCGCTCGCGTGATGGTGCGCCTGACTGCACTACACCGCTTGACATGCACCCCTCTATGATCCGCCGGAAGAAGTCGTCGGATAATGAAGGGCCGGCGCCCGATCCACTCGCACCACTACCTCCAGTGGGAGGGCGTCGTCGAGATCTCGCAGCAGGGACTAGGGTGTAAGCTGGGACATGGGGAATGCCCACAACTCTACCCTTCTTCGGACCCCTGTAGCCTGCAGCCAATCCTCTATCTCCTCGTCTGCACGCGTAGACTCGTCTACTGGAGTGTCACCTCTCTGGCTGCTCTGGGCCACTGCAAGATCTTCGAACTCAACACTGCTGACCCAGAAACTTCAAATGACTAATCCAACTCAACACTGCTGACCCAGAAAGACGGCCAGGTACTTGACGTTTCTCTGTTTTTCGATTGAATTGTCTACTCATCCGTCGATAACGATGTTCAATCGGCAAAAACTGTCTGGATGTTGCGAAGAAACTCATTTTCCCCCCATGTTTGAGCCGCACAGCTTTAACTGACCCCATGCACACGGGACATGATAAGCCCCCATGAGTCGACCATCCGCTGATCATTCCTAACGCCGGGAAGTCATTTATTGTCCACAGTAAAGCTGCCCTCATGTCAAAGTTCTGCTTAAGAGATACATCATAAGTTTGAACCCCTTTTTCCCACAACATCTTCAACTCATCAACTAACGGCCTGAGGTATACATTGATGTCTTTACTCGGACTCTTATCACCCGGAATCAGTAAAGGCATGAACATGTAGGGATCTTTCATGCACATCGAAGGCGGGAGGTTATACACCACAATAATCACCGGCCAAGTTGAGTAAGGCTTTGTGTAAGGCCCGTTAAACGGATTAAACCCATCCGTAGCAAGTCCAAGCCTAACATTGCGAACCTCTTCAGCAAACGAGGGGTGCTTGTTATCAAAATTTTTCCACTCAAGCCCATCTGCCGGGTGCGTCAGTTGACCTTCGACTATGTCCCGTGTAGAGTGCCACCTCATATCCTCGGCGGTATGTATTGACATGAACAACCGCTGAAGCCTCGGGGCAATGGGAAAGTAACGTAAGATCTTTCTCGGCACGTCTTTTCCCTTTTTCTTGCGCTGTTCACAGTATCTACTTGTACCACAAATATCACACGACCTCTTATCTTTATTGACATCACCGTAATACAACATACAGTCATTCTCACAAGCATCAATCTTCTCATACCCTAGATTGAGCCTTTTGACCATTTTCTTCACATCATAGTACGACTCCGGTAACTTATTGCCTGCAGGTAAACACTCCTTCACAATGCTTAACAGTTCATTAAAACCTCTCTCGCTACAGTCATGCTCATTCTTGAAGTGTAAAAACTTAGTCACAGCAGATAAGACGGTGTGTTTTTCGTGCCCGTCATACAGTGGTGTCGCTGCTTCATGCAATAACTCATAGAAACCCTTAGCCCCATCATTCGGCTCTTGCTCGACGCTACTGTCATCCCTGTCTGTATTCCACTAAAAGTACAGACATGATAGATCCATGTCGTATAACCCTGCTTGAACCCATACGCAAATAAGTCGCACATGACATCACTCCTTTCCTTCCACACTTCATTCACACACCTCTTACAAGGACATCTGATCTCATCGCCGCTGACTTGCTCAAACGCGAAGTTGAGAAACTGTTCAACCCCACTACGATATTCAGAGCTAAGCCCACTCCTATCAGTGGCTACCCTACGTTCCATCCAACTTCGATCAACAGACATCTCGGACAACTGTCTGCTATATATATGGAAAGTTAGACAAACACAATCAAGTCTCCAAGTTAATGTATATGCAAGCTTATGAGTTTCCTAACTTCATCTCCCACTCTAACGGGTCAGGCTTCTATCCCATTCCCGGATGTGTCGCCTCACTGATGCCAACAACTTGAACACATCTTTACATTTTTCAGAATTTTCGGCAGCACCTCCCCATGGTCTTCAAGTACACGAAATAGACTAACACATCGTAGTCTAAATATGCACCCGAAGAACATCAAGAGATATATACTGACCGAAAATTCAAAAAATATAAAGACGTGCTCAAGTCGTTAACACCGACCTAAGTGAGATCGAAACATACAAGAACAGTCCCAAAACGGGGACTATTTGAGATTCACTCCTACTAAGTGAATCTCAAACGGGTTTCTAAGCTTCCTAAACTATATGAAAATATGCACATGTGAAAGTAAGGATTATTTTTGTATAACAGAAAGAATACTAGCTTTTTATCAGGTCACAAACTATTAATACAATAAAAAATTATTAAAAAGAGGCATATGAAACTTTTTTTGTTGGTAAAATTAGGATATTGACCAATTTATTAAAAATAATAATAAGCACAGTTCAGTCATTAACTCGCATGATTCTCACAAGTCACATTAACAAAAGCAAGAACAAAGTAGTCACACAAACCTAAAATGGAAAGAAAAAATGTTACAAAGATTGCACATCTATGATTAGTAATATTTTATAGTTAGGGTTCAATACTTGCCTTTCCTTCCCAACCTTCCTTGAAATGTATGTGTTCATAATAGTCTATGAAAATAAAAATAAAATTGACAATTAGGGTCATTGTTTAAACCAATACAATTAGCTATAAATTTTGACAGTACTCTCATTGATACACCAGCAGTACACTAATTATTATATTTGTAATCTTTAGTAATCAAGTGTTTCCTTTCACACAACCATATATTTCCAATTTGAACTTTTTTAAAACCCACCCCCACCCCCACCCCACCCCACCCCACCCCACCCCACAACAACAATTTATACACTGCAATAAATATACATTTATACACTATCTCTAAGCTCAACAGATTACTATCAATGAAGTTTAAAAAATTTATACACTGCAATATATAGTACACTGCAATATAGTTGGATATTTGTACACATTAAAATTTCCATGTAAACTTGCAAATATTTGAAATAGTAATACACTACAATTGATATTTGGGGAAAATATAGTGAAATTGTAGAAGAAGTGATTTAGGTTATATTTGGGGGAATTGGGAATACTTACTTGCAGTACTCGAGAGTGACAACAGGGGGAGAGAGGACGGCGATGGCAAGAGAGGAGGGCGACGGCAGGAGAGGACGGCGACGGCAAGAGAGGACGGCGACGGTCAGTGGGCGACGGCAGCGAGAAAATGACGCGAGCGAGGAAGAAGGGGGAAAGAAGAAAGCAGAAATGAAAAAAAAATTACGGTACTGTAATTAAATCTAGGGTCATTCTCGACGGCTATCAATACCGACGGCAAACGCCGTCGCCTATAACCTTTTCCCACGCCCGCGAAAAATTCCCACCAAATTTAGACCCGGTGGAAGGTCATTAGCGACGGGACTCATTGGTGACGGCTACGCCGTCGAGAATGATAGTATTAGCGACGGCAGTATTCCCGTCGCTAATGATGCCGTCGCCTATGAACTGTTTTTTTGTAGTGAATTCATTGTTAATGACTTATGACAATTAAGGTTTCTTAATCATCATACTTTACATGCTCTTCACATATATCTTTACTTAGGTATACATGATACATATGATCATATAATTTCTTTTACATTCATATCATTTCTCTTAATAAACTTCCCATAAGTTCATATTATTTTCACATAAGTTTAGAACTTATGCTAGCTTAAATGACTTATTACCAACTTAATTGGCTTATGTTCATTACTTACTCATTCATGTTTCCTAATCCAACTTTTCTTATCATCCTATCATGGTAGAGATAGAAGATAATTGAGAAGAAGTCTTACTCTTTTGTAGTCTTGGTAAGTAGCTTACTTCTTCTTCTAACTTATGGAATGACTTATGTGTAGCTTATTCTCTCTAACACTTAACCACTTTAGATGTGTTGGATTAGTTGATCAACCAACATATGGCTTGTAAAGCTCTTCTATTTACAGACTTTCCAAGGTTATGGTAGTTTGGTCTTTAAAACATCCCACCTCCTTAAGCCACCTCCTCACTATTCATTACTTGCTAGCCACTCTCTTATCTCTTACTTGGCCATTAATTCAAAGTCTTGGTGAATACTCCTACTTGATCATCACACTTACTTGATCACCGCATCACTTGGTCACCACATCACTTGGTCATCACACATTAACCATATCAATATGGTTTGCCCCATGGGTTATACAATCCATGGATTCTAGCTTGGGCTTACATTAATTAATCCTTGGGCTTTACTTTAACAAACACTAATTGGTTCATTTATTCATTAGTTGGGATTCTCTCTCTCTAATATACTTGGACTTGTATATAATTGTTTACCAATCATCCAAGTCCATTAACATTTATTAATACACATACATATAGTTCATGTATTATTTTCGTATTATAATTCATATAGAATTTATATACAATATTTCATTCTTCATACAAACTCGTATAATACTTCATATTATACTCGTTTTCATTACTTCGTACAGTACCAAGTATCATACAACTATTACTTATTCTTTAACACTTCGCTTTACTTAACGTTTATTATTTAAGTCCACAAGCGAATAATTACTTTTTCCATAACTAGATTTTTATTACATAATCCATCTTACCTTGTTATTCCATCATTGCGTATTTCTGGGAATCTTGAAATTATATCCCGAGCAAATACCGATGAATAGTGTTTTTCAAAACATTACTCGGAAAACTTTTATTTTCGTCTTGGAAATTCAAACACTTTAATTCATCCACGTAGCCCAAATACTACGATATTCTAACATCAATAGGTTATACAATGACAACCGTCTTGATAACACATGGAATATGATTTTATTATTATTTAACTTAATAAAATCATTTTACAATAAGATCTGTATTTCTCGGTCGTTACATTCTTCCCCCCTTATAAAGATTCTGTCCCCAGAATCTCGTCTTAATTTAATCAAATAAGTGAGGAAAATTTTTCTTCATCTTTTCTTCTAGTTCCCACGTTGCTTCTTCAGCGTCGTGGTTCTTCCATAATACTTTTACTGATGGATTACTTTGTTCCTCAGAACTTGTTCCTTTCTATCAATGATCTGCATCGGCGACTCTTCATATGATAAGTCTTTCTCGATATGAATCGGCTCATACTCGATTACATGTTTATATTCCCGCTTATAAGGACGTAATACAGATATGTGAAACGCGTTATGTATTCATTCTAGGTCTGGAGGTAATGCTATCATATACGCTACCTCTCCCACCCGTTTTAATACTTCAAAAGGTCCTATAAACCTTGGACTTAACTTTCCCTTCTTTCCAAAGCGTATCTTTCCTTTCCAGGGAGATACCTTTAGAAACACATACGAGCCCACCTCAAACTCTCGACTTAGTCTTTGTGAGTCCGCATACTTCTTCTGTCTGTCCTGAGCTGTGACGAGACGCATTCGAATTAACTTTATCACATCTGCTGTCTGATGCACTAATTCTGGTCCTAGCATCCGACGTTCTCCCACCTCAACCCAACATAAAGGTGTTCTGTACTTTCTCCCATACAAAGCTTCGTACGGCTGCATTCCTATGCTTGCATGATAACTGTTGTTATATGCAAACTCTACTAGTGGTAGGTGATCATCCCAACTACCCTTTAAATCCTTGACACAAGACCTCAACATGTCTTCTAACGTCTGAATTGTTCTTTCGCTCTGCCCATCAGTTTGTGGATGATAAGTCGTGCTTAACCTCAGCTGTGTTCCCAACTGCTCTTGCAAACTCCTCCAAAAGTTCGATGTGAATCGTGGATCACGATCTGACACAATCGATACCGGTACTCCATGTTTGGAAATGATTTCCTTAACATAAAGTTTAGCTAACTGGTCTAAGTTATACTTGACCCTAATTGGTAAAAAGTGAGCCGACTTCGTCAACCGGTCCACTATTACCCAAATTGAATCGTACCCTTTTTGCGTCGTCAGAAGTCCCACCACGAAGTCCATCATGATATGCTCCCACTTCCATTCTGGAATCTCCAATGACTGTAATAAACCACTGGTCGTTGATGTTCGGCCTTAACGTTTTGACAAGTTAAGCACCTACTCACATACTCTGCTATTTCTCTCTTCATGTTTGGCCACCAAAAACTCTGTCGAAGGTCTTGATACATCTTAGTACTGACAGGATGTATCGAGTACCTTGAACTATGAGCTTCTTGTAATACTTGTTCCTTTAATTTCGTCTCATTCGGAACCCAAATTCTTCCCTCAAATCTTAATAATCCCTCATTATCAAGACTATACTTAACATTTTCCTTCTCGGATAATCGCTTCTTTATTTGGTTACACTCATCCATCTTGAGTTGTACCCCCTTGACTCTTTCTACGATGGTAGATTGCATCTCCGTCGCAAAGAGTAATTGCCCTGAATCACTCGGCATCTTCACTTCTATTTCCATCCTAGCCATCTCTGTTATTAACTTATTTTGAGCCGTTAACATATACAACTTTTCCTAACCCTTCCTACTTAAGGCGTCGGCAACTACATTGGCTTTTCCAGGGTGATATAGGATTTCACAATCATAATCCTTTATCAACTCCAGCCATCTTCTCTGTCTCATATTCAACTCCTTCTGAGTGAAGATATACTTTAGACTTTTATGGTCCGTATATATCTCACATTTTTCCCCATAAAGATAATATCTCCATATCTTTAGAGCAAACACTACCGCGGCCAGTTCCAGATCATGAGTAAGGTAAATTTTCTCATAATCCTTCAACTGCCGAGATGTATACGCAATGACTTTGCCATGCTGCATAAGCACACAACTAAGTCCTCTATGTGAAGCATCACTATACACTACAAAATTTCCCGTGTCATCTGGAAATGATAAAACAGGAGCTTCACTTAATCTCTTCTTCAGTTATTGAAAACTGTCTTAACATTTCTCCGTCCATACGTATTTCACCGTCTTCCTTGTTAAGTTAGTCAACGAGGTATCTATCTTTGAAAAATCTTGGATAAATCTTCGATAGTACCCTGCTAACCCTAGGAAACTTCGCACCTCAGTCGGCGTTTTCGGTTGTTCCCAATTCATTACTGCTTCCACCTTTGCTGGATCCACTGAAATCCCCTCTTGGTCAATGACATGACCTAAAAACTGCACCTTTTCCAACAAAAATTCATATTTGGTGAATTTCGCATATAACTTCTCCTTTCTTAATGTCTCCAACACTAATCTTAAGTGTTCGACATGATCTCATGTCGTCTTAGAATAGACTAGAATATCATCGATAAATACCACGACAAACTTGTCCAAATATAGTTTGAACACTCTGTTCATCTTATCCATAAATGCAGCTGGTGCATTCGTCAACCCAAATGACATCACCTGAAACTCGTAATGACCATAACGAGTCCTGAATGCAGTCTTTGGTATATCTTCCTTCCTAACCTTCAACTGATGATACCCCGTCTGCAAATCTATTTTAGAAAAATACTTTGCCCCTTTCAATTGATCAAAGAGATCATCGATCCTTGGCAATGGGTATTTATTCTTTATTGTTAACTTGTTCAACTCCCAATAGTCGATACAAAGCCTTAACGATCCGTCTTTCTTCTTGACAAACAACACCGGTGCTCCCCACGGCGAAACACTTGTTTGAATGTATTTCTTGTCCAATAGTTCATGTAGCTGAATAATTAGTTCTTTCATTTCCACCGGCGCCATATGGTACGGTGCCCTTGAAACCGGTGCTGTTCCTGGCACAGTGTCTATCACAAATTCGATCTCCCTATCCGGCGGTAAACCTGGTAACTCACTTGGAAATACATCCATGAATTAGTTTACTATAGGTATTTGTTCCATGGTTGCTCCTACTCTCTGGGTATCAACAACATGGCATAGGTAACCTACACAACCCTTTCTTAATAGTTTTCTAGTTTGTGTCATCGTAAGGCAACACGGACGTCCCGGCAATTTACTATCGTAAAATACCACAGGAGGTTGCTTCAACGTCCTGATGCTCACACATTTCTTTTGGCAATCTATAATTGCTCCATGGTTAATCAACCAATCCATCCCGAGAATTACGTCGAATTCTCCTAACTTTATCGGTATTAAATCTACCGATAACTTATAACCACGTACTTCTACGCAACAACTCCTATGAATATCTTCAACAGGAATTATCTCTTCGTTTGTTACCTTAATGTTCAAAGGTATAGACAATTTTTCGGGAAATAATTCTAGTCGTCTAGCAAAATCACATGCTATAAATGAACAAGTAACACCCGAATCAAATAACACGTATTCATTTATATTATTGATCGAAATAATACCTGCAACTACATCCCCTGATGCAACCGCATCTTGGACCGTCATATTAAAAGTGTGGGCCATTGATTTCCCCGGCTGAGCTGGACCACTAATAGCTAACTTCCCGCTATTAGGTCCCTTATTTCCTTATATCCCCTTCTTCGGGCAGTTCTTTGCTATGTGGTCAGTTGATCCACATACAAAACATCCGTGATTCTTCTTCGGATTGGGACAGTTGGGCAAAATGTGCCCTTCCTGTCCACAATTATAACATATCGCCTTACCTTTGAGATAGACTCCTAAGTGAGTCTTCCCATAGGTTTTACAAGCCTCCATCCTCCTCTTGGAGTTCCCTTGTTTCGCTCCGGTTTTCCCAGAGTTAAAGCCCATCCTCTTCTGACTGTTGTCACTTCCACTGGCTTCCTCGGTCTTGGTTCCTCCATCAACCCTGCCTTTGGTCTTCTTATCTTTGTGGTACTGGCTAAGAGCCTCATTCCCACCTTCGAAAATTATTGCTTTTCTAGTAGGGTTCCAAAGGAAGTACTTTGGAACACAGAGATTCGGCTATAGAGCCAGGGTTTCAAGCCCTACTCGAACCTTCTAGCCTTTCTCACTTCAGTGTCCACTTGATGTGGAGCGAATCGTGCCAGTTCATTAAACTTGGCAGCTTATTGGGGAACTGTCATATCCCCTTGTCTCAATTCTAGAAACCTCATCTCCATCCTCCCTTGCATACTCGTGGGAAAATAGTTCTCGAAGAAAATCTTCTTGAACCTCTCCCACGTTAGGTTCCCTATATCGGCCCTAGTCTGGTTTGCCTCCCACCAGAAGTTGGCCTCTCCCTTCATCAAATAGGTTGCAAAGGCAACCTTTTGACCCTCCTCAACATTTGCTATTACAAATGCTTTCTTAATTTCTTTTACCCATGTCTGGGCTTCTATAGGGTCCGTAGTTCCCTTGAACTCCGGTGGACCTACACTTTTGAAATCCTTAAAAGTAGTAGCTCGTACTACTCAAGGAATTACGGGTACATTAGCCCCTGTTCTATTAAATGCAACCGTTAAAAGATTAACGTACTCCTGCATTGGATTAACCGGACCACCCTCCGGTTGGTTAACATTAGCGCCCTGATTTCGTTGTCTCCTTCTTTTCGGCATTTTGCTGTTATGAAAACAACACATCATTATTACTTTATTCTTGTTGGTTTGTTATTGTTTGTAATAAAACAACAACTCATACTCATTACTCAACATATTCCATAAAAAGATTTATATTTATTCATTACTTGTAGTATAATACTACATTGTTTACATTACTCAGCCTTAGCTGATTACATTTCCATCCCACAATTACTTTCCAAAATTTGGGATTTACAAAAGACTACCCTTTCTTATACAAAAGAGGGTTATACGTCACTTACTAGATACATAATATTTATATATCTATTCTACTCTAGCTATTGCTAGATTACATTTGTCGTAAGGCATTCTCGAAATCCTTGTTGGCCAGACCGGCAATAACATCTCTACTAATGGTATGACGGGTCTGTCCTGCTTCTACCTGATATCCAGCTACCTGCTGCTGGAAATCTACATGAGAACTCCTATGAATATAGGACATCCTCTCCAACTTCCGCTTCTTAGTCTTTAGCTCCTGCTTAAGCTCAAAGACTTCTCCTCTCAAATCTCAGACTTTGTCCATAGCTAGGACTCTGTCATCGTGCTCCTTTTCCCACATTCCTTCCATACTAGTTTTGTCCTCACGGACAGCTCGGAGTTCCTCTTTCAACTCCTTAACCTCTTGGCAGTAATGGACATTCCTATCCAATACCGACATAAACAGTGCCTTCATTGATTCCCCCGTAGACATTTCCTCTGTAGGTGGAACCTGGTCAAAGGACATCATGTCCACCTCCTCCTCCAACATGCCATCAAATATGGACATGTAGTCTAAGTCGTCTGAGTCTCCCGACTCGATGGTCACCAACTCGGGTTCTACGGCTACGGGATTTAGTAGTATCTCTACCCGATTAACTGAATCCTCGCTTAGTACATGTATATTTCTATACATATCATTTTTTCCTAACATCTACAATAAAACAATATAGTTTGATTAGTACACGTCAATAAAATAATAAAAATACATAACATAATATAATGCATTTTTATAAGGTTACTTTCCATCTTTTACTTCTTTATTCTTTCATAAGGTTATGACTTAAGGTTCTACTTTCCCCCCATAAGTTTTATAACCTATGCTTTGATACCAACTTGTAGCGCCCCCAAATCTGGGTATCTTTCAACCCGACAGATGGTGCTATACTGTACAATATTCATACAATCATTCAATTGAAAAGTCTCAAAGAACGAATATAACCTCTATATATTTAAAGTAATATTTACATTTCCCAAGTTTTAAACTCGTTACAAAAGGTTCTTTGTCATAATATCAGTTAAATTACAACAATAGACCTATACTATTACAAGACAACTTAGTAATCTGCCTTAGCTTTTCCCTTATTTAATATTCGTTCCGATTTATCATTATGCTTGCATTATAATTGACTAGGTTATCTCAACCTTTATACATCATCCTTAAGGTTTAACAATGTTTAATAAATGTTACATTACCTTCCTTATGTTATGTTTACTTCCATTTCTTTTCTTTATACTTAGAAAATTTCATTACTATCTTCACTCTGAGACTGGTGATGTGGCGCTAACTTTATACTTACATCTCGCGCTGTGGCGCTAGCTTAATGTATAATTGTCCCGGACTTGGCGCTGCGGCGCGAGTCCTTACTTAATGGGCCGCGTTGCGGCGCCACACTCCAGAGGATTTTGACACTGTTCATGGCACTGCGGCGCCACTTATTGAACTAAGGTTCGCACTACAGCGAACTCTTGTAGTATGCTCGGTTACTGTTCCGCACCGCGGTGCTGGTCTTTTGCCTAGGGTTGGCGCCGCGGCGCCAACTCTGTGCACCAGATATCATTTTCAGTTTTAAAATTTTGTGAACTTCCCGGACGCATAAGATCTTCGTTATAAGTCCGAATTGGCTCGTTCAAAAGCCTACGATTCACAAATTACGTACTCTACATAACCATTCAAGAATTTTATCTAATTGACTTCATTTGCTAAAAATTCACCTATTAGTTCATTTATAACGTAAACGATAAATGTTCGTGAACGTTCAACGCTCGTTTCTTCGTTCTAAGTCGGAATCCGGTCATTTTTGAGTCCGCAACTCTTAAATGCCGATTATGACTTGTCTCTATTGGAAAATAATGGTTTCGTGATCAAACACAAAATTTGACTTCTATTCCGAGAATTTTACGTATTCGACGTTTATCATCCAATCGTGCAAATTCCAACAATTCTTCATTCTTATGATTTGATCAACATTACAAATGAATTTCATTCATCATGTGAATATCTCAACATACTTAATACAACAACATAGATTCATTGTTGGATTTTGACTTGTTCTTTATAAGTCTATAACTTGTCAAATTTTAAACTACTTAAGATTTCATTGTTAATGACTTATGACAATTAAGGTTTCTTAATCATCATACTTTACATGCTCTTCACATATATCTTTACTTAGGTATACATGATATATATGATCATATAATTTCTTTTACATTCATATCATTTCTCTTAATAAAATTCTCATAAGTTCATATTATTTTCACATAAGTTTATAACTTATGCTAGCTTAAATGACTTATTACCAACTTAATTGGCTTAAGTTCATTACTTACTCATTCATGTTTCCTAATCCAACTTTTCTTATCATTCTATCATGGTAGAGATAAAAGATAATTAAGAAGAAGTCTTACTCTTTTGTAGTCTTGGTAAGTAGCTTGCTTCTTCTTCTTACTTATGGAATGACTTATGTGTAGCTTATTCTCTCTAACACTTAAGCACTTTAGGTGTGTTGGATTAGTTGATCAACCAACATATGGCTTGTAAAGCTCTTCTATTTATAGACTTTCTAAGGTTAGGGTAGTTTCGTCTTTAAAACATCTCACCTCATTACTACTCATTACTTGCTAGCCATTCTCTTATCTCTTACTTGGCCATTAATTCAAAGTCTTGGTCAATATTCCTACTTGATCATCACACTTACTTGATCACCACATCACTTGGTCACCACATCACTTGGTCATCACACATTAACCATATCAATATGGTTTGCCCCATGGGTTATACAATCCATGGATTCTAGCTTGAGCTTACATTAATTAATCTTTGGGCTTTACTTTAACAAACACTAATTGGTTCATTTATTCATTAGTTGGGTTTCTCTCTCTCTAATTCACTTGGACTTGTATATAATTGTTTACCAATCATCCAAGTCCATTAACATTTATTAATAAACATACATATAGTTCATGTATTATTTTCGTATTATAATTCATATAGAATTTATATACGATATTTCATCCTTCATACAAACTCGTATAATACTTCATATTATACTCGTTTTCATTACTTCATACAATACTAAGTATCATATAATTATTACTTATTCTTTAACACTTCGCTTTACTTAACGTTTATTATTTAAGTTCACAAGCGAATTATTACTTTTTCCATAACTAGATTTTTATTACATAATCCATCTTACCTTGTTATTCCATCATTGCGTATTTCTCGGAATCTCGAAATTATATCCCGAGCAAATACCGATGAATAGTGTTTTTTTGAAAATTTCTCGGAAAACTTTTATTTTCGTCTTGGAAATTCAAACACTTTAATTTATCCACGTAGCCCAAATACTACGATATTCTAACATTAATAGGTTATACAATGACAACCGTCTTGATAACATATGGAATATGATTTTATTATTATTTAACTTAATAAAATCATTTTACAATAAGATCCGTATTTCTCGATCATTACATATTCAGTATTAGTTACACAGTCTTAGAGTTTAAAGTAAAGATATAAATGACTAAGTTATTGACAAAATTACATTGGCATGGTACATCATTCGTTCATCGATCAAATCCGTGATGGAACTGTTGCCGAACCGATGGTTATCGGTATCACGGACAAAAGAACTATACATTTGGAAGGTGAATGGTTCATTGAGTTCAGGCCATAAAGTGGGGAACGCTACCGCTTTAGGTCTGGCATCGGGTGAAAAAGGTCGAGGCGGTGGAGACTTAGGTTCTTCAGAAGGAGGTGGAGGTTGAGTAGGAATAGGTTCAGTGGGGGTGGGGGCTGATTAACTGAAGGTTATTTTTTCTTGCGAGAAAGGGAGGTGGTCGGTTCATCTTCTTCCTCAACTTTAATTTCCGGCTCGTCAATCTCAACTGGGATCACTGGTGTTTGAATGACTTCCGGTCGAGGTGCTCGGAGTTCTTAATTGGGAAGAGGTGTTATGACAGTTCTCCTCTCTTGATATGAAGGATTCGGGTCCTTTCGTCGAGAGGTAGGTCGAGAAGACCTGTGTTGAAGGCTGGTTGGGGAGCTGAGCTGGAGGCTGTTGGAGGTACTGACTTGGGCTTCCGAGCGGCTCTTTTCTTCAGTCAAGGTTGGTTAGGTTCCTCGACAATAGCGGGCTCAACTATTTGAGCTTCAGCCTCCTGAGGTTCTCGAAAGCTAGGGGCTCGTTAATTGGGGTTTTGGTGGCAATCGGCGAGGATGTACCCGAAAGGAATCTTTCTAGATCCCTTTGGTCTATCGATGTCGGTTTGATCAGAGATACTGCAGAAGATGAAAAGCAATAAGTCAGAACCAACGTTTTTGAAGAAGATTCAACAAATTATGCATCAATATAGTTCAGAATTTACATTTATGGTCATATAACCATGCTTGTTTGGTGAGAAGACTATGGCTCCACTCCTTCTTCGGGAAGTTGTCCAGGAGCTCGATCATCTCATTGACTTGCTCTTCGCTGATATCCCCAAAGTCTTGTCGACGTCGGGATTTTTAGATGTCCCTTTCCGTTACTTGTTCTTTGGTGTTCTCATTTTAGGTGAGATTTGTTTGAAAAAACAAGTGAAAAAGGTCCGACGTGTATAATGTCGACGATCGACTGTTAAGAGTCACCAGTTGGTTTTTTAAATGGTTGTACCAACACAACCGAGAAAAGGTTTGCACATTGACCCAGTGATGTGACACTGCTAAACGGGTCGGTGAAACCGAGATTCATTAGGGTCCGGGGACTTGGTTATGCGGAGGGAAGGTGTTAGGCACCCCCCGACATCCGTGTTACCACGGTGACTGCCTCTTTTCAAGAAACTATTATCATAATGTGTGTCTGTGTGGGTCAATGTGCTGTTATTTGGAAGTAGTGCGAGGCCTCGTTCGCACCTATATACACAGGGTTTGAATTTATGTAAAAATTCAATTTTTAGCAAGATATGGCATTGATGTTTTATAAAAGAGGTTTTTTCAAATCCTGATGCTCAATAGTAATTGAGACCTTTTACACTCCCATTTTATTAAGTGTTCAGCTTGATTGATATTATTTTACAGATGCGAGGCATCCGTATGAAAATAATATACAAAATAACGCCGACTTCCTCGTGGGTATGAGAACCATCTGAGGAAATTCAGACATCGCAGAATAATTTACAAGGTGCTTACAGCTGAAAACGTCCATCACGGGAACCGAATCTAAATCCAATAGGCTGAATCTGTGATCACATGATTCCTAGGCGCACATGATACCGCAATTTGTATGAAAGCAGTAAACAAGTATATATATATAAGCTGTAAAAATATATATATAAAGACATGATCACCAACCGTGAAGCACCTTCATGGGGGATCAGAAATGTAAATAAAGCTGTAAAAGCTATCAACCGCCACGGAGGAAACTCCAGACGGGACAAAACGTAAATAAAGCTGTAAATACGGTCAACCGCTACGAAGGAAACTCAAGGGGGGACGAAATGTAAATAAAGCTGTAAAAGCAATCACCTGCCACGAATGAAACTTCAGGCAGGACGAATATATATATATATATATATATATATATATATATATATATATATATATATATATATATATACAGACAGGATCAAGAGTAGACCTCTTAAGTAGTAGAATTCTCTAAAATAATAGAACTTTATCAAAACGACGTAGTTTTGATAAGACGCGGTGGCATTTTTGTAAATACCATGTCGCCGCGTATTTACAAAAATGCCACCGCGTCTTATCAAAACTACGTCGTTTTGATAAAGTTCTATTATTTAAGGCATTCTGCTATTTAAGAATTCTACTCTTGATCCTTTCTGTATATATATATACAGAACTGATCCAGTCCGGGAGTCCGGACTGGATCAAAATCCGGTCCAAATTTTTTTTTTTTTTTTTTTGCTTTTTTTTTTTGGAACAACTAAAAAAAAAAAAAAAAAAATTTATGGAACTGAAATTTTTCAATAATACAGTGTTTTGGGTGTGTTTTTAATACCTACCCCAACCAATGTATGTACAGTCTGCCCAGACTGTACAGACATGTTTCGTTATAGGCATCCAAATCACACCCAAAACACTGTATAATGTAAAAATTCCAATTCCATAAATTTTTTTTTTTTTTTTTTAGTTGTTTCAAAAAAAAAAAGCAAAAAAAAAAAAAAAAAAAAAGTCCGGATTTTAACAAAATCCGGGAGTCCGGACTGGATCCGGACTCTAAATATATATATATATATATATATATATATATATATATATATATATATAGAAAAGAAAATAAACGCACCAGACCGAAGTCTAGGCTCATCGAACAAAGTTCGACACATAGTTCATATATATATATATATATATATAAAAGCAAATAAACGCTCCAGACCGAAGTCTAGGCTCATCGAACAAAGTTCGACACACAGTTCATATATATATATATATATATATATATATATATATATATATATATATATATATAGAAAAGCAAATAAACGCTACAGACCGAAGTCTAGGCTCAATCGAGGCATAACTAGATAATATTAGTATATATATATATATATATATATATATATATATATATATATATATATATATATATATATATATATATACAAGCTGAAACAAAACCATAGACCAAAGTCCGGGCAAATGTGCGCAACACGACTCTCAACGTGAAGAAGGGTGTGTGCAGAGATGAAGAGAAAGACTCTAAAGTGTGTGAGAAGGCTTACAGTTGACTGCCAAAAAAGACTTCTATATCTTTAGAGTGGGTAAACACTGGCTTTTGTAGGTACAAAAGAGGCTATATATGAGCTCACAGGTGTTTAAAATGAGAAAGTACAGTGCATGGGGTGAGTGCAGAGCAAATTGGGCAGGGTTTTCTCGCCGTTTTCTCTTGCAAAATGGGCACCCCAAGCCCTCTATTTATAGACGAGGGAGCCGCAGGTGTACTAGAGGCAACCCGGGTGGGCCCGGGTTTCTCGGGTCGAGTCGTCTCGTAGTACGTGCACTGTAATGTCCACTCGAACTTTAAGAAGTGTAATCCGGGCATCCGTTTGAGGTATACATGACCTATTTCGGACCGCCGTTGTTGAGAATTGTACAATGGCATGGGATTAGAGTTTGTACAAAGTCATTGAAGATGGGACGATGCCCTCCGATCTTCAAGCTTCAAATTCTATCTGTTACCCCGCACAATGGTCACTCGGGATTGGTTAGTCTTGTGGGACATCTTTGCGTAGAGATGTGTATGACGACGTGGCATGGCGTTGGCTAGATGACGATGTTGCCCCTAACCGGTGTTATCGTCGGATTGGGCTAATAAAGCAGATGTTTCTTAGAGCTTCGCTGAGATTGGACTGCTGCATTTGTCAAAGATCCTCATTGTCATCTTTGAGGTGTGCCTGTCCTCCCAGGGTTATCTCCAGGTTGGTACAGAGTATCTCGTTGTGAGCGCCGAGATTGAAGCTGATCGCATTTGAAACAAGTATTTCCAGGGTTATCGCCGAAACTGCATTCCTTGGGGTTATCACCAAGGTTGGTGGCTATTCCCGTGGTTGGGACTGAGACTGGATACCTCGGGGTTATCTCTGAGATTAATCGGTCTTCTCCAGTATGTGTTCTGGTATTGGATCTGCACGCCTCAGGGTTATATCCGAGGTTGGATTGGTTACTCCCAGTGTGTGTTTCGGGGTTGATGCTGAACTTCCGGTAGTATTCAGTATGAATATGGATTATCTTTTAGGGTTCCATCTTAAAAGATGAATCGGTCCTCCTGCAATGTTAGTGACAGTAGTACAAAAAATTTCGAGTGTCTACAAGTCTACCGAAACTTTGTCTAAAGTGTTCCATTCTAGCAGAGAGGCGATTTCGGGCCCTTTGACGAAGAGCCATTCCTTGTGCCATCCTTTGATGCTGGAGGGGTTGTTGATCAGAGAGCGCCTCTCGAAGTTCTCCCCAGGCTTCGAGGCTATCTTGCTCAGAACTTTGAATCCCTTCTCTTGGGATTTAGTGATGGTGTAGATGGAAAAGAAGAAGTCAATAGTAGGAGCGACTCCTACCTCGTGGTAGAAGGCGATGAAGACAAGAATGTGGATGTAGGAATTCGGGGCGAGTTGGGCGAATCCGACACCAACAAACCCTAGAAGTGTAACCAAAAATACGTGTAGGGAGAAGCGAACCCCTTTCTCCAGAAGTGTGAGGGGCATGGCGGTCCAACCCTCTGGACATTGGTACATCCTCTCGTTAGCGGATGGTCGTTAGAGATGGTGGGTTTCCGAAATCTGGTACCGCTCTCGGGCGTTTCGAATGTCCTTCTCGGACAGGGAAGATGGAGTGTTGGCATGAGGAAATTGTTCTTCACTTTGGAAGAACACGGAGGGATTGGGAAGCGGTTTGGTCAGCGTGTTCTTGCTTGGAGTAGCAGTTGGGTTGGGATTTGACCCGGAAGCAATTTTGGTGGGGCTTGGGGAAGGAAGAACGATAGAAATTGGAATTGCAGGTATCGGTATGGTGTTATCAGAACTTTGGGATGCCATTGTTGGAGATTTGCAGGAAGAGAGAGAAATCAGGAGAAAGATGACGGCAAGAAGTGTATGAAATTCGAAATAGCAGGTAAAATCGTCGAAATTGGGGGGGTAATAACCTTTTATACTAGGCGGTCTTTTCACGAAAATCAAAGTGGACACATTAAATAGGGTCAATGATAGTGAATTTGAAGAGGTGGCGTCCGTTTTTGGTCTTAATTATTAACCGGAGTGGGATTCTTGATTGAGCTTCCGATTTTAATTTAAGTGGTTATTTGAGATTTACCAGTTGGGCCTCAGTGAGTTTCATTTTGGGCCTCTGTTAATCCTATCACAATTCCTTTTATCCTGGACCATTGACATTTATACTCTTTCATTAAACTTTAAGTTTAATAAAAGATTGGGGGCAATGTTGGACCATGATGCTTTATGTAGTGGGTCAGACTGGATGGACTTATCCATTGGGTTGTACTTATTGAGTCCTGAATATGTTGGGTCGGTTCGTTGGGCTGACCCATTAGATGAATAATATCTTGATTGGGCTTTGACCGGTAATGTTGAAAAAGATAACAGTTGACTATTATTTATGTCATCTCTGTAAGGCATTAATGAGGATTAGACTGAGTCGACCGGCGATGACAAACAGTGATGGGATGGAGCAGGTGGATTGCATATATACAGTCGGTTGAGGTCACCGGTAGTGGGGGGACGGTGCCATGGGGGAGTGAGTGGCATGAAAAAACGGATTTTGAGTATATGTTAGCAATGATAGCACACAGTGAGAGGTAACTGATATTTTTCTCTCTCAAGATACTAGACTTTATTTTTCCTCCATTGTTAACCTTGTGATCGTCTGTACTGATTCTTACGCTGGAACTATCCCCAGACGGTCCAAACCATCAAGCTTCTGGTATTGACGTGTTTACTGTGCAGGATTGGACGTGCTTTACCTGATTGAGGCGCGTGAAAAGATCTTGGCATTAACAATCATCATCCATAAGCTGACGGGGTTAAGGTTTTCAGTTCAATATCGCAACCTGATCATCAGTGCTACAAAATCTTGTTTTTTTCTTGCCCTTCTTCTCCATTCATACTGAAGCCTATTTCTTGACCGAAAGAGGATAGTTTACGATATTCTAAGAATTGAACTGTAATTGTTTCACTTTCACCTAAACAAACAAGAGGATTGTGAAATAACTACTACAAAACAGTAAAATAGACAACGCGAAAAATAATTATGGTTTCAGTCAGAAAAACATCGTGGTTAAGGGTGTTGTCTATTTGACACCCTTACACAACGTTTTTAAAACGTTGTAGTTAAGTACAATACACAACATTTTTTTAGGATAAAAACGTTGTAGATTTGTTTTTCAAAAATTAGCAAATACTTAAAAACGTTGTAGAAGGTATGATTCCACAATATTTTTTGAATAAAAATGTTATTTTTTAGTATATCAGACAACGTTTAGGCACATTTACACAACGTTTTTAAAATGTTGTAGATTAAAAAAAAGAAGAAAAAAAATGTGATTCGCCTACATTACCAATGCACCTATAATATGCTAATACCATGATATATAGCTAAAAGGTCTAAATTCTTAATTAAATTTAAAGCCAAAATGTATCAACCATTCAAAATACATCCCAATAAATACCATTCGTTTACAGTTTCACATTACTACATCCACAATATATACCAAATTATCCATATATGCATCTCAAATTCATTATCCAAAAGAGAAAGAAGTGCAAGTTCCACTATAGTTCCAAATGTACAGGGATGGGGCAATGACAACTTACATTAGAAACATATCCCTCTGAGTCGGTTAAACTATCTTCACCTTCATCCGTTTCATCCTCTGATTCAATTTCATGTGAGCTAGAATGCCCAGATGGAGCAGTGGGTGGCACTGGGATAAGATCTCCTTCCTGTTGCAGCTGCTCCTTTGCTGGTGAAGGTTGAGCCTTGGCAAGATGCTTAAGCCCCGTGATAGTCTGGTAGTACATATCTCCAGTGTCCTTGCCACTAATAATTCGTTGTACATCCTCCTCGACAAGCTTCACATCATCTAGTGTTTTTGGAATATATGACTTCAAAACACACAAAAAAATTGAATAAGTAATAATTTTGTTAAATTAAACAAATATAAATCTCATGCAACACCCATCAGACACTGAGATTTTTGCCTTAGAATAAAGAGATGCAATTCCTTGGGCGTGTCGCTTACTGATCAAATAGATTCACGCCAAAACATATCACAAGTTAAATATATGGCAACAAAGATACAAGTATAATACAGGACATAAACTTTTACATATAATATTAATAAACATGATAATATAGTGTGGGTGTACAGATTACCTGCACAAACACAGAGTCTGCAATTTCATCCTCTACGAAAATCACATCTCCTCTGGCCAAAATTTTTTGTTGAGCCTGAACATTTTTTATTTAAATCACTCCAATATTCAGGAAAACTGCATGACATAAAGACTTGGAAGTGAAAATATCTACACATGGCTCGTACCTTTTCCAAATAACTGTCCACAGAATCATCATTGATAGAAGGATCAACTATGAAATCAAACAATTCCCGAATTGTCATAACAGTTATACCATGTTTTTTGAAGAAGTTCTGCATGGCATCACTCCCTCAAATGAGCTATCATTATTAATTGCAAGTAACTATTTTATTTCATTCAGAGATCAAGATTAGAAAAGTCATGGCCCATACCTCAACCGTAACATAAAGCGAAATAGGGATTGCAAGTAACTACCTCAAATGAGCTATCATTATTAATTGCAAGTAACTACTCCTTCATTTTTTACAGAGATATAACTAGTAGGATAAAGTTTTCAAGAAGTTGTGTATTTATTATCTCTTATCTTTGTCCTTCTGATTCGTTTTTATTACAGAGATATAGCCATAGAAAAAAATTGTGTAGTCCTTGTCCATTTCCTTAAAACTGATTCGGTTTTTTTTTACAGATTGATGGAGTCATTCATTGGAGTGACAGATGGTGATAGACCTGTAGGTTCTCAGTCATTAAATTTGCAACATAATGGTTCATGCGTGTGGAGCTGGTCAATGTAAAGTTCATGTGGAAGGTGCTAATTGGGTATAAGGCTACTGCTATTGCCAATTATATCGGGTAGGTAGGTAATGTGACTTGTGTGCAGTGTTTTCTAGAGCCAAAAATTTTGAAGAGCACTGATTTATCCTACCCATGGCAGCTGCAGCGGCTAAGTGCTGAATTATAAGCTCTTCAAGTTCAGTATCAGTTGCACTAATTGGTAACTCCATTAGACAAGAGAAGTAGATAAGATGACTGAGTTCTAATGCATGTAACAAAAAATCATTAAATAATTAGAAAATGATGGAAAATTTTCAAATTGCATATAAACAGACTACAAACATGCTGCAATTCGAAATCCCCCAAAGTAGGATAATGAAATATTGTGGTATTTCTAGAAGGATTAGTCCTACCTCTCTATCGCATCGAGCAATTCCTGGCTGCCAGTGCAAAGACAATAAAAATCTCGTCAAAGCCGAGTATTAAAAAGTCGGCTTATTAGCAACAAAAATAACAAAGTGATAGGATAATGCAACATAACCTGTTGGGATCCTTCAGAGAGATGGGTTGCCAACACATTGTGCATTGGGAACTTCTCTGGCCTGTTGAACCAGGTAAGTTTTTTTTAGGGACAGCGGTAGTTATATATTCCCAAGTTAAATCGGTACTCCCACTGTCAACAACTTAAATCCCTTCAAAAACATTAAAATTAAGTACCTAAATTACTTCTATTCACAACCCAAATTACACCTATACAAAAATATCGCTTTACAGGTTTGAATTTACAATAATATCCTACGTAAACTCAGTTTATACCTCAAAATTACTAATCACTTGCACATGTAACATATATTCATGTATTCTTTCCTACTCTACTAAAATTACTGATGTCAATTTGAAATAAATCTCTCCCCGTCACACAGAAGACTTCAATCAGTACTCTATGATTAAAATAACACCCACAAAAGTCGATGGAGTATCTGCCACATATATGCAAGTAAACCATGAAATAATGAAGACATTTTACTATTATTGCTGATTGGCATCATTGCCTAATGCTTCCCCTAACCAATTTATACAATAAAATATGATCAACTTAAAAAACAAAAACCATCATATAATAAAAATGTTGTAGAATTGCTAGATGCTGGAGTCCAGACAACATTCATGGTTCCCCAACAATTTTTCCTTTCCATATTATTAATTCTTTTCTGAATAGAATTCGAGTAGTATCCCAGCAATTCATCCCTCGACTCAAATCCCCGATTACTTCAACTTTATATCTGAATAGGATTCGAGGAGTACCCCAACAATTCTTCCTTTGACTCGAATCCGTACACGTCCAACTTTATCACTACCACCGTTGTCGTAGTCACCACCATCATTCACATTATTTGTATTCTCTACTTCATCCATATAATCCACATTACCCACATGGTTTGCATTATCCTCGTTATCCGCAATATACGCATCATCCACGTCATCTGCAACATCTGAATCATTCTGTGTCTACATCATTCATATCATCCGCATGATCTATACTACCACAATAATCTTCATCTTCATCTTCCTCTTCTTCTTCTTCATCACCTGCATCATCTAACGACTACAACGGTACGGTGATCATCCATTAGCACAAAATCTCTTATTCATCAACATCACGATGAACATCAACTCCTTCAATTTTCACTCTCTTTATTTGTCACCCCAATACGACTATTTCCCCATCTACCATGAATCCAATCAACCAAGCTATGATACCACTTGTTGGGAATTAAGTAACGCAAACCACACAATAAAATAAAGAGACAAGACAACAAAAGATTTAATGTGGAAAACCTTTAAAGAGAAAAACCACAGACCAAACTCCGAATCTCTACTATATAAAAATCTTACAATAATTCTCTTAAGTTTTACACCCTAAAAGTTAAAACTTGAGGTTATACAATACCGTGACACAACTTCATGCACGGATTAAAGGCTACAAAACCCTCCTACCCACAATACAACTTTTTTGCACAGAATATAAAAGCTGCAAAAATCATCTTCCTCACACAAACACAAAACCCACCCACACCCTATCTCAACTCGTAGGATGATACATGACTTTTGATTATGGTACCCTACAACAACTCAACATAATACTCTATTTATAGAGTACCCACAATTATACTCTTCCTATTCAAAATATGACACTTCCAAAATAAAATTCTACTACAAATAGATTTCTTTCTAAAATAATACTCTTATTAAAAATATGAGTTTTTCCTTTCCATATTAGCAATTCTTTTCTAAATAGGATTCGAAGAATATCCTAACAATTCATCCTTCGACTCGAATTCCCGAATACTTCAAGTTTATATCTGAATAGGATTCGAGGAGTACCCCGATATGTTAGTTACTATCAGCAAAGATGTGGATATGCACCTATTAAATCCAGTCTCTCGGGTCCAAATTCCACTCCCACCTTTAGTGAATAGCCTAAATTATTTGAACAAAGTATTTCTTTTCCTTTCACAATTTATTGAAGGCTTTGGGCATAAAGTTTTTCTATCTGCAAGCCCATATTCCTTAGATTGTGTGATAATGGCTATCTATTCGGTCGATGGGAGATTGATCTTGAAAAGATCAGGGTTTGAGGTATGGAGTCTGGTGGATTATGTTACTGAACCTGTAGTGGACATCATCTACTATAATTGTCAGTTTTTTGCTACAGAACGTCGGGGAAGAGTTTTGACTTTTAATGTCACTAGCCTTCTTATAAAGACACTAGAACCAATACAGCTTATGAATGACGTAGACGCGATAGTTTTCCATGACAAGTATATTGTCGAGTTCAAGGGGGAGATTTACATGGTCGTACAATGTTTTCAGCAATTAAAGACTATTCATGGTTCCCCATTAAAGAGAACAATGGACTTTATCGTTTACAAGTTAGATCTACGTGCTAAGAAGGCAGAGCGAATGGATAGCTTGGAAGATTGGTCTGTGTTCATTAGACATAATTATTCCTTCTCAATTTGTGCTTCGAATTACACAGAAATTATGAAAAATTGTGTATACTTCACAGACAAAAACAAATGTTGTACTGGCCAAACAAGCTATGATATGGGAATCTACTATTTCATTATCCTGTCGGGAGTTATTTTGTCCCTCTTTCTGCTCCACACCTTGGGATCACACCAAGTTTTTACATGAATGTTGGGAATGTTGTGCAAGCTGTTGGGAAAAATAACCTCCCAAACATTGTTGTCTTTAATAAATTTGATGAATAAAATATCAGTATATGCCAAACAAATTAAATCCGCAGTTCCACCAAAATAATAACTAATGTAGGAAATAATGAGTAGAAAATACCAAACAACGAGACACCAATATTTTTACGTGAAAACCCTCTAAAAATAAGAGGTAAAAATCACGGGAAAAACTCTTAACAATTCACTAGAATTATCGAGAATACAAAGATATCTTAATTTGAGTACAAACTCAAATTACTTCACCACAATAACTATGTAATGGAACCCAAATAAAAACACATATTTATTTGAATTATATTTCTCTCTATTTTTCCTAAGCATTTGTAGAAGCTTTTTTCTCCATTTTTTTCCCTTTTCCTCTCTCGGATGGAGTACGTGAAGTTTGGTGTGTGTTTTTTCATTCCATTTGGCTGCTTTTTATAGCCAAAAAGCTGAGTAGAGAGAAGGAAAAAAAGTGAAGGCCAACAATCAAAGGGCCGTACGGAAGAAAAATTAGAAGGCTATGTAAGACCTCAATTTTTATGAAATAAAAGTATTCAATTTTTATAATTATTATTCTATTCATTAAATGGTTAAATTGATAAAAAGTTACAGTTAAGGGTGATATGTGAAAATTTTATTAAGTAAGCAAGTTGTCATAAAATATTCGTTGTGTCAGGGAATATTCGTTTGGTCGGAGAATATTCTTTTTGTCGGCGAATATTCGTACGACAGCGCAATCAACATAACAGAATAACTGTCGGATATAGAAAGAGATAGAAATACCATTTTTATAAAAAATAACGGCAAAACGTTTACAGTTAACTGTTGAAATATCCTGTGATAAAAGTACAGTAATACGCGTTGTTCCATAGTGGTACGCAATATTGCACAATAGCACACGGTAGTGCACAATATCTCTGATTATTGATGCTTACGTAAGAAGTCACTCTGTGTTTGACTAAATAATTGCTACAGTAAAAATTGCACAGTCTTTCATATTATTGATGCAATAATTACTACAGTGATAATTGAATAGTATTTTATAGTATTGACTCAATAATTATCACAGTAACAACTGAATAGTGCTTTTCATTATTAAATCAATAATTGTCACCCATATTATTGAAATGATATTATTAGATAGCATTATTGACAAGGTCTAAAAAGTTCTGTCGATGAAAGATGTTAGGTTATATAATTGCGCGCCAGTAAGGAGAAATCTTTATCAAAAATCCCCCTCTTTCTTGAGAATAGTCTGGTTGTCAATATTGTGAATTTATAATATTAATTAGGTATAATTATTGAAAGATTGAAGAGTTGTTAATAATTGATGAATTAAATAAAAATTGTTGATAAATATAATAAGTAAATATTTGTTTAATTTGAAATAAAATGAGGAATTTTAGTATGAGATATTTGTTGAAAGTTTGACATATTTTTTATAGAACCATAATTATCTTCTCCGATAAAATATTCATTCATATATATTATTATAATAGATTATAATAGTATACTTTTATAAATTATAATTGTTTAAATAGTAAAACATGTGAAGAAATGGTTGAAGTGAGAAGCTTGGTTTTGAAAACCTTATTTTCAAAAAAAGTATGCTGCAAAAATTATCCGCATGTGAAATTTATAAATCTTGGTGTGCTAGTATTTTCCTATAAATAAGTTGCTTAGTTAAATAATGAAACTCACACCAGAATTAGAAAATTCTTTCTCTATAATATTGAGTGTATTTCTTGTGAATACAAGGATATTTTGAGTGTTGATAACAATGCATGATTTCCTCAACATAATCTCTGTTATTCCAATCAGAAGTACTTTCCTACTAAGGTAAATGATATTATTTTTCTCGTAAAAGATGTTACTTTCTTTTAATATTCGTAAATGATATTATTTATACTTGTAAGGGATATCATTTTCTTTCATAATCCATATTATGTAAGTGATATTATTTCATTTCGTATTACTATTCATACAGTACTATTCATGGGTACTACTCATATGGTACTATCCATAAGTACTATTCACAACAGAATTTAATTTCCTTTTCTTCATCCAAGTTATCTTTTATGAATCTTATTCTTGAAATTGAATCCATGTTATGATCTTCTTGTTGACAATTTGGATATTATTGACCTCTAGATAAATTGAATTAGAAATATCTAATATTTATCATTGATCTCACTTGATTCATTCTTTATGGCATTGCCATAATTCTCAGACTTATATTATAGTGAAAGTTATCTTTGACCCGTATTGCAATGATGAACTGTTGATTGATGAATATCTTTGGCCCGTAGTGCAAAGATGAACTGTTGATTGATATCTTTGGCCCATAGTGCAAATATGGATAGGTGTTTGGCATAATCATGACCACTGATGAAACAAATGAATATCTTTGGCCCGTAGTGCAAAGATAGATTATTATTTAGCATGATCATTGGTTTTACAGTTGAATATCTTTTGTCCGTAGTGCAAAGATAGACAATTAATTGGTATGATTATGACCATTGTTGTTACATTTGAATGTATTTAGTGTAGGGTGTAAAGACGATATGATTATTGAGTATCTTTAGCATTTGTGGAAAAGAAATTGAGTGAAAGTTCTATTAAGCTTTCGTGGCAAGGAAAAACTGTTGATTTATATTATTATAAACATGAATTGTGAATTTAACTATAATCTTTGGTGGTTCAGGTGAAGACAAATGATGAAAGTTCTCTTTATTTTGGATACAACAAAGAACTGTTGATGAGTATTACAGAAATGAAATATTAATGATGCACTTTTAATTTGGAGGAGATAGTAGACATTATGTTCTACTTGACTCTTCTAATGGATTGCTGATTCCGTTGTAATTATGGTTGAAAACTTTTATCATCTACCATATGTTCTAAATATCTTATTTATTACTGATGAAGGTTATTGATAATTTAATTATCTTTAGTCATAATATTCTTTATTGAGCTATTTGTGCTCACCCTTTTACTTCACAATTCCTTTGAGGTAGTAAGAGTGTAGCTGAGATAACAGGAGAATAGAGTGATGGTCTTTGACTATTGAAGTTTCTCAATACATTATAAAATAGCATGACAATATATAATTGTATTGAGGACTTAAAATGTGTGTCGTATTTTATACGCCATTTAATAGTTAATTTTGGTGAACAACAAAATGGTGATGAGAACATGACTTTAGAAGTGTCAAAAATGCACCCCATTAGAATGAGGAGGATAGAATTGTACTGCGAGCTTAAAGGGTGTGTTTCCACTATCTTACACAATGTCTATACACCTAAAAATTCATGTTATCATAAGATATGGTTGTGCGCATCCACTTGCTGACTATATCAATAAGCATTATCTATATAATCTTGGAGTATGGTTAGAATATAATCCTTAGTTTGAGACAATGTTGATAATTATATGGCAATAAGATACACACCATTGGAATGAACATGATAGTAATCTTCTCGTTCTTCTTTGGAGTTTATTGGGTTAACTAAGGTTAATAATCTAATCTTATGATATCTATTATAAATTAGATGCATGACATCCCATATATGAAGGCTTCCTTGAGCATTTTCCAAAATTTTTAATTCCTAAAACATTTATCGACTATACCTTTATGTAAGGTATCATTGGTTTGGAGTGTGAGTACTATTATTTGTATTAAAATTCACAGCTTATGTGTTGTCGTATTTTGCACGACAGTTTAATTGTTGTAAATAGGAAGTTTGTTTTTGGATTTTGTGGTATGTATTTGGTGACTCAAAATGGGTTGTGTGGACCTATTTGGGGGCGTCACATGCTATATGGGTGAGGATGTTTGACTAAAAATCCCCCCTCTGAATCCATTAGAAGAGGCATTCTATGTGATTCTGTAACTTGAAATCCATGTCTACCAATTCCTTGCAAAATTCCAGCTTGTCGCGAGTGACAACTTTTGTCAACATATCTGAGGAGTTCTCATCGGTATGAACTTTCTTCACTTTCATCAATTTCTTTTTTATCACTTCTCGAAGCTAGTGATAATGAACATCAATGTGCTTGGTCTGATTGTGATACGTGGCATTCTTATTGTTGGGTGTAAATCTAATTAAGCACTGCACGCAAGTATACGTGATCAACAAGTAATATAATGATAAGTCAATTATCGTTCCCATAGAGACAAGTATTAATTTTAATCAAACAATTACCAGTTTTATATTATTTCAATTTTATTAAACTAATCGAATTTATGATTGCAATTATTGAAAACTAATAAACTAAAAATCAAAACAAATCAACTTAACTAATTACCACAAATTTTAATCAAACAATGGAGAATTAAGCCTACAACTTCACTTTTAAGCTTCACTCAGATTATCACACTTTTCTTCAATTAAATTAACTATCCCAATTCATTAATCAAAAACAAAAAAGTAGAATTAGTCATCTCTCAATGCACTAACATCATATCAACTTAAATCCACAATTGATAGAATTAAGCCAAATACCCTAATTAACTAATTCACTATCTCTATGTGAACTAAAATCAAAGAAGGTTTAAATACCGAGTTCTTACACGATTATATGCGATGTTAGGTATATCTATATCCTAAACATACATCAAGAGTTCCATCAAATGTCATAAATCAAGAACACATTCTATTATGACTAAGTCTAGATTCATATCTCATCTCTCGAGTCCATACAAATCCACATAGAATTAGTGATCAAGCTTAATAAGAAATTTATTTCATAACGAATGAATTAAACTCTAAGTAGATTAAAGAATACATCATCCAAATTATAAAAAATGAAATACAGATCAAGAATAGTAAAGAACCACCCTTCTCTGAACTCAGTTCTGAAATCTTCGTGATCTTGCTCATTCTCTCTGCTCCTCCGCGATCTTCTCCAAAATTAGGGTTCACAAGTTGTAATTGATGATGATATGATTGAATTATGAATTACTTGGCTTAAGGCTCTGTAATATCTGACCAAAATGTTCACAAACAAGTCCCAATCGAAGCCAATTTCAATCAGTCTACGCCACAACAGTGTTTATAATCATAGCAAAACTCTCTCCTTCTGTCCGCGCACCCCCGCCCCGGTGGGGGTATTTGGCCTTGAGAAACCCCACCCCGGCGGGGTGTTAAGATGTTGACTGCCACGTGTACCCCCACCCCGACAGGGTAATTCCATTGATATCTGCCCGCCCCAACGGGGTACTAATTGTAGTTTTCTGATTCCTTGCTTTTCCATGCTATTTTCCACCACATCGCCACCATTGTACGAAAGGTAACACGTAATGAAACCTATGAACAAAACAAACATAAACACGTAAAATAATACTAAAAAAGACGGAATAAACACTGTTTAAGTCTAAATAGGAACCCGATTCGTAGGTATGAAACTCACTCATCAAACTCCCCCAAACTTAAACCGTGCTAGTCCTCGAGCACACAATATGCAATGTAATGTAACTAACTACATGCCTACGAATCCAGCTATAGACAGAACAAAGTCTATTCACATGGCCTCAGAGAAATCACAATAGACATGATAGTACATCATACCAAGACAAATCAATAACTTCTCAATCAATTATTAAATCTTAACTTGTTATAACTGATATAGAGCGTGTGTGCTAAACAACCATGCTAACTGACATAAATTCAAATAAAACACATAATAAACCTCTTTAAAGGAATCATACAACGTAAAGTCAAGAATTCCAAAAACAAGTAAGATCTGACTAAAATCAAACAATTACCAAATTCAAAGGTCAAAATTGGATACTTATACTTTATTTTTCATATACGGGGGCTTTTCGCTCTTTTTCCCATTTTTCACTTTTTATTTTTCTCATGGTTGTGCAATGTCTAGTCCTCTTAGGCTTTTCAGTTCTACCCCTTAGGAAGATTTTGACCAACGACTCCAAAACCGTCAGGCTTTAGGGCGCTAGGTGTAGAGATATTCCCTTGGGCGTACTTACTCAAGTATTAAAGGCCACAGAACTAGACTAGCCACGGTGTTTATTCATACCTTATTTTCTTTTCTTTTTATAGCTTATATCCCAACTTTCCCCCCAAACTAAGGTTCCTGTCTAATCTTAGCCATCACTACCTATGCATGACTTTCTTTCATTCAAACTAGCATTATCCTTAAGAGTTCCATTATGTATCAATTTAAACTCAATCAGTCAACATAGTCATTTCTTAACGTGTCATCCTGATTATATCAGTTTCAAATGATAAAGATCTAATTCATGATAAGAAGTCACATCACAACCTTAACAGTTAGTACTAATCTTATCTACGCAATTCCAATCTCATCAATGGCCAAAACAAACTCTAACCATCTAACAGCTGGAATCATGCAAATATGAACTAAATGCAATATAACAACAGTAAAACTAACTAATATTTTTGAGATTTTTCAATTTTTCCATTTTTTTATATAGATGACTCAACAAGAACAGAAACATAAACTACAAAATTAAACTACTAAATTAAACTAAAGATGCAACTACATGAAAGCATACATAAACTAGCCTAAAAACTTAAATGCAAACTAATATATGCAAAATAAACTAACTGATATAAACAAACTAACATAAGACATATTTTCAGAACTAAAACAAAAACAATAAACAAATAACTAAAACTCTCCCAAACTTAACATACACAAGGTCCTCATTGTGAAAATACTGCATTAAAGCGTAATAGGACTTCCCTGTAGCATGCTAAGCATGTGGTGGTTGTGGTGGTGGTGGTGGCGGTGGCATCTCCTCATCATCATCAGAAGGTGGATACTGTGACAATGGCTATGGAGTCGGGAACTAGAATTGATCTGTTGCAGCTGGATTTAATCTGGCCAAGGAATCTATCAATGAAGCATGGCAATTGTTCATAGTGGTAAAACATGTGGTCCTGTCTAGCAGCAATCTACATCAGCTTATTATCCTCCGCTCTATCTGATCTCAGATCAATATGCCTCGACAAGCTACGAAACTGTGTACTAAACATGTATTTGGTAGTCCTACTACCACGCGCAACCTCCTCCTCACCAGACATCTCATTAGCTCTGAACTCATCATCCTCAGAGGTATTGTCTGCCTCCTCCTCCTCAGGAGCATCAGGAAAAATAAAACCTACACCTCGAGGATGCGACTACCCTGTAGCCCAGACCGAGTATCTAGCAATCAATTGTGACTCAAGTAACTGGAGAGGCTGCTACACAGGCTCGTCTGTTGTCCATCTAACCTATGACTGCCTACACAACCCACATATAAGAGATGGGTGTGGTAGTCCTCCTGAAAATGGCCCGCACAAGCATCGTAAGATTGAAAAGCTGATGATTGCCCCAATATCTATATTAATGTCCTTCACTATAGCATATAAGAGTATCACATTTTCCTTGGTAACTTCACTGGTATGTGTAGAAGGAAATAGATTCGTACACATGAATGCATACCAGATATTTCCATACAAACTCGGGTCCTTGCTCATGAACAAGGTTCCACCCTTCTTCCCCTTAGTCCATGTTGTGCCAGGTTTTGAAATCTATGTGATGATCTGATCGTAGTAAAGATTACTAACACACAACTGGGCGTATTGATAAACATTAGGGGCTCGTATGCTGTAAAATTCATTTATCGCCTCTCGACCAAAAGACACTTGTTTACCCCAAACAAATGCCACAAACGACTCTTTATCTTCAGCCTTAGCATAGAACTCTTTGACTACAGTCACCACTGCAGGGTCTGCCTCATTAGTGAATACATCTCAGCCCTGTTCATGAATTTGTCTCTGCATACCTGTCCATTTAATGCATCCGGCCTCAAACCCCTTTCTGGCGTTAATGCCTTGGGTGTGAAATAATCATACTTGTCTGCCGCATTAGCACTCACGAATTTGTGTTTGTCATAACTTCAATTCTGTGGTGATGAACCTTCACCCCTTTGGCGTTTCACAAGAGTTTTAGGAACCGTGATATCATTGATTCTTGTTACAACTTCCCCAAAATTTGTTCTTGGCAATTTAACAAACACGTGGTGTGAGGCACCACTTACAATACCCAAAATTGACAACTAAAATCCAAACTATAATGAATAACTATTGAAACTTGCTTACCCAAACTAATTGCCCCAATTGATTAAAATTTTGGTGTAGTTGTTGACCAATTTCAGAATTCCCTCCTCCTCATTTGCTGCAAACTCGAACAGTGAGCAAACCTTGGTTTTGGTGTATATAATTCGGTGAAAGTGATGTGTAATGGGTGTGTGATGGATGAATTAGGGTTTAGATATATATAGAATGGTTGGAGTATTATACGGATTTAATGGAGATTGTGGGTTATAAAGGGGGTTTATAACAACCCGATATTTTCTATACAAATAAATCAGAAATTTTGCATATAAATTTTTTATTTATTTTAAAGATGAGGATTTATACAAGATAAAGAGTATGTATTTATGTGATAAATAAAAATATATTTATTACATGAATATTTATAAATAATTTTATATTAGAATTATTGATTATTATATAGTATATTCTTTTAATAATTAATTTTATAGTAGACATGTGTTTATTATTTATTCCATGAAAATATAATTATATATTATTTAAATAATATATGAAATAATTTTTAGAATTATTATAATAATTATTTATTTTATTATATGAATTTATGTTAGATTAATTAAGTTAAATAATTTTAACTTAATTAATAATGTTAAATATGAAAGATAAATCAGATATGAAATCCAAACTCTAATTTTGGATTTTTTTTTTCAAGGAATGAGAATAATAATATAATATTAATTATATTTTGATTTTTTAGTGCTATAAATATGTACTGTATGTACGTATTGATAATGGTTGGTCAATTATGATGTATTATAACCAAACCCTAGCAATATTTATATAAACCCTAGTGTTACTGTTAAACCCTAATTCTGAAATCAAATGAGGCTTTAAAAAATTTGTTAAGACACTGTGTTATGTGTTATACGATTTGTAATTTTAGGTAAAGCCTTGTTATTATGGAAAACCATAATTAAAAATTAAAACCCTAATTTCTGAAATTTGAAACCCTAATGTGAAACTTATACCGGAGTTTATGAGTCAGAAATGGTGTTAATGTGATTAACGACCGGTATTGTAGATATTAGCCCTAATTAGGGAGAACCATAGTTTTCAAAATCCTAATCATGAAATTAGAAACCCTAATTTCTATATTTAGTAACCCTAATTAGTAATTTTAAAACCTAATTATTAATTGTAAACCCTAATTGCTAAATTAGCAAGGTTAACTATAATTATTAAATAATAATAACCTAAATGTTCATGTATAAGGAAGTTAGAAAATCTAAACTAATTAAGGAAACCCTAATTACAAATTTTAGAAACTAAAATTTTTATTTTTTGTGTAAACCCTAATTTGAAATCCTATAAATGCTATATGTTAAACCTTAGGGTTAAACCCTAAGGGTCAAACCCTAAAAGTTTGCTAAGATTATAAAAGTGCCATTAAAATTTTAAGCCAATTGACCAAAATACCTTCCTTTACATTATTGTATGAAACTTGTCAAAATTGCCAAGTACTAAAGTTGGTGACCAAACCCAACTACCCCATGTGACTAATTAAACACCAGCAATCATCCGTTTTCAGCAACATACAATGTATACAAGCACTATATATATAGTGGAGAGAGAAAGAAATTCATTTACTAGCTTATTTTATGCACAACACCCATCTAAACTCTCTCAAGCTCTCACCTCCAAAATTTATTAGCATATCAGTCCAATATCAAAGCCCCACTAACACCACTATCAAATCAGAAGCCTTGAATTAGAATTGGATCATAGAAGGTATAAACCCTAACTTGAAAATCTGATCTTGATCTACATGTTAGATGTTATGATTTATTGTTAAAATATGTTGTTTATGGTGTATAATGATGATCTGAGTTGCTAGATATTAGATCCATAACATCTAGAGGCTCGGATTTGAAGTTTTACAAAATCTGGAAAAAAAATTCAAACCGTGGTCTGACAATGAATGTCAGTGGCCACCAATCTTTCTCTGTTATGTGTTTTTGTTGTTTAAAGCTTTGACTATGTAGTCTATTATGTGCTCTTTTATCTAGATCAAGAATCAGGCTTAGATCTGGTCTAGATTGCATGATATTGTTGGTCAAAGGTCGTTGACCGACCATGACCGGGCCATTTCTGGACAACCCAGAAAGTATAAGATCGTGTCTGCTAAATTTTTATGGCTCTAGATCTGACAAGTGTGTTGATGTTATGGTTCTGTGGTTGCATCTAAGTTATAGTCTGTTGTTTGGACTGCAAGATTATGGCACTAGATCACTAAAAACTTAATCAGGTAGATCTTAGTGGCCGGTCAAACCAAGTCATACGTTCATGAAATGCATTTTCTGGGTAACCCAGAAAACGCATGATCATGTCGTCTGACATGGTTTGACCAGCTTGGATCTAATGATTTTGTCGTTCTTATATGGATTTTATGTAATGAATATCTTCCTTGTCATGCTGGCTATACACTTCAACCACTATATCACACAAACGTTTCAAGAACAATAAGTTATAGAAGCTCAAAATTGAACAGTCTCTGACAGTCACTTGTGAAGCCCAGATCTCATTTGTGTTATGTTGTTTGATTATGATTATTTCTGATACTTGTAGTATTACATTACTAATACAAGAGCAAAGTCATACTACACCCAGAAGCAATATGATCTGTCAGATATTCTTGGTCAAACTAGTTAGCTCGGTAATTGACTTGATTTTCTGGGTTTGGCCAAGAACAGCTCAAAAACACCTATAGCGACAGTTTCGTCGCTATAGGGCCCTTTAGCGACAAATATTTTTGGAAATTAATTGTTTTAATTAAATAAATAGAAAAAAATATTTTAAATTATTAAAAATGCATAATAAATTATTAAAAATTATTTTAAAGTCTAAAAATTAGTTTTTAATTATTTTAAGTATATTTCATAGATATTTAATATTTTTGAAATATTAATGGTATTTAATTTATTTAATTATAATATTAAATAAATTAGTTAAAAATGATTTTAATACTTGAAAAATCATTTAAAATTATATTATGATATAAGAAAATATTTTAAGTTATTTTGAATGACTTTTAATATTTTGTGATAAATTTCATTAACAAATTAATATTAATGATCATTAAGTTATTTATTAAATAAATTAAATAAATAAATTAAAAATGATTTTATTATATTAAAAATCATTTTAAATATTAATAATAAGGTATTTAAAAGTATTTTAAGTTATATAATATAACTTTCAATATTTAAAGGTAAATTTCATTAATTAATTATTATTAATGATATTAAGGTTATTTAAAAATTATATTAAATAAATTAGTTTAAAATGATTTTATTATTATAAAAATCATTTTAAATGAAAATAAAGTGTTTAAAGATATTTTAATTTAAAAAATATAACTTTTAATATTTGAAGGTTAATTTCATTAATTATTTAATATTAATGATTATTAATGATATTAAATTTATTTAATAATTATATTAAATAAATAGTTTAAAAATAGTTTTATTAATTTAAAAATCATTTAAAAAGGATATAAATGAATTAAAAAATATTTTAAGTTATAATTAATAACTTTTAATATTTTGGTAAATAATACATTAATATTTTAATATTAATGGTAATTATTTAAAAATAATTTTAAATGTTTTAAAAATCATTTAATGGTAATATAATACTTTAAAAGTATTTTGAGTTATTATAAATAACTTTAATATTTTGGTAATGGTTTCATTAATAGTTTAATATTAATTAAATATTAATGATAATAGAATTGTTTAATATTTAAATCATCTAATAATGATTTTGATGTTTGAAAATTCATGATAAATTATAAAAAATGTTTAAAAATTATTATAAGTCATTTAAAAATAATATGACTGATATTTACAGTTATGGAATTACTAGATAAAGTCTTAGACTCGATAATTACCCGATAAAGCCGTCGATAGACCGACATATTTCAAAAATTGATCTGGACTTAGATAATTTAATTAAAAATGTGTTTGTTTGTGATCCAATGACTGATGGATATGTGTGACAAGGTGATTAGGTTATGAGCTGACTGCAATATGCAGTATTATTTGTTACGATATGTTATTCTAATCAGTAAAATGATCTTATTACTGATAGGTGGTTATATAAAAGATAAAACTAAGTTACGAACTGTAAGCAGCGTACCAGGCAAGTATCATACCTTTGCATTTTCTTTATGCAGTGGACATGGGTAAGAAGATTCAGAATTATATTATTATTGTATCAGATTATTAACCCCATTGTTATATATGTTATATCCGATCCTTGATTATCAACATGGTACTATATTGTAATTCAGATATATATTATGTTCGTTAATTTCTAAATATGGTTATTCAAGTGTCCCCACTTGGATAATCATTTTTTTAATCACATGTTGATATATATATATATATATATATATATATATATATATATATATATATATATATATATATATATATATATATATACCTATTGATCTCTAGTATGTATACAATAAGTAGAAGCCGTCTAAGCTATTTGACTAGCTAGACACAGATTTAGAAATATTGTTGAATATGATAAAACCTTTTTGTATCCAATCAAATTGTTTTGGTTCGGATTCCCGACTAAGTATGAACATCCCGAACATGGGAAAACTTTTATGTGCCAAAGGCGGATCAGATGAACGATAATATCGTTCTTGCATGTAGTATTGATCAATACAGGGTATAACAGGCTGAGCTCACCCCGTGCCCGTAAGTTATGACGATTTGTAGATGAATTTCTGTTTAACCTTTTCAAAAATAGAAAATAATGTTCATAGTATGTCACCTTAACCCTATTTATAGTCAATACGTAGTTTCAAAAATTTGATAGAGAGTAGTTATGTTATTATTATCGGTTCAAATTACTTCACAACTATTAATTTGTTGTAGAAGGATAGTACGAAGAAAATATTTAATCCTTTTAGCTAATATTTATAATTGTTATTACTTGTTGGGCACTCAAATGCTCATCCTTGCTTAATTTAAATGTTTTAGCTAAGTGTGAACAACCAGAAGGCTCTGTTAAGGACAAGGGAAAAGGAAAGGTTGCTGAATGAATGCAATGCTACTTTATGTAATAGTTAACTTTATTAAGATAGGTATGATATATATTATCTATCATGTTATGTAAGGAATGTATTAAAGGTTACGTACTTGGGAGCTAGACTTTGATAATTATATAAATTAAGTTTGACATTTATATTATTGTTATTATTATTAGTATTATTCCGCTCATAGAAATGGTATCGTGGAGCACCGAGTTCGGGTTTTAAGTACCTGAATTTGGGGGCTTTACAGGGTTTCGTGGGTAGAGAAGGTGGTTGGGTTCGGTTTTGTGCGAGTGAAGTAGGAAAGCCATGATTGTGCAAGTATTTTTAAAAACAGACTTCCCATAGCCCTACCTGGACGGGGTCATTTTTGCCTAGAAAGCCCGTCGAGGCGGGCATATATAGAGAACCTCCGCCGGGGCGGATGTGTCAGGCGATGAAATAGCCCGCCGGGGTGGGGGTTTGTCTTGTGAAGGACTTATGATTTTCAGCAACTTTGCCACATGTGCATGCAAAACTTCATCCTTAGATAAAACCCAAAGTATAAGATAATTACATGGAGTTTGAGCAAGTATGTTGAAAATTACTATATTGACTAACTAATTAACTGCAAATTACACATAATTGAACTAGGTAATACTAAAATTATTAATTAAATTACGAATTAAGCAAAATAAAAATAAAACACTGTATTTGACAAGAAAATTTGGTTGCCTCCCAATGAGCGCTTGTTTTTTAGTCTTTCAGCCTGACTACTCCCTATGTCTAGCCTGGATCAGTTGGGATATTTTCGGCATGTTGTTTATTTATCGTACATAACCAACAACGCTTTATTGCATGCATGTTCATCTGCATTTCCAGGAATGAAGTTGACTTATTATCCTCAATTAGCGCTTTTAGACCACCAACCTCTCCACAATCCTTGTTTTTGACACGTGTGGATTCCTCGATCAAACCACCCTCCTCCTTGTTAGTAGGGATTGGAATTTCATTGAACACTTTAACTTTTACTACCTGATTGAACACTTTCATGGTCAATTCTTCATTAGGCACGTTAATTAGTGTTTGTCTCACTGAAAGGAATGGACATCCCAAGATGATCAGGATGTTCTTATCTTATTCAAAATCTAACACCACAAAATCAGCTGAAAAAAAATGTGTCAACCTTTACCAACACATCTTCTACTATCCCCAATGGATAAATTATTGATCTATCTGTGAGTTGTAGATTGATGTTAGTTGGTTTTGCTTCCTTTAAGCCCAGTTTTCTATATATGGATAATGGCATAAGGTTGATACTTGCTCCTAGATCACATAGGGTTCTTCCCACATCTTGATTACTAGTTGCACAAGGTATAGTAAAACTCCCCTGATCTTTCAATTTAGGGGGAAACTTTTTGTGTAGAACTGAACTGCATTCTTCCGTTAACGCCACTGTTTTAAATTCCTTGAGCTTGCGTTTCTTTGAAAGAATCTCTTTCATGAACTTGACATAGTGTGGCATATGCTCTAGTGCTTCAACAAACGGAATGTTGATGTGCAACTATTTAAATATGTCCATGAACTAAAAAAACTGATCTTTGAGCTTTTCACTTTCCAACCGTTGGGGAAAAGGTACAGGTGGTGTTACTCTATTTTATTTGTCTTCATTCGGCTTTTCCATAACTTTTTCTTTAGTTTTCTTTGCCGAATCGATCCTGTCATTTTTACAAACCTCATCTTTATTTGCTTTTCTAGCACAGTCAACCCTCAATTCTCTGCCACTCTTAAGTGTGATAGCATTAAACTGCACATGATTTCCTCTAGGGTTCTTTTTAGTATCACTCATCAACGTCCCTTGTGGTCTATTGTTCAATGCCAATGCAAGTTTGATAAGTGGGTTTTATACCTACTTATCGGATATAAATTAACGCGAACTACGCCTATCTTAAGTACATTTTAGTGTGTTTTTAGTTTCATTTTGTTTATTTTACATTGCATGTACTTAGAAATCCCTTTGGTGTAAAAGTGCAGGATATGGGATAATTTGGCAATAGTAGATGGCATATGATAAATGAAGGCACAACATGAGATCGAGTGGAGTAGAGAAACCAAGCGTTGGTGGACAAAAGATTGAGCAGCAGGACATAAATAGTAGCAGCAGTAAAACCAGAATCAACACTGCAGAAGCCACGCGGCCGAACAGTTATAGAGGCTTGAGGACGCGCGCCCGCGCGATCATTCGGATTACACAGACTTGACACACGCGCGCCCACACGAAGAATACAAAGGAGGAGCGCGCGCCCGCGCGCGATAACGGATGCTGCTTAGCTGTTTTATTTTAATTTTTAATTTTAAGGGTTGTAATTAATTAAAAACAATTCTGACTGGTGTTAGACGTATCATTGAGTAGTTTTATGTTTTTTTCATATTGGTAACTAGGGTTTTACACTTTGGGAGAGTTCCATTGGAGAACGAAGCATAATCTCTATATTTTTTTACTTCTTCTGTTGGATTTTGATCACTGTGGAAAACTATTGTTCTTTGTTGGATTTTAATGTGGAATTGAACGTTACTATTGGATTATAATCAGTAATTGGGTTTGATCGATTCTATCCTTTATCTTTCAATTGTTTGTTTAATGTCCATGTATTACTTTGATCCCATAATGGCTTTTGGTTCAATCATGAGCTAAACTCCATTATGGGATTCTAACGGATTTTAATATGTAGTTTAATTGATTGCTTGAGTGTTGGACTGTTTTAAATATCATAAGGAATTTCTATCATGGTTGGTTTGCATGCATGAGTGCTTGATCACCATTTGTTTGCAGTACTTGTATGAAATTGAAAAATAACATGTGAGTATGGATTGTAATCATGATAGCATGCGTATATGGGGATGTTTTGCATAGCTTTATATTTCATGAACCAGATAGACATATACTGTTTCACCATATGAGTTAAAATAAGGGCTTATGCTTAAATTCAATATAGTTGTAATTTCGCATAGACATATAGTGATTTTGGTTATATTAATGATTACATAATGTCTATCGCATGTGGATACTGTGTAAGTTGGTCATAGTACATTAAAAAATGGCTATGTCTATATTAGTGTCCATGGCTACTTTCCTGTGGTATGTGAATAATTCTTGCATAATGGTGGTAATTAGATGAAATATTAAATAAAGTTAGGATCCCATTATTTCCAGATTTAATTTATTTCATTATTATTCTTGAATTAGTCGTTATTTGCAATTAGATTAATTCACAATTATAATCATTAGTTTAAGCATATAAAATATAGTGCTTTAATTGATGCGTGGTGGTTTAAATTAGACAACTTTCCATGTGGATCGATACTCGACTTACTCTGTATTACTTGTTGACGCATGTATACTTGCATGAGTTAGAGCTCTTTTGTTATAGCTAAAAAAGAGGTGACAAGTTTTTGGCGCCGTTGCCGGGGACAGACGTTTAAATTTTTATTACTATAATTAGTTTTAAGCTATATTGTAGGACTTCGATAAATCTAATCTTATCTCATTTCCATTTTTTTTTGTTTTTATTTCAGGAACTTGTATAAATTTTTATGCGCACGCGGTCATCCAACCCTAACTTAACACCTGCTCAGGACAAAATAAAAGGGAGAGGTCGGAAAACGAGTGTTCGTAGAAATTTACAAGCATAGTTAGAGGGTACTAAATCTAATATGGCAACCGAGGGACAAGGAGTAGAGCAAAGAGAGGAGCATAGGGCTTTGAGAGAATATTCTATGCCTAATATTAATGGATTACAGTCTAGTATAGTCAGACCAGCGATAGCAGCTAATACATTCGAGATAAAAATGGGCAGTATTCAGATGGTAGAAAATTCGGTACCGTTTGGGGGCGCTGCTACAGATGATCCGAATGAACACCTGTTGAGTTTTATTAAGATATGTGACACGTTCAGATATAACGGGGTGACGGAGGAAGCTATCAGACTTAGGCTGTTTCCATTCTCATTGAGGGATAAAGGGAGAAGTTGGCTTCATTCCTTGCCAGCAGGATCTATAACTACATGGGAGGACTTAGCACAGAAGTTCTTAGCCAAGATTTTCCCAATGGCTAAGACTGCGAAAATGAGGACATCAATCTCTCAGTTTGAGCAACAGCAGGGTGAATCATTATATGAGGCATGGGAGAGATACAAAGAGATGCTATGGAAGTGTCCACACCACAGTATGCCAGATTGGATGGTGATCAATACATTCTATAATTGATTGGGATGACAGTCTAGGTCGATTGTAGATGCAGCTGCAGGAGGAGCATTATGGGCAAAGAGTTATGAGGAGGCCTATAACCTCATTGAAATAATGTCAGCAAATGATTTTCAGAATCTTACATCTCGGATGCCACAGCCCAAAGTTGCAGGTTTGTTAGAAGTGAATGCTATCACGCAGTTGTCAGTACAGATGGCAGCCATGGTGAAGAAAATAGATACATTAACAGAGGGTAAGGCGAAGACAGTTGCATTTGTATGTGAGATCTGCACGGGGTCACACTCGACAGATCAATGTGCTATCAGCTCAAAGTCGGTACAGTATGTGAGCAATTACAGAAAAGACCAAGGTCAGTTTCAGAACACATACAACCCCAACAACCGTAATCATCAAAACTTCAGTTGGTCAAATAATCAAGGAAATAAGCAGAATCAGTTTCAGCCGACTAATCAGTTTCAATCACAACCAACGCAGCCACTGTTTACTCCTAGACCACCTTCACTACCGGGATTTTCTCAACAACAACAACATCACACTCCAGCTGCACCTCATCAATAAAAGAAATCAGAAATGGAGGAGATGATGATGAAATACATGGCGAATACAGAGGTTATGATCAAAAGCCAAGTAGTGGCTATTAAGAATCTGGAAACTCAGATGGGGCAAATAGCGAACATGATTAACAACAGACCCCAGGGTTCATTGCCAAGTAATATAGAAACAAATCCATGAAGAGAAGGGAAGGAACAGTATCAAGCGATTATATTAAGGTCTGTGAAAAATGTTGCAGGAACTGAGCATCGAACGCCCGCGCATGAATTACAAGGGGGTGACGCGCGGCCGCGCGAGGCAGAGCAGGCAACTGCTGAGAAAGAAAATCTGGAAAATTTTGAGGTTCAACATGAAGAGAAAGATAAAGCAAGGTCAGTTGAGAAGCCTATGAGTTCAGTACCACCAATTCACCCTCAATTACTGTATCTGCAGAGATTGAATAAGCAGAGGGAAGATAAATAGTTTAGCAAATTCTTTGAGGTATTTAAAAAGCTACAGATCAACATACCTTTCGCCGAGGCATTGGAACAAATGCCAAGTTATGCAAAATTCATGAAGGGTATATTGTTAAGGAAGAGGAGATTAGATGAGTTTGAGACAGTAGCCTTGACAGATGAGTGCAGTGCAGTGCTTCAGCAGAAGTTACCTCCGAAGCTGAAGGATCCGGGCAGTTTCACAATCCCATGCACGATCGAAAAGATGAACTTTGATAAATGTTTGTGTGATCTTGGGGCAAGTATCAATCTGATGCCCTTGTCATTATTCAATTAGTTGGGATTGCTGGCTCCAAGGTCGACAAATATTTTGTTAAAATTAGCTGACAGATCCATCACATATCCACGGGAAATTATTGAAGATGTATTAGTGAAAGTGGACAAATTTATATTTCCTGCTGACTTCATCATTTTGGATTACGAGGAAAATAAAAATATACCAATCATACTGGGGAGACCATTCTTAGCCACAAGAAAGACTTTGATAGATGTGCAGAAAGGGGAACTCACTATGCGTGTTCATGATCAAGAGGTCACCTTTAATGTTTATAAAGCCATGAAGTTTCTACCAGATAAAGAGTAATGTTTCTGAGTTGATTTGGTGGATCGGTTCTTAAATGATAAAGTAGAGAGTCTGGTGGAGTATGAACCTTTGAGAAGTGTAATTGCTAAAAATTCTGAGTTGGAGGAATTCAGATTACAGGCGTATGAGAATTCAAAGTTGTACAAAGAGAATGTGAAGCAATGGCATGACCGAAAGATCTTCGATAGGACATTTGAACCTGGATAAAGGGTTTTACTTTATAACTCCAAACTTAAATTCTTTCCTGAGAAACTGAAATCAAGATGGTCTGGACCATTTATAGTGAAGACTGTCTTTCTGCATGGTGCAATTGAAGTATTTGATATGTGTCCGGACAAGCCTTTCAAGGTGAATGGACAACAATTGAAGCATTACTGGGGTAGTGAGGTGGACAGACAGAAAGTCACCTCAATTCTGTCTTCAACATGAGATTCCGAGACAGTCAAGCTAATTGACTATAACTTAGCGCTTGATGGGAGGCAACCCATTATTTCTAGCTCTATTTTCTGTTTATTTATTTAGTTAGGTTGCTTTAGTTAGTTCATCTTTATTTCATTTTTGATAGTTTATATGTTTCTGCATAATTAGCATAGTAGCTGAAATTGAATAGGATCATGTTTGTGCACTGCATTGAAATAAGGGTGATACAATAGACACTCATGTTTATATAGTAAATCATACTTTGATAGTGTCTATTGGTGTATGCAGGTGAATAAACAAAATGAAGTACTGCTTTACATCATGAAAACCATTAGTGCAGAATTCAATCCCGCGCGGCCGCACATGAATATACTATACAACTCGCGTGCCCGCACACTCCAAATTTTTATGCTGAACACGTTCCTCGCGCACCCGCACACGCAACCCATTGAACACTCGGGCGGCCGCGCGCGACATCAGACGTGGAAAATTTTTCTTTTTAAGTTTAAAAACGTGTTGTAGAGCATTTGGGCTCTCATTTGAAAACATAACAGAAGCGCAATCACCGTGCTCTCTCCAAAACACACGTCTCTTCCTCTCTATCGGTTACACAATTGAAGCCATCAATCTCTCCACCACGTAATCACCCATGATTTCGTCCACGTTCCACATCTACTTAACCTCTACACTGCAGTATAAATCTAGGGCTTCTGCTTGGGTTGTGCAGCAACGAGTTTGGGGGTACTCTCATCATCGACTTCTATTCATTATCGAGCAAATCATCTGCATTCTCTCTATCAATTGCAATGGGTCCGAAAAGAGCATGCTCTTCTTCTTCGTCATCGTCGTCCTCTAGCAGTTAAGGGAGGGGGGATGTTGTAGATCACACCAAGTTCGTCGATTTAGACGCCCAAATGGAATATTACAGAATAGTGGTGAAAACTTTTGTGAAGGAGAGGGGTTTCAAACCTAAAGGGCAAGATGGTCAACTATGTGACATGATTCATGAAAGAGGATTGCTTGGATTGACTGCCACGCCCATGCTTGCCCCAATGGGTATTGTCAGAGAATTCTATGGGAATGCAAAGGCGACGATGAGTGGGTTATCAGTGGTGCGCGGCGTTCAAGTGGATTTCAGACCACCTGCCATCAGAGCCATTTTTAGAATTAGTGATACACCACCGACTGGGTCTCCTAATTGGGTAGCAGGTGCACATATGGAAACGAACTTGGAGTTGGTTATTGCTAAATTGTGTGTACTAGGCACAAAATGGACGTACAAAACCAGCACGAATCAGCCTCACATATTCCCAGCCGCCGCCCTAAATCGATATGTAAAGGCATGGAATCTGTTCATATTTTCCAAGCTAGTTCCTTAGTCTCATCAGCATGAGATAACATCGAAAACAACAGTCATTCTGTGGGGGCATAATCACCGGTAAATACATTGATGTGGGCCATCTTATCCATCAAAATATGTTGCGGTATCTGTGGGGAAGCACTACAGGGAGCATGTGACACCCCCAAATCCTGGTACTTCAATTCCACGGGATTTGGTGTTCACTATACAAATATCATCTATCTATCTTCCCATAATAAATGCAAGCCATGCAATAGATAGAATAAAAATCTTCCCCTTAAGGGTTACAACGTCTGAATAATAATAATAATACAATTCCAGGTTAAACTAACCTTAAACATCTGTGCGTAATCATAATAAATAAGTCTTAACAACATCATTAACTCAAGTCTTAAACATAAATATATCATCTAATAAAATAACAAGTCTTCACCACTTGCTAACTTTGACCTTGCCCTTACTAGTAGAATTTTCATCAGTTCTTTCGTTCTTAACTGCAATGTTATTATTAAGCAAGAGTTAGCACTATTACCCACAAGTATAATAACGAAATAACAGTATAATAACATGCGAGAGAAATAATAACTTCTGAAATAAAAGCTCATCTTTTGAATCAAGAATGAATAGCAAGAATCAAAAGATTTCTGAGGGTCGTAAGACCTTGAACTGTGTCCTAGGTTATCAAGGGTTATACTTGAAACCTTTAACAGTCATAAGACTATGGACCATTCTACTCATACTTAGGGGGATCAGCCTTTAGTACCATACTGTGCACAATATCTTAACGCTAACACATAAGTAAATCCCTTTGCAGGGTTGTTCATCTCAGTTTGACATTCGAGTCCGCACCAAAGGAAGTTTGGTTTGGATAATTCATCAAGGGTTCTGAAATTTAGAACGCTCATCAACTATGAACTAGTCGAATCAATAAGGGTTCGCTAGTCTAATAAGGTTCAATAATAGTGATATTCAAATTGAATAATAATCTCAAGAAGTATACAATAGAACAATTATTGTATAACTGAATCAAGCTTTGAAAAGATAATCAATCTTTAATATAACATTTAAACTTGAATAATAGAATTGATAATTTACTCGAGGTAAATAATAAACTTGAAAAATAACGACAAGTAGGGTTAAGAAACTTGTCTCGTGCGTAGATTACACTTTAACTAAGCACGTTCTTTGAATTTAATCCTACATACCATTCACATTCACAATACCAATTAATTATAACTTGACTAATCATCATAAACTCATTCTCTTTGTCTACTTTGATTATTGACTATACTTAGTTAAATTACCAATTTGTCACATAATTTGTACTTCATGAATTATTAATTTGTACTTCATGAATTATCAAGCTAATTATGTATTCAATAATTCGATCCACATACAATTATGTTATTTACATGTTAAACAACTATTTTAACATCTCATTATACTTCTAACATGTTTACATGTTCATTAAATTAATTTACTAACATATTGTTAGACTTAATCAATTTAAAAATCTCATTTCTGAACTTTCTGGAGAGTGGCGCTGTGGCACCACTGTTATACTTAGTCTTCGCGCTGCGGCGTGATGGCGCTGCGGCCGGACTCTTGGCGTTGCGGCGCCGTGGCGCTGCGGCTCGAGACATGGCGCTGAGTGGCGCCACGTCACGGGAAATAGGCAGGTAGCCGGCGCTGCGGCGCGACGTACCAGACACAAAAATGGCAGTTCACGAAAAATCGCAAAATATGCCAATTTCTTATTTTCTACTCGAAATAAGACATACCCATATGGTGTAATTCATGCATAAACATAACCTAACATTTATATAATGACTTTAACCATTTAAAATACATAAATCACAGAATTAAATTATGCTAATTGTATTGTTCTTGATGTTCTTGAAGATTTTGAACAAAAACATAAAATTTAACACTATGGATTTGTTATAACACCGAATCCGTTTGTTTAAGGCTTGGTCTCTTCGTATCAACATGTATAATCAAATAAGAGTGTAAATTTTACAAAAATATTTTTTTTTGACACCTTAAAGTTACGTATATGGCCATATGGCCAAAACCCAAACTCTGTAAATTTTTGAAATAGCAAGTCATCATTTACTGAAACTTATGAGATGGAATAATATAACATATATAAAACATGTTATGCTACTCGAATTATTACATATATTCCTAGCTCAATTTCTCAATTTATAGAAATTCCACAGAACTTGATTGAAAGCCATTTTCATAAAAAACTAAATGACGTAAAAGTAGAATTTGGGTTGGAGAGAATTACTCACATATTAGTGTAGATAGGAGGGATTAAACTTTCTTAATTAATCAAACAACTCACAAATCTCTCAATTTCTTAATTATCTCTCTCTGTGATAATTTTCTAGACTTGGCAATAATGGAATGAATGAAGAAGAAGACGTCGAATATAATAATTAAACTGACGTAGTTGTGGTCAGTTAACCAATTCGTCGTTAACTGCCCTCAACCACTACTAAGGCCTTGTTTGGCTATTCAATATAATTCATTCTCATTTAATTTGATAAACTTCTTACTATAGTTTAATTAATGTCACACTCCTTATAAAATAACTCTAATATTTTATTTAATATATTTTAAATAAAATATAATAATTTCTCATAAATTCACATAGTCACATAAATAATTTTTTCATTAATAAATAATGTCAAATTATTAACTCTCTAATTAATAATTAAATTAATTAAATAACATCATGCTTAATTAAATATTTCATTTAATTCAATAAGCTCACATAATTACTTACTTGAATAATAAGTATTCTATACATTAATTTAATAAATGTAACAAATATAATTAAATTAATCTATCACAATTGCATCAATTAATTATTTAATCTAATAATTAAATTATCAAAAAATATTTATTTAATTCAATAAATATTAAAATTAATTTACAAAAATCGCGTTCGTCATATCTTTCCCCCCTTAAAAAGATTTTGTCCCCAGAATCACGACTCAATAAATTCAACCTGTTACATTCTTTCTCCCTTACAAAAATTATGTCCCCATATTCGCTTACACACGATTAAGTAAATAAATGAGGGTAATTCTTCATCATATTTTCTTCGAGTTCCCACGTAGCTTCTTCAGCGTTGTGGTTCCTCCAAATTACCTTAACAGAAGGTATAACTTTATTTCTGAGAACATGTTCTTTTCGGTCGACAATTTGGACAGGAATTTCTTCGTAAAATAAGTCTTTCTCAAAAAGTAGGGGTTCGTATTCAATTACATGTTTGTAATCGGCTTTGTAGGGTCGTAACATAGAAACATGGAAGACGTTGTGGACATTCTCGAGTGCTAGAGGTAAGGCTACCTCGTACGCAACTTCTCCGATTCTTCTCAGTACTTCAAAGGGTCCAATGAATCTTGGACTCAATTTTCCTTTCTTTTCGAACCTGATCTTTCCCTTCCAGGGAGAGACTTTCAAGAAAACATAACTACCTGATTCAAACTCGATATTTTTACGATGTGGATCAGCGTATTTCTTCGGTCGATCTTGAGACGCTACTAGTCGTGGTCGGATCACTTTGACTATTTCTACCGTCTGCTGTACCAATTCTGGCCCTAGCAATTGTCTTTCACCAACTTCATCCCAGTAAAGCGAAGTTCTGCACTTTTTGCCGCATAATGCTTCGTAAGGCGGCATGCCAATACTAGTGTGGTAACTGTTGTTGTAGTCAAACTCTACTAACGGTAGGTGATCATCCCAATTTCCTTTAAAATCCATAACACAGGCTCTCAACATATCTTCTAATGTTTGAATCATTCTCTCACTCTGCCCGTCTGTTTGAGGGTGATAAGCTGTACTCATTCGCAATTGCGTACCCATGCATTCCTGAAGACGTTTCCAAAAATTTGATGTGAAGCGCGGATCCCTATATGAAATAATTGACACCGAAACTCCGTGCCTCGAAACAATCTCTTTTACGTATAGCCTCACCAACTGATATAGGTTGAATCTTATTTTGATCGGAAGGAAGTGTGCAGATTTCTTTAGTCGGTCAACGATAACCCATACTGCTTCATATCCTTTCTGAGTCGTCGGAAGGCCAACCACGAAGTCCATTGTAATATGTTCCCATTTCCATTCTGGGATCTCTAACGGTTGTAGAAATCCACTTGGTCTCTGATGTTCCGCTTTCACTTTCTGACAGGTCAGACAATTGGCAACACATTCTGCAACATCACGTTTCAAATTCGGCCACCAGAAATGTTGTCGAAGATCTTGATACATCTTGGTACTACCAGGGTGAATCGAATATCGTGAACTATGAGCCTCACTCAAAATTTCTTCCTTAATCTCTTGTACTGGCGGTACCCAAATTCTACTCTCAAATCTCAGTATTCCTTCCTTATCCATCTTAAATCTTGGTTCGATTCCTTCAGATATCTTCTTTGTCACCTTTTTACATTCCTCGTCCTGAAGTTGAGCCTCCTTAACTTTATCCAGTAGGGTGGTACCAGATTGCATCTGAAATAGCTTCTCATCAATTTCCATAGGATACTTCACCTCTAACTCCGGTTTCTCCATTTCTGTAATTAGTTCCTCCTGAGCAGTTAACATCATAAATTTCTCACGACCCTTTGTACTTAAGGAGTCGGCAACCACATTTTCTTTACCCGGATGGTATAAAATCTCACAGTTGTAATCCTTAATTAATTCCAACAATCTTCTTTGATGCATATTCAAATCCTTCTATGTAAAAATATATTTCAGACTCTTGTGGTCCGTATATATTTCACACTTCTCCCCGTAGAGATAGTGCCTCAAAATTTTCAAAGCAAAAACAACTGCAGCTAACTCCAAGTCATGGGTTGGGTATCCCTTCTTGTAATCCTTCAATTATCGTGATGCATACGCAATGACTTTGCCGTTTTGAATCAGTACACAGCCAAGTCCTATATGCGACGCATCACTATAAATAACAAAATTTCCTGTATCATCCGGAAGAGATAACACAGGGGCCGTACTCAACCTCTTCTTTAATTCTTGAAAACTTTCCTCACATTTATCCGTCCAAACAAATTTCACAGCTTTTCGAGTTAAATTCATTAACGGAGTTACGATCTTGGAAAAGTCTTGTATGAATCTTCTATATTATCCTGCCAATCCAAGAAAACTTCTTACTTCCGACGGCATTCTCGGCTGATCCCAGTTAATCATGGCTTCTACTTTGGATGGATCTACCGAAATTCCATTTTTATCGATCACGTGACCAAGAAATTGTACTCGCTCGATCCAGAATTAACATTTTAAAAATTTAGTGTACAACTTCTCCCTTCTCAATACTTCCAACGTTAACCTCAAATGTTCTTCGTGTTCTTCTTTGGTTTTGCAATATACCAAAATATCGTCTATAAATACCACCACGAATTTGTCCAAAAACGGCTTGAACACACCGTTCATTAGTCCCATAAATGCTGCAGGAGCATTCGTTAGACCAAACGACATTACTAAAAATTCGTAGTGACCATATCGTGTTCTGAACGCTATCTTCGGTACATCCTCTGGCCTCACCTTCAGTTGATGATAACCGCTTCTCAAGTCTATCTTGGAAAAGTATCTTGCACCCTTCAACTGATCAAACAGATCATCGATCCTCGGTAATGGATATCTTTTCTTAATTGTGACCTTATTCAGTTCTCTGTAGTCAGTGCAGAGCCGCATCGATCCATCCTTCTTTTTTACAAACAACACTGGCGCTCCCCACGGTGATACGCTCGGTTGAATATACTTCTTGTCCAATAATTCTTGTAGTTGTACCATTAATTCTTTCATCTCTACCGGTGTCATTCGGTATGGTGCCTTCAATATTGGAGCAGTTCCAGGCGCCAAATCGATCACGAAATCTACTTCTATATCTGGTGGAAGTCCTGGCAAATCGTCTAGAAATACGTCGACGAAATCCCTCACGATCGGTATCTCTTCTACCTTAGGATTCTCTTTTCGACTGTCGACTATGTAAGCTAAGTATCCTACACAGCCTTGTCTTAATAACTTCCTAGCCTGCATCATCGTCAAACAACTCGCTTGTCTAGGCGACTTGCTACCATAAAACACAACCTTTGACGGAGTCATAAGGTTAATAGTTTTCTTTTGGCAATCAATTACAGCTCCATAATTGAATAACCAGTCCATTCCCAAAATAACATCAAATTCTCCAAGTCGAATAGGGATAAGATCTACGTTCATGATATTACCCTTAATATCCACTCTACAGTTCTTATGTACGTACTTAACAGGGATTATTTCTCTATTCGTAATTTCTATATTCATGGGGTAATCAAATTCATTCTTAGGCAAATCTAAATTCTTGGCAAAATCATCGGATATAAAGGAACAAGTAGCATCCGAATCAAATAAAACATAAGCATTAATTTTATTGATCGGAATGATACCTGACACCACATCACGGGATTGAACTGCATCTTGCACCTTCATTTTGAAAGTCCGGGCGGTCGGTCGGTTTTTTACGGTCGGTCCGGTGATGGTTAAGGCATTTCCACTGTTATTTCCCTAGTTTCCTCCCGATCCTAACCCTCCCGATCCCTTCTTGGGACAGTCTCTTGCCAGATGGTCCTTCGAACCACAAGTAAAACAAGCACCGTTCTTTGGGTTTGGACAGTTTGGTGCTATGTGGCCTTCCTGACCACAATTGTAGCACACTCTTTTTCCTTTCATACAAACTCCAAGATGGGCTTTCCCTCAAGTCGGGCATGCTTCGATTCTTTTCTTCTGATTACCTTGTTGATTCCCCGATGATGAGCTATCGTTCCACCTTTTTTCTGATTGAAATTTCCACCTCCTGTGCCACTTCCACTGGCCTTGTTATTTCCTTCACCTTCACTCTTCTTTTTTCTTTTGATCTTGATTGTACTTGGTTACCGCATCGCTTCCTTCTTCAGCGAGGATGGCCTTTTCCAGTACTCCGATAAACGTGTTTAGCTAAAACATTGATACTTTACTGTATACCCAAGGCTTTAGTCCTTGTTCGAATCTTCTGGCCTTTCTCTCGTCAGTGTGTACTTGGTACGGGGCAAACCTCACTAACTCGTTGAATTTAGCCGCTTAGTCAGGTACACTCATGTTTCCCTGCTTCAGTTCCAGAAATTGAACCTCCATCTGATTCTGCGAACTAGTTGGGAAATACATTTCAAAAAACATCTCTTTAAATCTTTCCCACGTAATTACACCTTCACCTCCTCGCACTTTGTTTGCTTTCCACCAGTAGCTAGCCTTAGACTTCAGCATAAACGTTACAAAAGCGGTCTTTTGGTCTTCTCTAACCCTAGCAATATCGAAAACCTTTTCCATTTCCATCACCCAAGTTTGAGTATCGATTAGGTTCATGGAACCTTTGAACTCTGGCGGTCCCATCGCCTTGAAGTCTTTAAATGTTGTGTTTGGTGGAGCTTGCGGTTGATTATTCATGGCTCCAGTCAGTAAGTTAACCAAATGCTGCACGGGATTAGTGTTGGCATTATTGTTATTATTGGTTGACTCTTCCTGAGCCGGTTGACGTTGTTGTCTTCTCCTTGACGGCATTTTTCTGTTAAATAAAAGCTTATTAGAACTTTATTTATTTCTCTAAATAGTTAAGATATTACTCAACAATTTAACATATCACTTAACACATCATCTCAAACAACTTGATATATTTGCATTCAAATCAAAGTTTTAACATTAAACGATAGTATAACTGCTATTTACATCAACTCTCCTGGAGTAAAGAATCCACAGGATTTAAAACATTCAAATATTCTTTCGTTCATAAAAACGTCAGAATTTACATCTAAAAACTAATTAAGTTCTTCATATAATTAAATAAATCATATCACTGTCGGTCAAGGTACTAATTAGCCTTGCTACGCTCCTCTTCTAAGATACGTTGCATAGTCCTGCGATCCATCATGTACAATAGTAGTCCTTCGAACTGGATTGGGTACCTCAAAACTCGATCTTGGGTCTCATTCATTGTCTTGTTAAGTGTAGAGTGCGTTTCCCCAATCTTTGCTTTCTTTGCACGACTATCATCCTTTGCACGATCAGCTCAACGCGATTCTCGTACCCAGCCTTCCTCTGCTATGTTAAGCCTTTCAGAGGTTTCCTTCATTTCCTTCTTCAGTTTCTCTATCTCCTCGGTCTTATCTTCAGTTTGACCCTTCTCATGGACCAAATCCCATTCTACATTTGCCAATCGGGAGTGAAGAGTCAAAATCTCCCTCTCCTTCTGCTCTAGAGTAATATGCTGAATAACCACTCGCTCAGTCAAATCCTGGACCTCGTCTCGTAATTCCACGTTACGGTCGTATAACGTGTCATACATCTCATCATCAACGGTGTACCATGGTAACTCCTCTCCTTCCTCTTTCTCTTCCTCTTCCTCAACAAATTCCTCCTCAGGATCAGTCTCGAGCTCATACTCCTGACCAACAACGGTCATCAATGGAGGTGACTCCCTCTGTACCATCTGCTCCCTAACGACATGAATGTCTCGGGGATCCTCCTCTGTCGGTACTATAGGTACACGGGGTTCCTCCTCAGTAGGTACTACAAGTACTTGGGGTTCTTCCTCCCCAGCTTGACTAGCTTCTCCAACATTCGACATCCTGACAACAAAATTTTAAGTTTTAGTTACTAAGTCGTATCATCTAACGCATACTTTAACACATAAACACATAAGGTCTTTTATTATCTTTAATGAATTACATAAATTCATTTCTTATAACTCGATAAGAGTTTTCCATCACTATGTTCTTTCTATAAGGCTACTACCTAAGGTTGTTCCCCTACCTAAGGTTCATAACCTACAGCTTTGATACCAACTTGTGACACCCCCAAATCTGGGTACTTCAATTCAACGGGATTTGGTGTTCACTGTACAAATATCATATATCTTTCTACCCATAATAAATGCAAGCCATGCAATAGATAGAATAAAAATCTTCCCCTTAAGGGTTACAACATTTGAATAATAATAATAATACAATCCCAGGTTAAACTAACCTTAAACATTTGTGCAGAATCATAACAAATAAGTATTAACAACATCATTAACTTAAGTCTTAAACATAAATACATCATCTAATAAAATAACAAGTCTTCATCACTTGCTAACTTTGTCCTTGCCATTACTAGTAGAATTTTCCTCAGTTCTTTCGTTCTTAACTGCAATGTTATTATTAAGCAAGAGTTAGCACTATTACCCACAAGTATAATAACGAAATAACAGTATAATAACATGCGAGAGAAATAATAACTTCTGAAATAAAAGCTCATCTTTTGAATCAAGAATGAATAGCAAGAATCAAAAGATTTCTGAGGGTCGTAAGACCTTGAACTATGTCCTAGGTTATCAAGGGTTATACTTGAAACCTTTAACAGTCATAAGACTATGGACCATTCTACTCGTACTTAGGGGGATCAGCCTTTAGTACCATACTGTGCACAATATCTTAACGCTAACGCATAAGTAAATCCCTTTGCAAGGTTGTTCATCTCAGTTTGACATAATTCATCAAGGGTTCTAAAATTTAGAACGCTCATCAACTATGGACTAGTCGAATCAATAAGGGTTCGCTAGTCTAATAAGGTTCAATAATAGTGATATTCAAATTAAATAATAATCTCAAGAAGTATACAATAGAACAATTATTGTATAACTGAATCATGCTTTGAAAAGATAAATATAACATTTAAACTTGAATAATAGAATTGATAATTTACTCGAGGTAAATAATAAACTTGAACAATAATGACAAGTAGGGTTAGGAAACTTGCCTCGTGGGTAGATTACACTTTAACTAAGCACGTTCTTTGAATTTAATCCTACATACCATTCACATTCACAATACTAATTAATTATAACTTGACTAATCATCGTAAACTCATTCTCTTTGTCTACTTTGATTATTGACTATACTTAGTCAAATTACCACTTTGTCACATAATTTGTACTTCATGAATTATCAAGCTAATTATGTATTCCATAATTCGATCCACATGCAATCATGTTATTTACATGTTAAACAACTATTTTAACATCTCATTATACTTCTAACATGTTTACATGTTCATTAAATTAATTTACTAACACATTGTTAGACTTAATCAATTTAAAAATCTCATTTCTGAACTTTCTGGAGAGTGGCGCTACGACACCACTGTTATACTTAGTCTTCGCGCTGCGACGTGATGGCGCTACGGCCGGACTCTTAGCACTGCGGTGCCATGGCGCTGCAGCTCGAGACATGGCGCTGCGACGCGGTGGTGCTGCGTCGCGGGAAATAGGCAGGTAGCCGGCGCTGCGTACCAGACACAGAAATGGCAGTTCGCGAAAAATTGCAGAACATGCCAATTTCTTTCAATTTCTTATTTTCTACTCGAAATTAGACATACCCATATGGTGTAATTCATGCATAAACATAACCCAACATTTATATAACAACTTTAACCATTTAAAACACATAATTACATAATTAAATTATGCAAATTGTACTGTTCTTGATGTTCTTGAAGATTTTGAACAAAAACATAAAATTTAACACTACGGATTTATTATAACACCGAATCCGTTCGTTTAAGTCTTGGTCTCTTCGTATTAACATGCATAATCAAATAAGAGTGTAAATTTTACGAAAATATTTATGTTTGACACCTTAAAGTTATGTATAAGGCCCTATGTCCAAAACCCAAACTTTGTAAATTTTTGAAATAGCAAGTCATCATTTACTAAAACTTATGATATGGAATCATATGAAATATATATAAAACATGTTATGCTACTCGAATTATTACATATATTCCTAACTCAATTTCCTAATTTACAGAAATTCCACAGAACTTGATTGAAAGCCATTTTCATAAAAACTAAATGACGTAAAAGTAGAATTCGGGTTGGAGAGAATTACTCACAGATTAGTGTAGATGGGAGGGATTAAACTTTCTCAATCAATCAAACAACTCACAAATTTCTCAATTTCTTAATTCTCTCTCTGTGTGATAATTCTCTACACTTAGCAATAATGGAATGAATGAAGAAGAAGACGTCGCATATAATAATTAAACTGACGTAGTTGTGGTTAGTTAACCAATTCGTGGTTAACTGCCCTCAACCACTACTAAGGCCTTGTTTGGCTATTCAATATAATTCATTCTCATTTAATTTGATAAACTTCTTACTATAGTTTAATTAATGTCACACTCCTTATAAAATAACTCCAATATTTTATTTAATATATTTTAAATAAAATATAATAATTTCTCATAAATTCACATAGTCACATAAATAATTTTCTCATTAATAAATAATGTCAATTTATTAAATTTCTAATTAATAATTAAATTAATTAAATAACATCATGCTTAATTATATATTTCATTTAATTCAATAAGTTAGCATAATTACATACTTGAATAATAAGTATTCTCTACATTAATTTAATAAATGTAACACATATAATTAAATTAATCTATCACAATTGTATCAATTAATTATTTAATCTAATAATTAAATCATCGAAAAATATTTATTTAATTCAATAAATATTAAAATTAATTTACAAAAATCTCGTTCGTCACAGAGCATTCCACACACGTCAGTTGTAGCTACAATGTGTGCTAATCAGGGTTGTCACTGGGACAATGAACAAATGCAAAACCCAAGCCAGGATATCACCCACGCCACCATTGCAAAATTTGTGTATTGGACAGGAGGTGTACCACACCCGCGCGGACGAGGATTTATTATCCAGCCCACTTTCTTAGAGCCACCATAGCATCCCTCTCAGATAGATGAGGGAGGCCCGTCAACCCAAGTTCCCTTTGCCACTGGGGATCGACAACTCTGAAGGTTGGAGCGAAAAGTCGACGCCATGTACGATAATTTTTCAGTGTTTGCAACGGGGTTGACGAGGTCATTGGCATAGACTTTTGCACAGTAGGGGACAATTCTAGAGTGGCCTTAGTTCAGGACAGCTGTGCCATATCTACCACCAGATTCACCACCCGAAGAGGGTGGTGCGGCTGATCATTACGGGAGTTTTCTTTAACATTTTCCTTCATTCACTGGAACATTGAATATTATAAGTTTGGGGGTATTGGGGTAGTAGTATAGTTGCATACAGTATCTGCATGTTTGCTTTAAAGTTGCATGTTTAGTTTAAATTTTGTATGTTTATGTGTTAGATAAAATTTGCAGAAAATTTTTAAGTTTTAGTTAGTATTACTTGTGTTAGTATATTTTTAGTTTGCATGTCTCACAGTTCTAGCTTTATGGAAAATTTGTCTAGCCGATGATGATAGTGAATTTTGAAGGATTTTTGAGTATTTTGGGATAACATAAGCTGGGATATAATATTTTACACAAAGCAATTCATAATGTTGTTTAAATGCTTTCGGTTTGCACGGCCGTGTTCACAAACCCTTGTAGGTATAAGAATTATGTGTTGCATTGCTCGATAGAAAATGTAGTTTTAAAAAGGGAAATATATGGAAAGTGAACTTAGATTGTTTCAAACATTGATTTTCAAACTTTGGGAAAACATGGGTATGCTATGTATAAAAAAATGGCACAAATAGCAATAACGTGGCTAGTCTTATTTCAGGGCCCTGGCTACTTGAGTAAGTATGCCCATAGGGGTGTCCTAACACGTAGTGCCCTAAGGTCTTTCATGGTCTGGGAGTCATTGGTTGAAAGCTCGCTAAGGGGTAGCAGTGTTTGCCTAATGGAATAAGGCATTGCACAGTCATGTGAAAAAAAAGAAAAAAAAAGAAAAGAAAAATATAAATAAACACCGCGAGAAAGAGCAAAAATCGCCCTCGTGAGTAGCAATAAAGCAGTTAAGCCCATTGTTGAACCTTAGTTGGTTTTAATATGTTGGAACAATCTTTGTTGCATAAGTATACATGAGTCTTGATATAGACTGTAATTTTCTGTTTTGAGCAGTTTAGCATGTGTATTCTTTGCTTAAATCAAGTTTTGGTGAACACAACACACATACACAACATCTCTATAGCATATGTGAATTATCTGAGTGTATGATATTATGCCTTTATTTTGGTTTGAATTTGTATTCTTGAATCTGGAAAAATTCGTTGAGGCATTTTGGACTGAAATTCTGTAATAGCTGGAACAATGTGAGACTAGTTGCATCATAATTTAGTTAAATAACATGTAGTTGCATTTTCAGTGTTTTATGTGTATTCATTGCTTGAGGGCAAGCAACAGTTCAAGTTTGGGGTTATTTGATAAGTGGGTTTTATACCTACTTATCGGATATAAATTCACGTGAACTACGCATATCTTAAGTACATTTTAGTGTGTTTTTAGTTGCATTTTGTTTGTTTTGCATTGCATGTACTTAGAACTTCCTTTGGTGTAAAAGTGTAGGATATGGCATAATTTGGCGATAGTAGATGGCATATGATTAATGAAGGCACAACATGAGATCGAGTGGAGCAGAGAAACCAAGCGTTGGTGGACAAAAGACTAAGCAGTAGGACAGAAACAGTAGCAGCAGTAAATCCAGAATCAACACTGCAGAAGCCGCGCATTTATAGAGGCTTGAGGATGCGCGCGCGCGCGATCATTCGAATTACACAGACTTGACACACGCGCGCCCGTGCGAATAATACAAAGGAGGAGCGCGTGCCCGCGCGCGATCACTGATGCTGCTGAGTTGTTTTATTTTAATTTTTAATTATAAGGGTTATAATTAATTAAAAACTATTATGACTGGTGTCAGACGTATCATTGAGTAGTTTTACGTGTTTTTCATATTGGTAACTAGGGTTTTACACTTTGGGAGAGTTCCATTAGAAATCGAAGCATAATCTCTATATTTTTCTACTTCTTCTGTTCGATTTCGATCAATGTGGAAAACTATTGTTCTTTGTTGGATTTTAATGTGGAATTGAACGTTACTATTGGATTATAATCAAAAATTGGGTTTGATCGATTCTATCCCTTATCTTTCAATTGTTTGTTTAGTGTCCATGTATTGCTTCGATCCCATAATGGCTTTTGGTTCAGTCATGAGCTAAACTCCATTATGGGATTCTAACGGATTTTAATATGTAGTTTAATTGATTGCTTGAGTGGTGGACTATTTTAAATATCATAAGGAGTTTCTATCATGGTTGGTTCGCATGCATGAGTGCTTGATCACCATTCGTTTTCAGTACTTGTATGGAATTGAAAAATAGCATGCGAGTAGGTATTATAATCATGATAACATGCGTATATGGGGCTGTTTTGCATAGCTTTGTATTTCGTGAACCAGATAGACATATACTGTTTCACCGTATGAGTTATAACAAGGGCTTATGCATAAATTCAATATGGTTGCAATTTCACATAGACATATAGTGATTTTGGTTATATTGATGATTACATGGTGTCTATCGCATGTGGATACTGTGTAAGTAGGTCATAGTAAATTGAAAAATGGTTATGTCTATATTAGTGTCCTTGGCTAGTTTCCTGTGGTATGTGAACAATTCTTGCGTAATGGTGGTAATTAGATGAAGTATTAAATGAAGTTAGGATCCCATTATTTCCAGATTTGATTTATTTCATTATTATTCTTGATTTAGTCGTTATTTACAATTAGATTAATTCACAATTATAATCATTAGTTTAAGCATATAAAATATAGTGATTTAATTGATGCGTAGTGGTTTAAATTAGACAACTTGCCCTGTGGATCGATACTCGACTTACTCTGTATTACTTGTTGATGCATGTATACTTGAATGAGTTAGAGCTCTTTTGTTATGGCTAAAAAAGAGGCAACACAAGTTGTCCCATCTAATTTTCTAACTTCTTAATCGTCGTTGCTTGTGTTTTCATAGCTGCATCATTACCCGATATGTATTTTAACAATAGCTCTTCCAAATCTGACTTTTTCTCTTGATATGGAGTTGTTTGTTGATACTGATTTTGGAAACCAGGTGGATAAGATTGTCATGGAGCCTGCTGATTTTGATTATTACTCCACAAAAAGTTTGGATGGCACACTGCTCTGTCGAATGTTCCCCAACACATAATTCACAAATAAATGCCACCTATTGAACCTGTGCACCAGTGAGGGCATGCATCCTCTTTGATAATGCTAAAATATGCGCTGCTAGAGCTGTCACTCCATCTACTTCTAACACCCCAACTACCTTAGGTTTTGTCAATCTTGTTATGGGCCACTAGTAGTTGTTAGTAGCCATTGTCTCAATCAGATCATATGCCTCTTCAAATCTTTTTTCCATAAAATCTCCCCCAGACGCTGCATCAATACTCGTACGAAGATTACCATTCAGCCCATTATAAAAAGTATTCATCTGCAGCCACTTGGGTAGTCCATGATGCGGATATTTCCTTAGCAGTTCCTTGTACCTTTCCCAAGCTTCGTGTAGAGACTCCCCATGCTAGTGCTCAAACATCGTAATCTCATTCCTCCTCTTAGTAGTCTTCATCGGTGGGAAAAATTTAGCTAAAAATTTTTGAGCAAGGTCATTCCAAGTAGTAATTAATCCTGGCAGTAGGGAATGTAACTAGCTCTTTGATTTATCCCGCAGTGTGAACACAAACAACTTTAGCCTCACTGCATCATCCGATACCCCATTGTATTTGAAGGTATCACAAATCTCTAGAAAGCTGACTAGGTGCTCATTCAGATCATCATTAGCTAATCACCTAAACTGTAATAAATTCTATATCATCTGAATCGTCCCAAGCATGATCTCAAAGTTATTTGCTGTAATCGCAGGCCTGTTAATGCTTGACAGAATTTCAGTGACTCAAGGATTAGCATAATCCCTCGGTGCTTTCTGATCCTCTGCAGCCATACTGTCTTGTTTATCAAAATTATCTATAGTGTCCTTAATCCACTTACTAAGTCTCTGAAATCTTTGTTCGATGTTTCCCTTATAAGGAAGCAAATCTGGTTTCTTTGACCGAGTTTGCATGTACTAAGAAAAAGAACCTGAAATAAGAAATAAAAAAAAGAAAAAGAAAAATTGTTTAACTAAAACTGAACTAATTAAACTGATATCGAAAGTAATAAAATTAAAACTAGTCCCCGGCAACGGCGCCAAAAACTTGTTAGGTGTAAATCTAATTAAGCACTACACACAGGTATATGTGATCAACACGTAATATAATGATAAGTCAAGTATCATTCCCACAGAGACAAGTATTAATTTTAGTCAAACAATTATCAGTTTTAAATTATTTCAATTTTATTAAACTAATCGAATTTATGATTGCAATTAATGAAAATAATAAATTAGAAATCAAAACAAATCAACTCAACTAATTACCAGAAATTTTAGACAAATAATGGAGAATTAAGCCTACAACTTCACTTTTAAGCTTCACTCAGATTATCACACTTTTCTTCAATTCAATTAACTATCTCAGTTCATTAATCAAAAATAAAAAAGTAGAATTAGCCATCTCTCAATGCACTAACACCATAACAACTTAAATCCACAATTGATAGAATTAAGCCAAACACCCTAATTAACTAATTCACTATATCTCTATATGAATTAAAATCAAAGAAGATTTAAATTCCAAGTTCTTACACGATTACATGCGATTTTAGGTATATCTCTATCCTAAACATACATCAAGAATTCCATCAAAACACAGAAATCAAGAACACATGCTATTATGACTAAGTCTAGATTCATATCTCATCTTTCGAGTCCATACAAATATGTTAGTTCCCAGAGGCACAATAGTTATCTAGAAGGGGGGTTGAATAAATATTTTAAATTCTTTTCGAAATATTTGTTAGTTTTGATAATAACTTTAAAATCAGTGTAATTGTGATTTGTTTGTTTTCGTTTTAAGATATAATGAGTTAATAAGAGTAAAGCAGTTATAACAAGAATATAAGAGACATAATGTTTTTAAGTAGTTCAGAGCATTTAAAGCTCCTAGTCCACTCTTTTACTCTTCGAGCAGGAAATCCGCTAAGGATATCTTCACAATCTCTAAATCTCACAGATTCCTTCAAGACCAGTAGTCTTGAAACTTCTTAGTTCACTTTTGAACTCTACAAGTCCAGCAAACTTGGTACTTCTCAGTTCACTTAGAACTCTTCAAGTCCTTCTGATTTGGAACTTCTTACTTCACTTGATAGTAGTTGAGTTCTTATGTGGTGATACTCAGTTGCCGTTAAGCTTGTGTTTGAAAGAACTGAGTAGCTGAGCAAGCTTTCTTTTTTTTAGATCGTAGAGTTGAGCGTTAAGTGTTCTTCAGCGTTTTTGTTCAGTGCTTGCTTCTTCTTTTCATTTGCTAATGTTTTGAATATATGAGGCCTCTACAAATGTATCCGTTGAAGACATCCATTGAAGCATTAAATGCGTTTGATATTTCTGAGCTTTGATGGAGACTTTTTATGTGACAACCCGGTATTTTCTATATAAATAAATCATAAATTTTGCGTATAATTTTTTTTTATTTATTAAAATAAATATGAATGATATGTGTCAAGGTAATGTGTAATTATAATTATATGTGTGATAAATAAAATTTATTTATTACATTAAGTATTGCAGATAAATTTATTTTTAGAATTATTGATTATTATCAATTATAATTTTTATACTAATTAATTCCTTATTGGAAATGCTTTTATTAATTATTTTCTATGAAAATATAATCTTATATTATTTAAATAATATATGAAATGATTTTGGAATAATTATAATAATTATTTTATTATATGAATTTTATTACAAATTATTAAGTTAATTATTTTAACTTAATAAGGTTATTTAGGCAAGATAAATCAGATATGGAATCCAAACCCTAATTTCGGGTTTTGATTAAGGAATGAGAATAATAATATTATATTGATATTTTTCAGTGTTATAGATATGTATGGTTATGTGTGTAATGTTAATGTGTGAAACAGTTTTATTATATTATGACCAAACCCTAATAATATTTTATAAACCTTATTTCTGGTTATGGAATGAGGAATGGTGATAATAATATAATATTAATTATATTTTGATTTTTCAGTGCTATAAATATGTGTCATATGTACGTGTTGATGATGATTGGTCAATTATGGTATTTAATTTCAAAACCCTAATGTTAATTGGTTAAACCCTAGTTTTCTGTGGAGAACCCTAATTTAAAAATAAATTGTGAGTTTAAGACTGTTATATGACGATGTTATATGATATAAGTTATGTGTTATTTAATATTTTGCTAATTATAGAAAACCCTAACTTTAAATGTAAACCCTAATTATATTTGATTTTCTAATAATTAGAAACCCTAATCTGGAGGTTTGATCAGTCATAAATAGTGTTATTATGATTAATAACGCGTGTGATAAACTGTAATTACTAATTAAGGAAAACCTAGTTAGTAAATTAAAACCCTAAAATCTAGAACCCTAATTTAATTCCTAGAAAACCCTAATTATATTATGGAAACCCTAATTTTTGGTATGATAAACCCTAATTGCTTTATTAGCAAAAGTTAATTGTGATTAAGGATAATAAACCCTAATGTCCATGTGTTAGATAATTACAAACTTATTTTAATTAATAAAGTTATTATTTTCAAAATTTTGGAAACTAAAACTATGTTATTTCTTTTCCAAACCCTGGTTGATAAATCCTAAATTTGGAATTCTAGACTTTTACTAAATTGGCTCAAACCCTAAACCCTAAACAAACCCTAAACCCTAAGGGTTTGTAAATGACAAGAATGTCATTAAAATGAATTATCAAAAGACCATTTTACCCTTTGTGTATTATTTGAGCTAACTTGTAAGAATTGGCTTAACTTTAGTAGTTCAACAACTCTAACCACTCTAAATTGATAGCAAATCAGCCTAAGCTAGCCAATGCATTGCATCTTGTATCATATATATAGATTGGGAGAGAGAGAAAAATCATTTTGAAGCCTTATTTTTGCTCAAAACTCAACCAACCCTCATTCTCTCTCAAACCAACGAAAAGTTGTAGCATTTCAGTCCTTAATACAAGCCCCACGTCCACCATAAGCCAATCACCAACAACTTGGAAGCCAAGAAATCGAAATCAAGACATAAAGGTATAAAATCTCAAAAATAAGAAATCCTTTGATTCTATGTTAATTGATGCAATTGATTGTTTAAAGTTGTGTAATAAGGAGTGTATTAATGTTCTGGGCTGTTAAATTCATGACCCATAACATCAAAGTGCTCAAAATCAAAGTTTTTCCAACTTTTGAAAAACCGAACTCTGTTATTTTTGGGTAAATGTCAGGGCTTATAACTCTTTACTTGATCATGATTTATGTTGTTTAAAAGTTTTTATATGTAGTCTGTAATGTGCTCTTTAAGAGGCAAAAAGAATCAAGGTCAGATCATTTGTAGATCAGAAGATATTAACGGTCAAAACCTGTTGACCAAATCTGCCAAAGTACCGAACCCTGAAAAATTAAGAACAATTTCCGTGTCAAACTTTGACCGGCAAGATCTTGCTGATGTTTTGATGTTTTTGTGTTATGATACTTTGTAATGGTAGACCTACATGTTATCTACAAACTGGAGTTGATAGATCATATAAAAATTATACGAACATTAAGTTATAAGGACTTAAAATAGGTACCTCAAATCTGTTAAATTCTGAAAAGTCGAAGAACAACGTTGTCAGGTTTTTGGAGAGCTTAAATCTCTCTGATCTGATGTTGTTTAGCCACGAAACTTGTTATGTACTTGTAGTATTACATGAGTACTACAAGATGAAATCAATTTCAAGTCCAGAAACATCATGATCCGATCGGAAATCATGGTCAAAGTAGCCTACTCGGCTACTGACTTTGAGTTCTGGAATCCTCAAGAACACCTATAGCGACAGAAAGTGTCGCTATAGCCCTTTAGCGACAGTTTTAATTATAATTTCCGGAAATTAATAAAAAATTGATAAAAATGGTTTTTAATTATTAAAAATACATAATAAATTATGAAAAATTATTTTAAAGTCTGAAAAATAGTTTTTAACTATTTTGGGTATATTTCGAAAATATTTAATATTTTTGGAATATAAATGGTATTTATTTATTTAATTACAATATTAGATAAATTATTTAAAAATAGTTTTAATTCATGAAAAATCATGAAAAAATATATTATTGTATTAAGAAATAATTTTGAGTTATTTTTGATAACTTTTAATATTATATGATAATTTTCATTAATAAATTAATATTAATGATAGTTAAGTTATTTATTAAATGAATTAAATAAATGAATTAAAAATGATTTTATTATATTAAAAATCATTTTAAATAATAATAAGGTATTTAAGAATATTTTAAGTTATAAAATATAACTTTTAATATTTAATGATTAATTTCATTAATTAATGATTATTAATGATATTAAAGTTATTTAATAATTATATTAAATAAATTAGTTTAAAAATGATTTTATTATTTTAAAAATTATTTTTAATGAAAATAAAGTGTTTAAAGATATTTTAAGTTATAAACTATAACTTTTTATATTTAAAGGATAATTTCATTAATAATTTAATATTAATGATATTAACTTTATTTAATAATTATATTAAATAAATTGTTTAAAAATGGTTTTATTTATTTAAAAATTATTTAAAAAGGATATAAATGAATTAAAAATATTTTAAGTTATAATTAATAACTTTTAATATTTGGATAATGATACATTAATATTTTATGGTAATTATTTAATAATGATTTTATATGTTTTAAAAATCATTTAAGGGTAATATAAGTATTTTAAAAATATTTTTAGTTATTATAAATAACTTTAATATTTTGGCAATGGTTTCATTAATAGTTTAATATTAATTAAATATTAATGATAATAGAATTGTTTGATGTTTAAATCATTTAATAATGATTCTGATATTTCAAAAATTATGGTAAATGGTAATAATTATTTTATAATTATTATGAGGTCATGAAAAATAATACGATTGTTGTTTAAGTTATCTATTTAGATATTGAGATACAGAATAGAGTCTTAGACTCGATAATTATCTGATATGGCTGTTAATACGCCTACATGTTTTAGAAATTAATCGGAACTTAGATAATTTAATTAGTTAACTGTTTATTTGTGATTTAATGGTTGTTAAAGTCGTGTGACAAAGTGATTAGGAATGAGTTGATATTAGTTTGTGATGTCATGGTTGTTGAATATGTGTGATAAGATGATTAGGTTATGTGCTGACTGCGAAATACAGTACTATGTGTTATATTATATTGTTCTAATCGAACGAATGATTTGATTAATGATAGGTTGTGATAGAAAAGAGTAGAACTAAGTTGAGAATTGTAAGCAGCGCATCAGGCAAGTATCCTAACTTTGCATTTTCTTTATGCAATGGACAGAAGTGAGAAGTTCAGAATTATTATTATTAATGTACAGATGGTTAAACCTATATTATATACACCCTTTGATTATCAACATGTTAATATATGATAATTCAGATATATATTCTGTTCGTTAATTTCTAGAAATAATTATACAAGTGTCCCCACTTGGATAATCATTGCATTTAATCACATGTTGATAAACCTTTGTTATACATATATGTTGAAGTATAGATTATTATTGGATAAAATAAAACCTTTTGTCTGGAACCCTGACAAATATGAACATCCCGTTCACGGGAAAACTTTTATGCGCCCAAGGCGGATCAAGTAAATGATAACATCGTTCTTGTAATGTAGTATTGATCAATACAGGACACAACGGGCTGATCACCCCCGTGTCCGTAAGTTATGAAGGTTTGCAGATGAAGTTCTGCTAAACCTTTTCGAAAATAAAAACAATGTTCATAAAATGTCACTTAATACCTATTTATAGCCAGTACGTAATTTCAAAATTTGAAAGAGAGTTGTTGTGTTATTAATATCGGTTCAGAATACTTCACAACTATTGACTTGTTATAAATGGATATTATAAAGAAAACATTTAAATTCTTTCAACTTATATACATATAATACATGCTGGGCACTCAAATGCTCATCCTTGCTTAATTTAAATGTTTTCAGATAAGTGTGAACAATCAGAAGGATGGGTCAAGAACAAGTGAAAAGGAAAGCAAATAGATTAGGTTTACGGTGTCATATAAGTAAAGGTTGCGTACTTGGGATTAAACTCTGATAAAGGTAAGATAAGTTTGTAATTTATTTTAGTGTTATTATTATTAGTAATATTTTCACTCATAGAAATGGTATCGTGAAGTACCGAGTTCGGGTTTCAAGTATCCGGGTTCGGGGACTTTACATTTTACACAACTTTTGATTTACACTCTGGCACACTAACACAACAGACTGATGTCTCACCTAACATTGGAAAAGGTGTTTTCTGTTGACCCATAGTACTTTTCTTAGCTTGTTCAATACGTTTCTTTGTTATATAGTAAGGATGACTATTGTGACATTGAGGCTCCTGAGGACTCCAACGTTTATAATCCATTCCATATTTGTTGTGATTTACCTTTAAATAAATGGACACGGCTTGATGCTTCTGACACAGACAGATGATGCTCTACGATCCTGATCGTGGTGTCTTGCCACCATGATGCTTGATCTGATACTAGCATACGAGAACACTACGATTTCTCTTAAGTACTTGCACACTATAATCTTCAGTTGCTTAACTTGCAGACTCTACGCTTTCGTGAGCACACTACGATCTCTGAGTTGGCTCGGCAAGCATTTAGATCACTCTACGATTCCAGGAGAGGCCCTCTAAGGTAGACACACTACGATTCTCGATGTTGTACGATCCTGCCTTGGCTTCTATAATCTCTTGATCATCTTGGTAGACTACAATTCTGTTGAAGTCTATCTATTACATCTCAAGATATAGATCAACCTAACAGCTTTGATCTTTTCATCTATACATTCATTTATAGAATAATAAATATTACTAGCTCAGATCAACCTAACAGTTTTGATCTACCACTAAGTCCTTGTACATATGTTCTTTGAAGGACTTTACATATAATCGTGAATATTTACTTTCAACATCAAATTTAAATATGTAATCTCCCAACAGTATCCCCCTATTTGATGCTGACATAACTAAGGAGATTCGTGTCATGATTATCAATTTTTAGATGCAGTTGATAGAAATTAAATATGACTTAGTGTTTCAGTGAGCAACTGAAATCTCTAGAGAATAAGCATGAATTTATTGATGATTATAAAGACAGCTCTTACAATTAAGCTTAGTTACATCAATAAGAATTGAGTTTCAACTTATCTCTATTTTTTTTTGCCTTTTATTTCTTAGAGGATTGTCATATTCTGCAGCTCTCCTTCTCCTGTTGGCTTCATTTTTCCATGCTATATCTTCCAGCTCGTTTTGACATAGTGGTTCCCAATTCTCGTGTCTGTACATGAATGCAGGATCTCCAATAGGCAAGTGTAGGTGTGTAGTGGTTGCACCTTGTGAGCTGAGCTCTTAACTTCTTAGAGGTTGAGCCATGAGAATTTGTTGTTGTTCAGGTCGTTGAGTCTGATGGCAAGGCTATCATGCATGAGGGCTCCTTGAAGATTGAGCGAGGAATTTGTTTTTGCCTCTGCCTTTGCCTTTCTCTCCTTCCCCTTTATTCTCCCCTTTATTTCATCATCAAGGGATTGAATATCTTTAGATTGGCGAGTCTTGCCTTGTACAAGCTCGTTGAGCTAATTCTTGGATTGAGCAATGTCTTCACAATTTTCTTGAATTAGAGAATCAGTTCGAGGTTCTTTCTTTTGGAGAATGGCCAAGACATTTTTTGTTTGTTGCATTTGGCCCATGGAAAATCTTTGGAATTCTTTCATTGAAGTTTGTAGACTCATGAGACTTTCCATTATAAGTTTATTCTGGGATTCCTTAGTATTTTACAAAACAAGAACAACTTCACTATATTTCTTGGCAGCTTAAAAGTAGATTTGATCCCTTTCACTGATACTCTGAATCATCTCCTTTATGATCTCCTTAAGCTTCTTTGAAATCTCAGAACTTAGGTTACTTGGGAGAGTGTTGGCATCATCGATCAAATGAGTTAGCCTTAGGTGAACAAGGTCTGAGTGAACTTCAAGATCTTCTTGTATGTCCTTGGTCACCTTCTTAGATGCATCAGACAACTCTATTTTGGTAGGAAGATCTGATATGAGCTCAAGGAGTTGTTGATTTTTTGGAAGAGAGACTCTTGTGTATTGATCTTTCATATTGTAGAGAGCAAGATCAAGACTGAAATACTCATTTATTTATGAGGAAGGGATATCTGATGGGGGGCAGGTGTGTGAGGTTGAGCTTTAGGAGGAGGTGACTCTAAGAATTGAGCAGGTGACTGTACGATTGGATTTGGATCAGTAATCGTAGAGTGAGAGATGATATGAGATTGGATTAATATAAAGTTAGGCACATTTGGTTCATTAGTTACAGAATGTTGGGATTCTAAAATTGGAAATTAATTGAGTGGATAAAGTATCACTTCCAACCATCTTGGTAATTCATAGAATTGGTTGAAAATGATGGTGGACAGTGACTAACCCTGTAAGAGATGGGTACAATTTATACCTCATGCCCATTTTTAGAAGAGGGACTGTTGGTGGTAAGCTTTCGGGAAAAAGTGAGGTTGCCTGGTAATCCATGAGCTAGCATCGAGATTGCTGAATAGGCTTTGAAGGTCCAGAACATGTGATCCTAGGAGTTAAGGATTTGGGCTCTATGAAAGGGCATAATAGGTAGATAGGAAGAAAAATTGATTATAGTTGGCTCTCCTATATCCATCACAGCCCACTGCAATAATCTCATCGTCCTCTTTTTCTTCTATGTCTTCATTTGAAGTGTCTACTACATCAATTATCTCTACTTGACTTCTTTGCTCTTCTATGGTCTCATCCTCCATAGCTTTAATCCTTTCCATTTCTACAATTTTTGAAGCTAGAATCTCTTGAGGGACTGAGGAAGATTCATGATGATCTCTTGGAAATTCCTCCTCAGCTGTAGCCTTTTCTGATATAGGGACTTCATGAGGCTCCCCATCAACTCGAGCATCCATTTGAATTTCAAACAACTCCCCCTCAGCTGGAGCATTTTCTAGTGTAAGAACTGCAGGAAGCTCCCCCTAAACTTGAGTTGTATTCTCCTTACTAGCTTCGGGTAGCCCTTTCTTATCAGTTATCTTTTTGTCTTCCTCCATTAGCACTCCTTCATTGACAAGGATGTACTTCTTAACCATTTTCTCCTTGGCTTTCTAGGCTGAATCACAGCCTCAACACTTTCTTCAGCTTCAGCTCTGAAAGATTTATCAGGCTGAGAAGTTGTTGCAGCATCCTCTTCTTGAGTAGTGACAAGTCTAGACTCTACGATCGGTAGGGACTCTACGATCAAAGAGAAAGAGGACTTCTTTGACTTATTGATGCATTTTCCTTTCTTAAGTAACTGAGAGATGGTATCTCTGTCTTCTTCTTCCTCAGACTATTGTTTCTTCCTCTTCAAATTTCTCAGAGTTTTAGTGCCTGAATTCTCTTGAGGTGCATCAGTAGTTGAACCTTGAGGCTCCTCTGTTGTCTGAGCCTTCATCTTCATCTTCCTCTTTCCCTTACTTTTTTTGACCAAAGCAATGGGTTCCTCCTTGTTGATTTCTTCTTCTTCTTCAGCTTCCTTTACAACTGCCATATTTCCCAGTAGCCCATAGTCCTTTTATTCACCAGTTCTTCCACTGGATTCAAACATCATCCTTACATTTTTTGCTGGGTTTCTTTTCCAGTTTTCAAACAGCTGCTGGGTCATCCTTCTGTTGGGATTGATGGATTCTCCTTCATTATCCCAAATTTTATCACCTAGTGCTGACTACAGGATGATGCTTATAAACCGCCCATAGAGCATCTTTCCAAAGCTCTTTAATTTCTTTGAACTAAGAATCCACTTCCCAATCCAATCGATGAGTAGGGCTCCATAGTTGAGTTGAACCCTGAAGCAGATTTTTGTCATGAGCTTAAGTTGTACTTCGTTCATAGAGTCATGGCCAGAGCTCTTACATAATATACATTTCCCAACAATGTCAGCCAAAAACTCATACCTTTGGGGTAACTCTTTCTTCTTGTACCCCTTGACGGTCTGAAACTTCGTATGATGCATCTTCTTCAATCCGTCATGAAAGTTGATGACCTCCATAGATGGAAGTCCTTTCAATTTGAAACATAGGGCTAGGTTTATATCTTCAGCTTTGAGTTTAATTTTCACGCCCTTGACCCTTGTCATGATAACATCATTCTCAAAGGCTCCATTTCTATAGAACTCTTTTACCAGCTTAGGGTAGATCCATGTGCTAGTTCCCAGAGCTTCTTCAAGACTAGCTTTCTTTAGTAGAGATATAATTTTAGGGAATTTAGGGTCAGCTGTCTTAAACTCGTCAAAGCAGAGTCTATAACCAGTGATAACATTTGAGGCCGTCATTAATTTCCTTGTACTGAGGTTGGTTGAGCTTTTCAGAAAGCTAGGGTTTCTACTTGTAGATAGAGAGGAATAAGCTTTTTGAACTTCTGATTTCAAAAAGATCTTTTCAAATTGTACTTGTAACTTCCCTCCTTTCGATCTGCTTAGTGGGGCATGTGTCAAGTTCTGCTTGGCTCCACATTTTTTCTGTTGTGGAAAATACTGATTTATCCTTAGCTTCTCCTGAGCTAATGCATCCATTGGGAGGACTACGATCGTCGAGGTAGCTCTATAGTCGTTAAGGTAGTCTTTATGATCGTTGAGTTTGCACTGCGATCTTTGAGTCCATTGTTGAGTCTGCTCTACGAACATTGTCTGCCTTGGTCCTTGTAAAGAATTTTAACTTGGCATTCCTTCGGAATCAAGGTAGCTCAGGAAAGGACAATCTCTTAGAATGAACTAAGGATCAGATTTGTCCCTGAGGCGCTTGACAGAGGGATTGCTTGGATTAGTTGGAGATGCTGTCATCCCAGGATGCTTCTTTGTCATGTCAAGGAAGCTCTACGATCGTGGTCCTTCATGTTAAGGCAGCTCTACGATCATGGACTTTCTTTAGTTATCTCTACGATTTTGAACATAACCTTTATATCTATATGGTTAGCATAAACTAGAACATAAATTTTATGGCTGAAGATTTAGCATGCCTAACTCACTTATCAATTTATTAAATCTAGATTCATCTAGAGGATTTGTAAAGACATCATCAAGTTAATTTTCAGTAGGCTGTATTGTAAAGATATGGTTCCATTTTGAACATGATCCCTAATAAAATGATATCTTATTTCTATATGCTTAGTCCTAGAATGCATGACAGGATTGTGTGTTATTCCTATGGCACTTGTGTTTTCACAATGAACATGTATAGATTTGAAATAAAACCCATAATCTGCTAGCTGATTTTTCATCCATAAGATTTGAGCACAACAGCTGCCAGCAACAATGTATTCAACTTTTACTGTTGATGTAAATACTGAGTTTTGCTTCTTGCTAAACCAGGACACAAGTCTGTTTCCTAGCAACAGACAGGTGCCACTGGTACTTTTTCTATCTATTTTGCAACCTGCAAAATCAGCATCTGTATATCCTGTTAGTTAAAAGGAGGACTCCTTGGGATACCAAAGTCCCAGGTGAGGTGTACCTTTGAGATACCTAAAAATCCTTTTTAAAGCAGTTAAGTATGATTCCTTAGGATTAGCTTGAATTCTAGCACATATGTATGTTGCAAACATTATGTTTGTTTTACTGGCAGTTAGATATAGAAGAGAGCCTATCATACCTCTGTATTGAGTTATAGCAATACTTTTACCTTTTTTATCTTTGTCAAGCTTGGTTGCTGGAGCAATTGGGGTTTTCATGGGACAGGCTGATTCCATGCCATACTTTTTAAGTAAGTATTTAATGTACTTGTCTTGATTTATGAAGATTCGTTCATCAGTCTGCTTTACTTGTAATCCAAGAAAGAAGTTCAGCTCACCCATCATGCTCATTTCAAACTTGCTCTGCATAAACTTGGCAAATCTCTTACATAATTTTTCATCAGTAGCGCCAAAGATAATGTCATCAACATATATTTGAACTAATAAGACTTTGTCAATGCTTTCTAAGAAATAATGTGGTATCTACTCTTCCTCTAGTGAAACCATTTTCAATCAGAAAGTTAGTTAATGTTTCATACCATGCTCTAGCTGCTTGTTTAAGACCATACAAGGTTTTGTCTAATCTATAGACATAATTAGAGAGAGTTGGATTGATGAAACCTAGAGGTTGCTCCACATATACTTCTTCTTGAAGTTCACCATTCAGGAATGCACTTTTGACATCCATCTAAAAGACTTAGAATTTCATGTGAGTAGCAAAGGCAAGGAATATTTTGATGGCTTCTAATCTGGCAACAGGTGCAAAGGTCTTGTCGTAGTCAATGCCTTCTTCTTAAGAGTAACCTTTGGCCACTAGTCTTGCTTTATTCCTTGTTATTACTCCATCTTCATCCATCTTGTTTCTGAAGACCCACTTAGTGCTAATGACTTGTTGCCTTCTTGGTCTTGGAACTAATCTCCACACTTTGCTTTTTTCAAACTAATTTAGTTCTTCTTTTATGGCTTCTATCCAACTTGAGTCTTCCATAGCATCTTCTATTTTTTTGGGTTCTATTTGTGACAGAAAGCTTAGATAGAAACACTCATTCTGGGTGGAAGCTCTTGTATTGACTCTTGCATTTGGATCTCCAATGATTAAGTCTTGAGTGTAATCTTTCACCCATCTATTTACTGTTAGAACATCTGTCCTGATGCCTTCTTGTCTGAGACCTTCAAGATTAATTTTTACACCTTGATTTTAAAGTTCGTTGTCTTGCATAGTTTTCTCTACGATCTCCTCTCCTTGCTCAACGATTTCATTTTCTGGAACTACAATCATGGTGTTGAGCTCGCCGAACTTGTTCGTAGTGTCTGAACTTTCGTTCGTAGTGTCTTAAGACACAGTTTTATCCAAGTTTGTTTCATCGAAGATAATGTGAATCGAGACTTCAACACTTAACATCTTCTTATTGAACACTCTATATGCCTAGTCTGTGGCATATCCGAGAAAGATTCCTTCGTCTGACTTGGGTTGGAACTTTGTCAGATACTGTTTTCCATTATTGAGAATGTAGCATGCACAACCGAATACATGAAAGTAGCTGACACTTAGTTTTCTTCCTTTCCACAGTTTCCCATTAGTCTTCTTTATCGTAGAGTGTTTAAGCGATCTGTTCTTAGTGTAGCATGCAGTGTTGATAGCTTTTGCCCAGAAGTATTCAGGAAGATGGGCTGCTGCTAGTAGAGTTCTTCCAGCCTCTATCAACATTTTGTTCTTTCTCTTAGCTACTCCGTTTTGTTGAGGAGTTTGTGGATCTGAGAAGTTATGACTGATGCCATTATCTGTGCAGAACTGGTCCATCTCAAAGAAGTCGAATTCTCTGTCATGATCACTCCTTATAGCCTTGATTTTCTCCCATTTCTCGTTCATCACCAGTCTGAACATCTTGATTAGTTAGGAGCTTGTTTCGTCTTTTGAGTTTAGAAAGAACACCCATGTGAATCTGGTGTAGTCATCCACTACGACCAGTGAGTATCTCTTCCCTCCAAGGCTTGTTGTTGGAATTGGCCCAAATAAATCCATGTGAAACAGCTGCAGAGGCTTGTCAATTGAGTTAACAGTTTTTCTCTTGAATGAGCTTCTAGTTTGCTTTCCAAGTTGACAGGCATTGCATGGTCTTTCTTTGACAAAGCTGAACTTGGGTAAGACTACTACTAGATCCTTGGAGGATAGTTTAGACATGCTTTTGAAGTTGAGATTAGACAGTCTTTTATGCCATAACCAGCTCATTTCTTCAGATGCTTTATCCAGAAAGCATATTGTCTCGTCCGAGTTCAGTTGACCAAGATAAACAGTATAGACATTTCCTTCTCTTGTTCTGGTCAGCTTTATAGAGGATGTCTTTAGATCTTTGACTTGACATTGATTGTTGAAGAAGCTGACCTGATGACCCTTGTCATAGAGTTGGCTTATGCTTAAAAGATTGTATTGTAATTCTTCCACATAGGGTACTTTACTGAAGGACACTACACCATTCCCAGCTGAGCCATATCCTTTTGTCTTGCCAGAGCCATTGTCTCCGAAGATGACTGAAGGACCCTCATTCTCTATGAAGTTAGACATGAGGGCTTTGTTCCCAGTCATGTACCTTGAGCATCCACTGTCCAGATACCAAGTTCTGCTCATGGAGCTCTGTTCCTGTGGTAAGATTAAACTCTCATTTTGGTACCCATACTTGCATGGGTCCTACTTTGTTAGTACCCTTGGGAACCCAAATTTGCTTAATTTTGGCTCTCACATGCATAAGATTATGGTAGCATATTGCAGCCTTATTGTGAGACCCCGAATTTTATGAAATAAAAGTATTCAATTTTACTATTTTGGTAAATAGTTAAATTGATAAAAATTTAAAGTTAAGAGTAATATGTGAATTTTTTTTGCAAAGTAAGCAAGTTGATATAAAATATTCGTTGTGTCGGGGAATATTCTTTTTGTCAGAAAATATCCGTACGACGGTACAATCATTGGTGGACCCCACAACGGAATTATTGTCGGATTGAGAAAATGACAAAAATATTTTTATGAAAATAACGGCGGAAGTCTTACCGTTAACTATTGAAACACCCGGTGTTAAAAGTACAGTAATACGTGTGGTTGTATAGTAGCACACGGTATTGATTATTGATGCTTACGTGATAAGTCACTCAGTTTTGTTTTATTAGTATTACTAATGTAATAAAACAGAAAAGCTTTTTATACAAAACAGAATACTTTTATAAAGTTATTCGTTTTATTAGGTTAATAGTAAAATCTTTTTATATAAAACAGAATACTTTTATAAAGTTATCTATTTTATTAGACAATAATTAGAATATATTATATTTTATTATGTATAGTTTTTGCATAGTGCCTGCATAGTGTTTGCATAGTAAAATCTTTATAAATTTATTAATTTTATTAGATTATAAATAGAATATATTATATTTTATTTAAAAGATTTTGCTTTAAATATGGACCGTCAGATTAAAGTAAATCAATCTGGACCGTTCATGAGTTAGTTACTATGCAGTCCATTCTTCTATAAATAAAAGCTTATTCATTCAATATTTCTTACGAATTCACTGAAACTCTAAAGAGAGAAATTATAGAGAAGCTATAGAAAAATATTCTGCTACTTCCATACTCTTATATTCAGTTTCTTTTACGGTAAAGGATATTATTTGTTGTACTCGTAAGGGGTATTATTTCTTTTGTATTCATGAAGAGAACATCTGTTATTCCATTAATTATTATTCTGTTGGAATAACCTGTATACGCGGGTTACCCTATATTTGGTGAAATTCTTCTGTTATTCCATTATTTATTATTCTGTTGGAATAACCTGTATACGCGGGTTACCGTATACTTGGTGAAATTCTTCTGTTATTCCATTCTTTACTATTCTGTTGGAATATCATGTCTGTGCGTTTTACGCCGGACCTGGTTCTATTATTTATTATTTTGTTGGAATAACATGTCTGTGCGGTCTATTGCATGCCTGGTGAATTCTTCTATTACTTCATTATTTATTATTCTGTTAGAATATCATGTTTGTGCGTTTACGCATTACCAGGTTTCGTTCTTTATTATTCTGTTGAAATAACCTGTCTATGTGGATTACCGCATGCATTGTAAATGATCATTCGTATTCATACGAATAGTATTTTCATTAAAAAGAGGTTTCTGCCAGGGGCAGATTCATAATTTTTCTGACCCTCAAAAATTCCGGAAATATTTGAAATGATAACTTGATGAGTTTTCTAGATTGTGTCCAAAAATGGCGATTTTTGGATGTATAGATTAAGAGTTATGGATTTTATGGGAAAAGACTATTTTAAAAGTAAACCCTTATAACTCCTTGTACTTAACTCCAAAATTGGTGACATTTTTATTGGAAGTACATGTATATAACAGAAGTATACCTTGTAAATTTCAGAATTTTGGGACAAAAGTACAATTTATGATAAATATCTAAATATTCGGCAGTTTTAGCCATATGAAAAATAGTAAATGAATTTTAAAAATTCTGAGAAAATTATATGTTCAAGATGGGACTATATTCTGTTAAATCCCAAAAAAGAAATATTTTTGGGACTGATTTGGTATTTTTCATAAAAATGAACTAGTTATGAGTAAATGAATTAAATATGTTATGTGAAGTAATAAAATTTGAAAATAGGATTTTATGGCTTGAGAATCCTATATAGGGTATATGCAGATTTTTGATGAGGGATTTGATCATTGATGATGAAATCTTATGAGTATGGCATTTTTGAATGATTAAATGCATTATTTGATAAATTGTAAATAATTGAAATAAATTGTTTATAACTTTAAGAAATGATTAAAATATTGTTATAATATTAATGATATTAGATTATGAGATTATTAAGTGATTGATAACATTTGGTTATTATTGAACGCTGGATAAATTGTATTATAAATATTTAATATTTATCATTTATCTCATTTGATTGATTCTTATATCATTGTCATCATCCTCATGCTTATATTGTGTTGAAAGTCATCTTTGGCCGTAGTGCATAGATGGACTTGGTATGATTATGAATATCTTTGGCCATAGTGCATGTATAATTCATGGATGTGATACTAACGAATATCCTTTGCTGTAGTGCATGAATAATTCGATGATGTGGATTATTTATTAAGCTGAGTCTCAATGATAAAATATTGGTTATACATTTTTAATTTGTAGAAGATAGTAGATATCATGCTCTACTTGACTCTTCTAAAATACAGTTGTATGTCTTTGGTATGTAGTGCAAAGATGAATTGTTAATGAATATCTTTAGCCGTAGTGCAAAGATGAATTTATTAGTATGATTATTAGCAGGAATTCTGATTTGGTATAGCCATAATTTTTGATGTTTCAGGTGAAGATAGGTGATGAAAATTATCTTCGTCCTGGTTGCGAAGAGAAATTTAGAACCAGAATTATGATTATGGGTTATTCATATGATTGTGGACAGGAACTGTTGATTTATTTTACATGGATAAAACATTATTGGTGGACTTTTAACATAGAGAAGATAATAGACCTTATGGTCTATTTGACTCTTCTAATGGATTGCTCGTTCTGCTGTAACTATGGTTGAAAAGTTTTATCATCTACCATATGTTCTAACTCTCTAATTTATTATTGATGAAAGCTATTGATAATTTAATTATCTTTAGTCATGATATTCTTTACTGGGCTAGTTGTCCTCACCCTTTTTGTTTCACAATTCCTTTAATGTAATAAGAGTGTTGCCGGGTCGAGCGGGGATAATAGGGGAATAGAACAGTGGTCTCTAGCTGTGGAGGTTCTCCCTAAATAGTATAGAAAAGTGTGTTGTATTTTATACAACATTTAGTAGTTATATTTGGTGAATCAAATAGGGTGAGGTGAACCCAACTTTGGAAGGGTGTTTTGCCACTATCATACAAGATGTCTATTGACATACAACCTCGTGTTATTATAAGACAGGGTTGTACGCATCCATTTGCTGAGTATATCTACGGGCACTACCTATATGATCTTGGAGTTTATTTGAAATATAATATTCATTGGGAGACAGTGGAGAAGATGCACCATTGGAAAGAAGATGATAGTAATCTTCTCATTTTTCTTTGGGGTCTATTGGGTCAACTAAGGATAATTCTGTGGACATATGATATCTATTATAACCTAGACACATGGCCTCCCATGTACGAAGGTTTCCTTGAGCACTTCCCAAAGATTTTAATTTCTAAAATAGTTTTTGACTATACTTTTATGTAAAGTACCATTGTAAGGTTGTTGTCGAGGCACCATGAGAGTTATATACATTTGTATTAAAACTCACAGTTAACTGTGGTCGTATTTTATACGACAGCTCAACAGTTGTATAAATAAAGTTGTATTTGAATTTTATACCATGTATCTGGCGACTCAGAATGGGTGATGTATACCTAATTTTGGGGGCGTCACATTTGGTATCAGAGCTTAGGGATATGGTCGCTGGTGGAGATAAGAGTCTAGAACTAGGAGGGGAGAGACGAGTTATATACTTCACTAGTGTGTGACTTACCTAAGCTGAAATTGGTTACTTGATAAGTTGACAAATTGTGATATGTCAATTAACCTTTATTTTGAAGATATATTCTAGAATGATATCTGAAATACAGTAGATGAGCAATAGAAAAATAATTATACAGAGGATATAACCGGGAAGGTACAATCTGAAAAGAAAGCAAGGTATTCTCATCTCTTCGAATATCAGGTACATACGTAAATTTTGAGGGAGAAATTTCATAAGGAGGGGTGATTGTGAGACCCCGAATTTTATGAAATAAAAGTATTCAATTTTTCTATTTTAGTAAATAGTTAAATTGATAAAATTTTAAAGTTAAGGGTAATATATGATTTTTTTTTTTGCAAAGTAAGCAAGTTGATATAAAATATTCGTTGTGTAGGGGAATATTAGATTAGTCGGGGAATATTCTTTTTGTCAGGAAATATTCGTACGACGATATAATCATTGATGGATCCCACAACGGAATCATTGGTGGATCCCACAAAGGAATTATTGTCGGATTGAGAAAACGAAAAAATATTTTTATGAAAATAATGGTGGAAGTTTTAACGTTAAATATTGAAACACATGGTGTTAAAAGTACAGTAATACGCGTGGTTGCATAGTAGCACACGGTATTGATTATTGATACTTACATGATAAGTCACTCAGTTTTATTTTATTAGTATTATTAATGTAATAAAACAAAAGAGCTTTTTATATAAAACAGAATACTTTTATAAAGTTATTCATTTTATTAGGCTAATAGTAAAATCTTTTTATATACAACAAAATAGTTTTATAAAGTTATCTGTTTTATTAGACATTAATTAGAATATATTATATATTATTATGCATAGTATTTGTATAGTGCCTGCATAGTGTTTGCATAGTGCCTGCATAGTGTTTGCATAGTAAAATCTTTTATAAAGTTATTCGTTTTATTAGATTATAAATAGAATATATTATATTTTATTTAAAAGATTTTTCTTTAAATATAGACCGTCAGATTAAAGTAAATCAATCTGGACCGTTCATGAGTTAGTTACTATGCAGTCCATTCTTCTATAAATAGAAGCTCATTCATTCATTATTTCTTACGAATTCACTGAAAATCTAGAGAGAGAAATTATAGAGAAGCTATAGAAAAGTATTCTGCTACTTCCCTACTCTTATATTAAGTTTCTTATACGGTAAGGGATATTATTTATTGTACTCGTAAGGGGTATTATTTCTTTTGTATTCACAAAGAGAACTTCTGTTATTCCATTATTTATTATTCTGTTGGAATAACCTGTATACGCGGGTTACCCTATACTTGGTGAAATTCTTCTGTTATTCCATTATTTATTATTCTGTTGGAATAACCTGTATACGCGGGTTACCATATACTTGGTGAAATTCTTCTGTTATTCCATTCTTTATTATTCTGTTGGAATATCCTGTCTGTGCATTTTACGCCGGACCTGGTTCCATTCTTTATTATTCTATTGGAATATCCTATCTGTGCATTTCTGTTGGAATAACCTGTATGTGCGGTCTATCGCATGCCTGGTGAATTCTTCTGTTATTTCATTATTTATTATTCTGTTGGAATATCATGTCTGTGCGTTTACGCATGACCTGGTTCCATTCTTTATTATCCTGTTGAAATAACCTGTCTATGTGGATTACCGCATGCATTGTAAATGATCATTCGTATTCATACGAATAGTATTTTCATTAAAAAGGGGTTTCTGTCGGGGATAGATTCGTAATTATTCTGACCCTAAAAAATTATGGAAAAATTTGAAATGATAACCTGATGAGTTTTCTAGATTGTGTCCAAAAATGGCGATTTTTGGATGTATAGATTAAGAGTTATAGATTTTATGGGAAAAGACTATTTTAAAAGTAAACCCTTGTATCTCCTTGTGCTTAACTCCAAAATTGGTGACATTTTTATTGGGAGTACATGTATATAACAGGAGTATACCCTGTAAATTTCGGAATTTTGGGACAAAAGTACAATTTATGATAAATGTCTAAATATTCGGCAGTTTTAGCCATATGAAAAATAGTAAATGAATTTTAAAAATTCTGAGAAAAATATATGTTCAAGATGGGACTATATTCTGCTAAATCCCAAAAAAAAAATATTTTTGGGCTTGAGAATCCTATATATGGTATATGCAGATTTTTGATGAGGAATTTGATCATTGATGATGAAATCTTATGAGTATTGCATTTTTGAATGATTAAATGCATTATTTGATAAAGTGTAAACAATTGAAATAAATTGTTTATAAGTTTAAGAAATGATTAAAATATTGTTATAATATTAATGATATTAGATTATGAGATTATTAAGTGATTGATAACATTTGGTTATTATTGAACGCTGGATAAATTGTATTATAAATGTTTAATATTTATCCTTTATCTCATTTGATTGATTCTTATATCATTGTCATCATCCTCATGCTTTTATTGTGTTGAAAGTCATCTTTGGCCGTAGTGCATAGATGGACTTGGTATGATTATGACCAGAGATTATTCGGTATAATCATGACCGTAATGTTACAAATGATGTGGAAAAAGTCCTCATTGGCCCGTAGTGCATTGATGGACAGTTTTTGGTATGATTATGGCTATGGATTCTCTTTGGCCAAGGGTGCAATGATGGATTGTTTTATGGCATGATCATGACCGTTGATAAAAACACGATTATCTATTGCCCGTACTGCATGGATATTTCGTGGTCGTAATACTAATGAATATCATTGGCCTGTAGTGCAGGGATGATTCGATGATGTGGATTAATTATTGAGATGAGTCTCAGCGATGAAATATTAATTCATGAATGTGATAATAATGAATATCTTTGGTCGTAGTGCATGGATAATTCATGGATGTGATACTAACGAATATCCTTGGCCGTAGTGCATGGATAATTCGATGATGTGGATTATTTATTAAGCAGAGTCTCAGCGATAAAATATTGGTTATACACTTTTAATTTATAGAAGATAGTAGATATCATGCTCTACTTGACTCTTCTGAAATACAGTTGTATGTCTTTGGCATGTAGTGCAAAGACGAATTGTTAATGAATATCTTTGGCCGTAGTGCAAAGATGAATTTATTAGTATGATTATGAACAGGAATTCTGATTTGGTAAAACCATGATTTTTGATGTTTCAGGTGAAGATAGGTGATAAAAATTATCTTCGTCCTGGTTGCGAAGAGGAATTTATAACCACAATTATGATTATGAGTTATTCATATGATTATGGACAAGAACTGTTAATTTATTTTACATGGATAAAATATTATTGGTGGACTTTTAACATAGAGAAGATAATAGACCTTATGGTCTATTTGACTCTTCTAATGGATTGCTTGTTCCGCTGCAACTATGGTTGAAAAGTTTTATCATCTACCATATGTTCTAAATCTCTGATTTATTATTGATGAAAGTTATTGATAATTTAATTATCTTTAGTCATGATATTCTTTACTGGGCTAGTTGTCCTCGCCCTTTCTGCTTCACAATTCCTTTCAGGTAATAAGAGTGTTGCCGTAAAAGTGTTGCCGGGTCGAGCGGGGATAACAGGGGAATAGTACAGTGGTCTCTAGCTGTAGAGGTTCTCCCTAAACAGTATAGAAAAGTGTGTTGTATTATATACAATATTTAGTAGTTATATTTGGTTAATCAAATAAGGTGAGGTGAACCCAACTTTGGAGGGGTGTTTTGTCACTATCATACAAGATGTCTAATGACATAAAACCTCGTGTTATTATAAGACAGGGTTGTTGGCATCCACTTGCTGAGTATATCTACGGGCACTACCTATATGATCTTGGAGTTTATTTGAAATATAGTATTCGTTTGGTGACATTGGAGATAGTTATATGTCAAGAGAAGATTCACCATTGGAAAGAAGATGATAGTAATCTTCTCATTTTTCTTTGGGGTCTATTGGGTCAACCAAGGATAATTCTGTGGACATATGATATCTATTATAACCTTGACGTATGGCCTCCCATGTACGAAGGTTTCCTTGAGCACTTTCCAAAGATTTTAATTTCTAAAACAGTTTTTGACTATACTTTTATGTAAAGTACCATTGTAAGGTTGTGGTCGAGGCACCATGAGCGTTACATACATTTGTATTAAAACTCACAGTTAATTGTGGTCGTATTCTATATGACAGCTCAACAGTTGTATAAATAAAGTTGTATTTAAATTTTGTACCATGTATCTGGCGACTCAGAATGGGTGATGTATACCTAATTTTTGGGGCGTCACACTTATGACCAGTCTTATTACATACAAAACATCTAATATAATGCATGATTGTGTGTATATGTGGATTCTTCCTCCATTTGGAATTATGTGGGTTCTCAACAATCCTTCCTTTATATTAATTCTCCTTTTTCCATGTGTCCTTGTGTTTCATGATTTGTGAGAAGTGAGGCTTAACTCTACTGTTTCTTCCCAGTTGGTTCGTGGAGTTAATTTTACTCGACTCTATGACCCTTCGAGGTTGGAGAGTAGTGAATGATTTACTCTTCCCTTTTCTAAAACCTAGGCCATCATGATATCCTTTATTCCTTGGAACATAGATTGGATCAGAAGAGGAGGGTTGGATTGGTTCTTCCTTCTGTGAGGATTTCACAAATGTAATGCTTCTACTAAAACTTGAAACATTACTAGAGCTAGTTTCCTTTATCTTTCCACATATGGTTCTGAGGTGGATTCCCCAAAACCTAATCCTGTTCTGTCAAATGCACTTCTCTGACTGGAGATCAAGGAGTCCATGGAAGAAGAGGATTTATTCCATGTAGAGATTGTCATTTCTAGTTCCTCAATTTTAGAGGTTAGACTTGACTCTCTTTGTGCATTTAGTTCATTTACCTATTTTAAGAGCTTATTCATGGCTTCAAATTTAGAGAGAGAGTTAGTACTTAGAAGAGCTGTTTCCAGTTCCTCCTGAACTTTTTCTTTCTCTTTTTGAAGAAGAGAATAATCTTTGGAAAAAACTCTGAACCATTTCATATATTGATGTAGATCAGATGTTATGCCATGTAGTGCAGTTCTTAAATCATCAGTGTCTACATCAGGAGAGTTAAAGTCAAATACCTCATCTATACGTACTTTATAAATGTCAGAGCTCTTCTTATCCTTTGCATATTTGGCCATCAGACAAAGATTTGCTATTTGAGGATCTTTATCATCTCCAGATTCGGGAGTTGAGTCTTTGTCTGAGTCACTACACGATCTTCCAGCAACTAGACCTTTGTCTTTCTTCTGGGGACTCTTATTGCCTTTGAATTCTTTATTTGAATTAGATGTCATCTTTAGTTCTTCTCTAAGAGGCTTGTTAAAGTTTGCATTGAAGTGGCCAGATTTTTTGCAGTTGTAACATAAGTCATTTATTTTCTCCTGGCTGTTGTAGTTGTTGACTTTCTTTGGTTTGCTTATTCTGCCTTGACGCATGAACCTTTTGAGTCTTCTTATCAGCATTGCAAGGTCCTCATCACCATCTTCATCATAGTCCGAGTCATTTTCAGTGTTGGCTTTGGAGGTGCTATTTGTTGCTTTGAGGGAAACCCCTTTGTCCTTCTTCCTTCCTTCAGATAGAGTTTATGCTCGTTGAGTCAGCTCCAGTTCATAAGTGAGAAGGTTGCCATACAACTATTGGACAGTCATTTCCTGGAGATTCTTTGATTCTCTAATGGCAGTGATTTTGGCATCCCACTTTCTAGTTAAGGCTCTCATAAATTTTACGATTAGATCTTTATTTGGATAGATCTTGTGACACCCCCAAATCCGGTACTTCCATTTCCACGGGATTTGGTGTTCACTGTACAAACATCATCTATCTATCTACCCATCAAAATAAAATACAATCATACATAGATATAATAAAATAAAACTCTCGCCTCTTATGGGTTATCAACTCCGCATAACTAAATAAATCTCAGGTTAATCAACTTAAATATCTGTGCAAAAAACATAACAATTAAGTTCTTAATTACATCAATTCTAAATGTCATTAACACAACCACATAAACAAATAGTCTCATTACTGCTAATCTTGCCCTTGCCTTTACTATTGGAAGGCTCGCTGTTCGCTCTTTCTTAACTGCAATGTTTATATTACGCAAGAGTGAGCACGATGCCCACAAGTATAACAATATAATAAATTGAATAATAATAACATGCTAATGAATTAATAACTTTGAATTAAAGCGTCAACTTTTGAATCAAGAATGAATAACAAGAATCAAAAAAATTTGATGGTCCACCAAGACCTTGACTAGTTCCTAGGTTTTCAAGTGTTTATTCTTGAAAACTTTAACATCATATCTATGGACTCATCTTCTCAGTACTTAGGGGGATCAGCCCTTAGTACCATACTGTGCACAATATCTTAACGCTAAAGCGTAAATAATCCCCTATTAAAGGGTTGTTCATCTCAGTTTGACATCGGAGTCCGCACCAAAGGAAGTTTGGATTGGGTAAGCTCAATAAAAGTTCTAGAATTTATAACGCTTATCAACTATGGACTAGTTGAATCAATAAGGGTTCACTAGTCTTACAAGGTTCAACAATAATTGATATTCAATTTGAATAATAAAATTCAAGATGTATACAATCGAATAAGTATTGTATAATAAGAATTATGCTTTTAAAGAATGATAAGATCTAATATGAAATCTTGACTTGAACAGTAATAAACAAGATAGAATAATGAACTTGCTTTATGTAAAGAATTAAGGGTTTAGGAACTTGCCTCGTGTGTAGGCTAAACGATTACTACTTCCGTTCACCACAAGTCCTACACACATACCATATATATTCACGAAATTCATTAGTTACATTTTCTCTTAATTATTTAATATAGACTCTACTTTATTTAACAAATCATTACCCTTCTCATTTAATTACTTAATTAAATTAGAATATTTTCATATCTCTTACTATTTGACACTCGAATAAATTTTTATAATAATTTTCCATCGAATATTTATTTTACTCCATCAATATCTCAATTAAAATATTTCTTTTATTTATAAATATTTTAATAATAATTTTCATCGAATATTTATGGTTTATTCCCATCAATATCCATTATAATATTTATTTTATTTTATAAATATTTTAATAATATTTTATCAAATATTTTATTTACTCCATCAATATGCTCATTAAATATTTATTTTATTTTATAAATATTTATAATAATTTTCATCGAATATTTATTTTATTCCAGCATAGCTCAAGTATAATATTTAATTTTAATTTTATAAATAGTGTAATAATAATTTTATCGAAATAGTATTTTACGCCATCACTATCTCAATTAAAATATTTAATTTATTTGATAAATATTTTAATTAATTATTATTATTTAATTAATTATTATTATTTTTATTTTTAATTTTTTTTCTTCGGGGCTGAATAATTTAGTTTGGTAACACCCGCCGGGGGCGGGGTTACCCAGACTTAGTTTTTGCAATTTCTGCAGTTCTGCAGTTCGCGAACATAACAAGGCCAAATTAGGCAAAAAATCAATCACACGTAAAATTATACATGAATATGGCCATAACTTTCAATTAGTTATTTTTACACGAATTTAGACTTACCCAATCATTGTAATACATATATAATCATTACTTAACCCATCTAGCATGATTTTTAACAAGTTACAACACATAATTTGTAAAAATCAACACATTTACTTCCATTGTTCTTGATGTTCTTGAAGGTTTTGAAAATAAAACATGAAAATTGTCACTACGGATTCGTTATAACACTGAATCCGTTTATTTAAATTTTGGTCTCTTCGTATCAACATGCATAACATCATACGAGTGTAAATTTTACGAAAACATTTATGTTTGACATACTAAAATCACGTATAAGGCCATAAGGCCAAAACCCATACTCTGTAATTTTGTAGAAATCATATACGACATGTTTTCATGAATTTGATGATATGGTTTACATAATATATATAATTAAACACGATTTGATATGTCATAGCACATATACAACCCATAATCATTACTCCTAACCCAATTACAGAGGTTAAACCAAAACTTTAAAAGCCATTTTCATGAAAACTAAAAGACGTGAAGTAGAAATTGGGAAGGAGGAGATTACCCTGAGTATAATTTAGAAGAGGTGATCAATGATGATCCTTTCACAACAACCTGTTGATTACACACTTACAAATTTCTCTCAAGCTTCTCAATTTTCTCTCTGGCTTGTTTTCTAGACTTAGGCAATAATGAAGAATGAAAAGAAGAATACGTATTATAAGAATTCAACAGACGCGCATAATGGTCAGTTACTCCAGTAGTGGGTAACTGCATCCAACTCCCCATAGGGCTTGTTTTGGCTATATTAATAGATTTCAAAAATTATGGGGGGGGGTTAATTTCATAAGCCTTATCCATATAGTTTTAAATTCATGTCACAGCCCACTTGGCAAAATAATTCATATATCTTATTTAAAAATAATAATTCTCTAATTCACTAGTCATATATTTAATTTGCTCATTAATTAATAATGTCAAATTTAATTTCCTCTAATTAGTAATTAAATTAATTAAAATACTAATATGCTTATTAATATTCTTTTAATACAATAAGCTCACAATAATCACCTACTTTGATAATAAACTCTACATTTAATTTAATAAATGTAACCACATATAATTAAATTAATCTACCACAATTGCGTCAATTAATTATTTAAAGCTAATATTAATTCATCGAAAATAGTTATTCAATCCAATAAAATATTAATATTAGTACAAAATGACGGTTGTCACATCTTTCCCCTCTTAAAAGGTTCCGGTCCCAAAATCACCAACTCAAAAATTTGTCCCGTTACATTCTCCCCCCTTACAAAGATTCTGTCCCAGAATCGCATATTAACAATCTAAGTAAATAAATGAGGATAATTCTTCATCATATTCTATTCGAGTTCCCACGTAGCTTCTTCAGCGTTGTGGTTCCTCCAAATTACCTTAACAGAAGGTATTACTTTATTTCTCAGAACTTGTTCTTTCCGGTCGACAATTTGAACAGGAATTCTTCGTAAGATAAGTCTTTGTCGAAATGTAGGGGGTTCAAATTCAATCACGTGCTTGTAATCGGGTTTGTAGGGTTCGTAGGACTGAGACATGGAAAACATTGTGGACCATTCTCTAGAGATGGAGGTAAGGCTACCTCATAAGCAACTTCTCCGACCCTTTCAGAACTTCAAAGGGTCCGATGAATCTTGGGCTCAATTTTCCTTCTTTCCGAATCTGATCTTTCCTTTCCAAGGAGAGACCTTTAAGAACAAATAACTACCTGGTTCGAACTCAACATTCTTCGGTGTGGATCGGCGGATTTTCTTCGTCTAGCTTGAGCGGCTGTCAATCTTCCCGAATCAACCTGCCTTTTCTGCTGGTGTTGTTGTATCATTCCGCCTAGTAGTGTGTCTGTCGCCAACTTCATCCAATTAGTGGAGTTCTGCACTTTCGCCGTATAACGCGTCTAGTGTGGCATTCCAATACTAGCGTGGTAACTGTTGTTGAACCGAACTCTACAAGCGGTAAAATGATCATCCATTCCTTTAAAATCCATTATGCAAGCTTCTTAACATAATCTCCAATGTTTGAATTGTTCTTTTCACGTTTGTCCATCTGTCTACGGTGATATTTTGTGCTCATTTCGCAACTGTGTACCCCATTCATTCCGTTCCTGTAGACTTTCCAGAAGTCGACGGTAAAATGCGGACGCTATCAGAAACATTGAACACGGGAACTCAGTGTCTTGAAACAATTTCCTTTTACAGATACCTTGCCAACTGATCTAAGTTTAAATCTGATTTTGATCGAAGGAAGTGTGCGGATTTCGTTAGTCGGTCAACGATAACCCATACTGCGTCGTAGCCTTTTTGAGTCGTCGGAAGGCCAACCACGAAGTCCATTGTAATATGTTCCCATTTCCACTCTGGGATCTCTAACGGTTGTAACAATCCACTCGGTCTCTGATGTTCCGCTTTCACTTTCTGACAGGTCAGACACTTGGCAACACATTCTGCAACATTACTCTTCAAATTCGGCCACCAGAAATGTTGTTTAAGATCTTGGTACATCTTGGATACTACCAGGGTGAATCGAATATCGTGAACTATGAGCCTCGCTTAAAATATCTTCCTTAATCTCTTGAACTGGCGGTACCCAAATTCTATTATCAAATCTCAGTATTCCTTCCTTATCCATCTTAATCTTGGTTCGGTTCCTTCAGATATCTTCTTTGTCACATTTTTACATTCTTCGTCCTGAAGCTGAGCCTCCTTAACTTTATCCAGTAGGGTTATATCAGATTGCATCTGAATATTTTCTCATCAATCTCCATCAGGGATACTTCAACTTTCCATTCCAGTTTTCTCCATTTCCGCAATTAGCCTCTTCCTTACATCACATCATCAACTTCTCACGACCCTTTCTACTTAGTCAATCGTCAACGACATTCGCCTTAACCCGTATGGTAGAAAAAGTTTCCACAGTGCGTAGACCTTATTAATTCCAACCACCTCTTTGGTCGCATATTCCAAGTCCTTCTGCGTGAAAATAGATTTCAACTCTTATGTCCCGTATATATTTCACACTTTCTCCACCGAGAGATAGTGGGCCCTCCAAATTTTCAAGCAAACACACTGCACTAACTCCAAGCCATGGTCGGATTACCCCTTCTCATAATCTTTCAGTTTGTGCGTGACGTGTATTGTAATGACCTGCCATTTTGCATGATCACACAGCCAAGTCCTTTGTGCGACGCATCAACTAATATACCCACAAAATTCCTGTGTCATCTGTATAGAGAGATAACACAGGGGCTGAACCGGAACCTCTTCTTTAATTCTGAAAGCTTTCCGCACACTAACACTTCTCCGTCCAAACAAATTTTCATCGATTTCTAGTCCAGATTTGTCAACGGGGTTTGCGATCTTAGAAAAAATCTTGAATGAATCTTCTGTAATAACCTGGCCAATCCAAGAAAACTTCTTACTTCCGACGGCGCTTCGGCTGATCCCGTTAATCACAGCTTCGACTTGGGGGGGAATCCACCGAATTCCGTCCCTACGATCACAATGTCCAAGAACTGTACCCTTCAATCCAGAATTCACATTTCGAAAATTTTATCCGTACAACTCTCTCTTCTCAACGCTCTAATGTCACCCTCAAATGTTATTCATGTTCTTCCTTGTTTGTTCCGAATGATCCAAATGGTCTCTATAATAACCACTAGATTGTCAAAAACGGTTTGAACACTCCATTCTTAAAGCCATAAATGCTGCAGAGCATTTGGTAGACCAACTGACATTACCATAAATTCGTAGTGACCATATCGGGTTCTGAATGCTGTCTTCGGTACATCTTCTGGTCTCACCTTCAGTTGATGATAACCACTCCTCAAATCTATCTTTGAAAAGTATCTCGCTCCCTTTAACTGATCGAACAAGTCGTCGATTCGCGGTAATGGATATCTATTCTTGATCGTGACCTTATTCAGTTCTCTATAGTCGATGCAGAGCCGCATTGTCCCATCCTTCTTCTTTACGAATAAAATCGGCGCTCCCCACGGTGATACGCTTGGTTGGATATACTTCTTGTCTAGTAATTCTTGTAGTTGAACCATCAGCTCTTTCATCTCTATCGGTGCCATTCGGTATGGTGCCTTCGATATTGGAACCGTTCCTGGAGCCAAATCGATCACGAATTCAACCGCTCTATCTGGTGGAAGTCCTGGTAAATCATCCGGAAATACGTCTGTGAAATCCCTCACTACTGGTATCTCCTCTATTTTCGGATTTTCTTTACGAATATCGACTATTTACTCTAACAATTTCACATACAAGGCAACCTTGTCTTAACAACCTTCCTGGGCCCAGCAAGCGTCAGCCACTCGCTGGGCTAGGCGCTTACTACCATAAACCAACCTTGACGGAGTCATAAGTGAATGACGCTTCTTCTGGCAATCAATTAACCTTGCCCCAAATTGATAACCAATGTCCATCACAGATAATCTCGAATTCGCCCCAGTCCGAATAGGGATAAGATCTACGTCTAATGTGACCCTTAATAATCCACGCTACAGTTCTTGTGCACGGACTTAACAAAAAAAAATAAGGCGCTATTCGCAATCCGATTTCATGGGTACTTCTAACTCCTCCTTAGGCAATTCTAAGTTCCTTGGCAAGAGTCCTCGATAATAAATGAACAGTACACCCAATCAAAGAATACATAACATTAACGTTTTATTATCGAATGATTACCAGACAACCCACATCGCGATACTGCACTGCATCCTGAACTGTCATGTTGAATGGTCTGGCGGTCGGACCGGTTGGTTGCAGTTGGTCCTGTGATAGTCAGAGTGCTTCCACCGTTGTTTCCTGTATTCCCTCCTGATCCATTCCTCCAGATCCCTTCTTAGGACAATCCCTTGCAAGATGATCCTTTGAGCCACAAGTGAAGCAGGCACCCTTCTTTGGTTTAGAACAGTTAGGTGCTATGTGTCCTTCCTGACCACAATTGTAGCATACTCGTTTTCCCCTTCATGCAAACTCCCAGATGAGCTTTTCCGCAGGTTGAGTACGCTTCAATCTTCTTCTTTTGCCCTCCTTGTTGACTTCCAGCTGACGAGTTATCGGACCACTTTCTCTTCTGATTATTATTACCTCCCGTGCTACTTCCACCAGTCTTGTTAATTCCTTCATTTTCACTCTTTTTCTTCTTCTGATCCTGATTATATTTAGATACCGCATCGCTTCCACCTTCAGCGAGTATGGCCTTCTCTAACACTCCAGCAAAGGTGTTCAATTACAACATTGACACCTTGCTATACAACCAGGGCTTCAGTCCCTGCTCGAAACGTCTTGCCTTTCTCTCGTCAGTATGCACTTGATACGTGGCGAACCTAGCCAATTCGTTGAACCTTGCCGCATAATCTGGTACGGACATATTCCCTTGTTTCAACTCCAAAAACTGAACTTCCATTTGGTTTTGCGAACTAGTCGGAAAATACATCTCGAAAAACATCTCCTTAAATCTCTCCCAGGTTATTACACTTTCTCCTCCCCGTACTTTGTTTGCCTGCCACCAATAGCTGGCTTCAGACTTCAGCATGAATGTTGCATATGCGGTCTTCTGGTCTTCCCTTACTCTGGCGACGTCAAAAACCTTCTCCATCTCCATAACCCATGTTTGAGCTTCGATTGGGTTCATGGAACCTTTAAACTCTGGCGGTCCCACCGCCTTGAAATCCTTGAACGTGGTGTTTGGTGGGGCTTGTGGTTGATTGTTAATTGCTCCAGCCAGTAAATTCACCAACTGCTGAAAGGGGTCAGCATTGGTGGTGTTGTTGTTGTTATTCGTTGACCCTTCCTAGGCTGGTCGACGATTTGGTCGTCTTCTTGGTGGCATTTTTCTGTTAAATAAACGCTTTATTAGAAATTTATTTATTTCTCTAAATAGTTAAGAAATTACTCAATAATTTAACATATCACTTAACACATCATCTTAAATAACTTGATATATTTGCATTCAAATCAAAGTTTTAACATTAAACGATAGCATAACTGCTATTTACATCAACTATCCTGGAATAAAGAATCCACAGGATTTAAAACATTCAAATATTCTTTCGTTCATAAACACGTCAGAATTTACATATAAAAACTAATTAAGTCTTTCACATAATTAAACAAATTCTATCACTGTCTGTCAAGGCGCTGGATAGCCTTGCTACGTTCCTCCTCCATGATGCGGCACATCGTTCTACGATCTAGCATATATGATGGTAGATCCTCAAACTGGATTGGATACTTCCTAACTCGATCTTGGACCACATTCATTGTATTTTGTAGTGTAGAGTATGTCTCCTCAAGTTTAGCCTTCTTCGCATGGCGATCATCTTCTGCACGATCAGCACGGCGTGACTCTCGTACCTAACCCTCCTCTGCTATGGCAAGCCTCTCTGAGGTCTCCTTCAGATCCTTCTTTAACTTCTCTATTTCTGCGGACTTATCCTCGGTCTGACCCTTCTCGTGAACCAGATCCCACTCCATGTTTCCTAAACGTGTGTGAAGAGTCACAATCTCTCTATCCTTCTGCTCAATAGTAATCTGCTGACTAGCCGCCTGCTCAGTCAAATCCCGAACAGTATCCTGCAACTCTACGTTACGATCATAGAGTGCGTCATACATCTCTGCATCAATGGAGTTCGGTGGGAACTCCTCTTCTTCCTCTTCCTCAGGATCCTCCTCTAGATCAGTCTCCGGCTCATGCTCCTGACCAACGACAGTAACCATCGGAGATGACTCTCTCTGTACAAGTTGTTCCCTGACGACATGAATGTCTCGGGGCTCCTCCTCTATAGGTAATCGGGGTTCCTCCTCCCCAGCTCGACTAGCTCCTCCAATATCCGACATCCTGACAACAAAATTTTAAGTTTTAGTTACTAATCCATGCTAGCGAACACATAGATTAACACATAAGCACATAAAGTCTTTTATTATCTTTAATGAATTTAGAAATTCATTTCTTAGAACTCGATAAGAGTTTACCACTACTATGTTCTCGATCTCCTACAAGGCTACTACCTAAGGTTGTCCCCCCCCCCCCACCTAAGGTTTAAAACCTTATAGCTTTGATACCAACCTGTGACACCTCCAAATCCGGTACTTCCATTTCCACAGGATTTGGTGTTCACTGTACAAACATCATCTATCTATCTACCCATAAATAAAATACAACCATACAATAGATAGAATAAATAATAACTCTCTCCCCTTATGGGGTTACATCAACTGCATAACTAAATAAATCCCAGGTTAATCTACCCTTAAAATATCTGTGCGAAAACATAATAATTAAGTCTTAAGTAACATCAATTCTAAATGTCATTACACAACCACATAAACAAATAGTCTTCATTACTTGCTAATCTTGCCCTTGCCTTTACTAGTAGAAGGCTCGTCTGTTCTCTCGTTCTTAACTGCAATGTTATTATTACGCAGGAGTGAGCACGATTGCCCACAAGTATAACAATATATTAAATGAATAATAATAACATGCGAATGAATTAATAACTTTGAATATAAAAGCTCAACTTTTGAATCAATAATGAATAACAAGAGTCAAAAGAAATTCTGAGGGTCACAAGACCTTGAACTATGTCCTAGGTTTTCAAGTGTTTATTCTTGAAACTTTTAACAATCATATAACTATGGACTCTTCTTCTCATACTTAGGGGGATCAGCCCTTAGTACCATACTGTGCACAATATCTTAACGCTAAAGCGTAAAAAATCCCCTATTAAAGGGTTGTTCATCTCAGTTTGACATCGGAGTCCGCACCAAAGGAAGTTTGGATTGGGTAAGCTCAATAAAAGTTCTAGAATTTATAACGCTTATCAACTATGGACTAGTTGAATCAATAAGGGTTCACTAGTCTTACAAGGTTCAACAATAATTGATATTCAATTTGAATAATAAAATTCAAGAGGTATACAATCGAATAAGTATTGTATAATAAGAATTATGCTTTTAAAGAATGATAAGATCTAATATGAAATATAAGATCTAATATGAAATCTTGACTTGAACAGTAATAAACAAGATAGAATAATGAACTTGCTTTATGTAAAGAATTAAGGTTTAGGAACTTGCCTCGTGTGTAGGCTAAACGATTACTACTTCCGTTCACCACAAGTCCTACACACATACCATATATATTCACGAAATTCATTAGTTACATTTTCTCTTAATTATTTAATATAAACTCTACTTTATTTAACAAATCCTTACCCTTCTAATTTAATTACTTAATTAAATTAGAATATTTTCATTCTCTTACTATTATTACACTCAAATAAATTATTTTATAATAATTTCCATCGAATATTTATTTTACTCCATCAATATCTCAATTAAAATATTTATTTTATTTTATAAATATTTTAATAATAATTTTCATCGAATATTTATTTTATTCCATCAATATCTCAATTATAATATTTATTTTATTTTATAAATATTTTAATAATAATTTTATCGAATATTTATTTTACTCCATCAATATCTCAATTAAAATATTTATTTTATTTTATAAATATTTTAATAATAATTTTCATCGAATATTTATTTTATTCCATCAATATCTCAATTATAATATTTATTTTATTTTATAAATATTTTAATAATAATTTTATCGAATATTTATTTTACTCCATCAATATCTCAATTAAAATATTTAATTTATTTGATAAATATTTTAATTAATTATTATTATTTAATTAATTATTATTATTATTTTTTTTATTTTTTTTCGTCGGGGCTGAATAATTTAGTTTGGTAACACCCGCCGGGGGCGGGGTTACCCAGACTTAGTTTCTGCAATTTCTGCAGTTCTGCAGTTCGCGAACATAACAAGGCCAAATTAGGCAAAAAATCAATCACACGTAAAATTATACATTAATATGGCCATAACTTTCAATTAGTTATTTTTACACAAATTTAGACTTACCCAATCATTGTAATACATATATAATCATTACTTAACCCATCTAGCATGATTTTTAACAAGTTACAACACATAATTTGTAAAAATCAACACATTTACTTCCATTGTTCTTGATGTTCTTGAAGGTTTTGAAAATAAAACATGAAAATTGTCACTACGGATTCGTTATAACACCGAATCCGTTTATTTAAATTTTGGTCTCTTCGTATCAACATGCATAACATCATACGAGTGTAAATTTTACGAAAACATTTATGTTTGACATACTAAAATCACGTATAAGGCCATAAGGCCAAAACCCATACTCTGTAATTTTTTAAAAATCATATACGACATGTTTCCATGAATTTGATGATATGGTTTACATAATATATATAATTAAACACGATTTGAAATGTCATAGCACATATACAACCCATAATCATTACTCCTAACCCAATTACAGAGGTTAAACCAAAACTTTAAAAGCCATTTTCATGAAAACTAAAAGACGTGAAGTAGAAATTGGGAAGGAGGAGTTTACCCTGAGTATAATTTAGAAGAGGTGATCAATGATGATCCTTTCACAACAACCTGTTGATTACACACTTACAAATTTCTCTCAAGCTTCTCAATTTTCTCTCTGGCTTGTTTTCTAGACTTAGGCAATAATGAAGAATGAAAAGAAGAATACGTATTATAAGAATTCAACAGACGCGCATAATGGTCAGTTACTCCAGTAGTGGGTAACTGCATCCAACTCCCCATAGGGCCTTGTTTGGCTAGATTAATAGATTTCAAAAATTATTTAATTTAATAAAGCTTTATCATATAGTTTAATTCATGTCACACCCACTTGCACAATAATTCATATATCTTATTTAATATAAATAAAATATAATAAGTTCTCGTAAATTCACATAGTCATATATTTAATTTTCTCATTAATTAATAATGTCAAATTATTAATTCTCTAATTAATAATTAAATTAATTAAAATACTAATATGCTTATTAAATATTTCTTTTAATACAATAAGCTCACATAATCACATACTTTGATAATAAAACTCTCTACATTAATTTAATAAATGTAACACATATAATTAAATTAATCTACCACAATTGCGTCAATTAATTATTTAATCTAATAATTAATTCATCGAAAAATATTTATTTAATCCAATAAATATTAAAATATTATTACAAAATGACGGTTGTCACAGATCTTTTCAATGGCTCGAAGAAAGTTGAGCAGAACATTAAATCTTTTGTTGGTGGAAATGACATTTTCTCCTTGAATGTCGGCAAACATTTCATATTGCTAAGTCAGGAGAGATTGCTGGTTTTCTCTGACTTCTTCTGTTCCTTCATGCATGATGAGAAATGCTTCCCATACTTCCTTTGCTATTTTGCTATTGACCATATTCTCAAACAGGTCATCTTCTAAGGATTGGAACAAAATGTTCTTGGCCTTTTTTTCGAGTTGGACAGCTTTCTTTTCGTTGTCAGTCCATTCTGCTTTGACCTTGATCTGAATTCTATTTGGGTCATCTAAAGTTGGAGCAAGCTTTGTAGAAATATAAGGCCCATTCTGAACAGTTTCAAATAGATCTTCGTCTATTAAATCCATGTAGGCTAGCATATGAACTTTCCAGTTGGCGAATTTATCTTTGTCGCACATAGGTGGCTTACTACCTCCTCTAGTCTTTGATTCGCTTATCAGATGTGTCATTGGATCTACTTAAGCTTTATAGGCTATTTGATAGAACCTGCTCTGATACCAATTGTTAGTTCCTTGATGCACAATAGTTATCTAGAAGGGGGGTTGAATAGATATTTTAAATTCTTTTCAAAATACTTGTTAGTTTTGATAATGACTTTAAAATTAGTGGAATTCTGATTTGTTTATTTTTCCTTTAAGATATAACGAGTTAATATGAGTAAAGCAGTTATGGCAGTTATGTGATGCCCCCAAATTCGGGTTACTTGACCCCCTAGTTTGGTGCTCACGATTCACAATATAATAACATCTAACTACCCATTCATATAGAAATAGTAATACATAAGTCATTAATAGAGATCGTTAATACATTAGTCCCAGGTTCTCTAACCTTAACATTACAAACATACCCTTTAGATATACAAAAAAGGTTTAAAAATACAACATATTCATAATGTTTATAAAAACTAATCCAGCATTTTTCCTTTGCCTTTGTTCTTCTTTGACCCGCTGGCCTCTTCGTTCCTAGCTAAAATGTTTTATTTATAGCAAGCGTGAGTTTGCCCCGCAAGTTAAGACATACAATAAATGTATACGAATCAATAAAAACAGACTATCTATTTTGATAGAATGAAACCAATGTTTGGGAAATTTTGAAATAACTGAACAAAGCTTTAATAATTAACAAGTCTTCTCACAATCTATGCAACACAATAATTTGATAATGAAAGAGTACAACGCTTTTAAAGTTTCTGCGATATTCTAATGAATAATCAAGAATCAATTCTACGCAATAACAACGTGGAATGTTTTCCAGATTTATGCTGAGTGATCACACAAGATCTAGAACTTCTCTTCTCGGGTAACTATCAAAGATTTACTTTGATACATACGCAGGTGTATCAGATAACCATAAATATTAAATCATACCCCTCTACAAGTACTTAGAGTCGGCCAACTCCTTGTACCCTATATTATGCGCAATACTTAACAGTGCGCAATGGCCGAATATACGACCTAAAATGTTCCCTTTATATAAAAGGTTGTTCTTCTAAGTCTTTGAATCAGAATTTGATTTAACAACGAAATGCAAGGATTTTAATATCTAATCACTTCTCTTCTCTTCTCAAACCTATCAAGTTTTCTTTTTCAATCTAGTCGATACAACTGGCATTGATCTATCAATAATAATTAAATTCTTTTCTCTTCTCTTCTCGAACCTATCAAGTTTTAACAAATGTTCGTCTAGCCAGAATAATTAACTAAAACATTTCTCAACATAATTCGACAATAAATATGAATTATCTGTACTGTTAATATTAGCTTCTACAGATATGAATATCCAACAACAGTAATTCTACGAGTATATATTTTCCGAATCAGTAATTTAATTTGAATTATTAAGCATGCACTACCTGCGAATAATCAACAATAAATTCTTGGACGTGGTATAATTAACAATAATTAACCACTATAATAATTGAACAATATTAACTCAAGGTTGAGTTAGCAAACTTGCCTCTTCCGTTGTTTACAGCTACACAATATACTTATCTGCGTTTGAAAGACCTATAATCACAATATCAGTCTCACAATTAGCACAATAATTCTCAATACGCATCACTGTATTTTACAGTCAAACTTCTCCTAGGCACATTACCACAGAGCCACATTAGTGTTTATAACCTATATAAACACTTAATAAGTCTAACTAGTTTGGTCTGGTTGGACGACTTTAGTCTCATCTCGGTGTTCTGGTCACCCTATCCGACAATTAACACGTTGATTGTCAATTAAACTTGGTCTCTAAGCTTCAATATTATTTTAGATAAGTTAAATATCGTTTATAATATTTTTCGGAAGCTTATAATAATTTATAAATAATTATTATAATTTATAATAATTTTTCAAACATCGGAATCATTTTTAAATGATTTAATTATCAAATAATCTTATCATTATTAATATTTAATAATATAAAATATTAATAGAATACTTGTCAAAATATTAAAGTTATTATTAATAACTTAAAATATTTTTAAATCATTAATATTCTACTTAAATGATTTTTAAATTAATTAAAATCATTTTTAAATCATCACCATTAATATTTAAATATTAATGAAATTATTATCAAAATATTAAAAGTCATTAATTATAACTTAAAATATTTTTAAAACATTTAACTCATTTTTAAATGATTTTTAAATCAATAAAATTATTTTTAATTCATTTATTTAATATAATAATTAAATAAATCTTATATCATTAATATTAATTTATTAATGAGAATTCTCCAAAAATAATTAAAATTATATTTTATAATTCAAAATATTTTCTAACATTTTATTCTCATTTAAAATGATTTTTAAATTAATAAAATCATTTTTAAATTATTTAATTTATTTATTAATTAAATAAATCTAATATAAATTATATTAATTTATTAATGAAAATTCTCTAAAAATATTAAAAGTCACATTTTATAACTCATAATATTTTTAAATACATTATTCTTATTTAAAATAATTTTTCATAATATTAAATCATTTTCCTCTAATTTATTTAATACACTAATTAAATAAATTAAATGCCTTTAATATTTAAATAATTATAAATATTAAAGAAAAATATTCCAATTGGTCAAACATTATTTTTCATAATTTAAAATAATTTTTAAAACCATTTTTTTACTTGAACTTAGGATAATCATGAGACTAGTTCATTCTATTATCATATTTAACTAAACAATCTTGTTTCATATCTTGTAGTCCTTAAAGACAATATATAACCATAACTTAAGACCATACAGTTAGCAAACTGCTCTTGGTCACTCTGCAGAACGGCACGGCCGCGCTGCAATTAAGCTTGGGAATGGCGCGGCCTCACTACTCCCAGCCAAAACCTGACTTGAGCTTTTCATTGCTCAGTTTAGTCCTAACCTACTATGCATTCTAATACATACTATAAACATATATCAAGTAGGTTCTGATATTTCTTCAAGTTCACATTTCAAATCATTTAGTTTTGAATTACATAGTTCTATGTTGAATTATTTACATTAACAAGGCTTAACAACTTCTTTTAACAAAGGTTCGGGTTTATAAGCTTTTAAACCTTATATTGGTACTAACAACCTTTAACACACATGTTGACATGTATCTATCTCATTTACATATACATGGCATAGTTCATGCTTTTAAAACGTGCTTAAATAACTTATGTCATGCTTGACTAGTTGAGTGCACATATCATTCATGTTCAAAGACATAAATAACTCTATCATGCTTGCTTATAAGGTCATAATGCAAATAACAATGCTCATCAAAGTTAGTTTCTAAAACTTTTAAATTTCTCTTTGAAAACACATATTATCCAAGCTGTACAAGTTATCTTATACGAGGTAACTTAAGATCACATTTTATGCTCGCATGACTCCACGATATGCTCACTACAAATTCAGAACTCAAGTGACTTAAAGTTCTTCAAGGTTTGTTTTCGAAATCTTCAAGGTTCTTTTTAAAACATATACTAAGTCATGCTAAAGCATCCCATTATGAGTAAAGTAATCTTAGTTATATGACATGTCTATTATCATGCATATTCATGTTACATCACTTAGTGTGACGCCCCGAAATTCGGTATACTTTCAGACCCGGACTCCGTGTATCACTATTCCATTTCCTTCCAAACATACCTCATTATATAGCTAAATATAATGACATACAATCTCAAATCCCAGATTCTCGAAACCTTAAAACCTCTTTCATTACAGTTAATGATAATTGTATTATTCTTTACATCTTACACGAGTGACTTTCATCTACCACCAAAGATTCATAAATGTTCATTAAACTAGTTTATAGTTTAATTATATCATTCTATATTACAAGTCTTCACTTGCTCTTCACGCACATTCATATACTGAATGGCACTTCGTTTGGATACTGATCAGCTTGATCTTTAATGGATCCTTAAGTTCTTTTTTAACATCGTTCGCTGAAAAAGTTTTTCATTTAAAGAAAGTGTGAGCATTCAATTGCCTAGCAAGTCATAACAGTTCACTACTACAAAATAGTAAATAGACAACGCGGAAAAAAAGTTGTGGTTTCAGTCAGAAAAACGTCGTGGTTAAGGGTGTCATCTATTTGACACCCTTACACAGCGTTTTTAAAACGTTGTAGTTAAGCACATTTTACAACGTTTTTTAAGAAAAAAATGTTGTAGATTTGTTTTCCATAAATTAACAGATGCTTAAAAATATTGTAGAATGTATGATTCCACAACGTTTTCTGGATAAAAATATTGTAGTTTAATATATCAGTCAACGTTTAGGCATATTTACACAACATTTTTAAAATGTTATAGATTAAAAAAAAGAAAAAAAAAGTTGTGGTTCCCCTAAATTACCAATGCACCTGCAATATTCTAATGCCTGAAAGATTAAAAGAGTTATAACTTCAATCATTTATCAAAGATTCCAAATAATCCATCCCCACACAATTAATTTAGCATTTGCAAGGATACATATTTAGCTACTATAGTCTATACTATAGTCTATACTATTCAGTCAATTATTTTGACATTGATGCACCAGAAGTATAACAATTATTGCAAAGGTTCCTAGTTTAGACACTGATGACATCATCGAGTGCTGAAAGTGATTTATTGATGCTCTGAGTTTCCTTTAGCTGACTACCAGTAGACCCCGACTTCTTCACTCTTTTAGAACCAGCAAGGTCTACAAAACATAGCTGCACAAGAGACATAAAATGGTCATGTAAAGATGAATTAACAAGTGATATATCCATTCACCTGTATGTAGCATCCAATTAACGGAAACATATGCAACCATCAATCAACATTGGTTACCTTTGAATCTTTTTTGATAACTATTTTTGGGTGCCTTGCATGTTTTGGTAGTAGAAGATCTCTCAATGTATCTTGATACAACTCCACCATGTAAACCTGTATGAGCACAACACCGATTACCATTATAAATAGCACCACGTAAATTGAAGTTATTTTAACATGGAGAAACATAGTGTGAATGTGTGATAAGAAACTCATATTCACATATAAAGAGCCTAAAGAGATGCATAAACCATCCACTAAATGCAACTTGAAAAATCCCCCGAACTAATAATATTGATGTCCAATATCCACGTAAACAAATAGAAAAGCAAAAGATAGTGATGTAACAATATTTAGCTACTATAGTCTATTCTGTACTCATAATCTCTTGCCGATTTGCCAATCCAAATCTGATTTCGGTGATAATACCATCCACAATAACAGACGATGAGCTTTCTTCCATCTCTTTAATAAAATACCTAAAAGATAAACAAAACACCAACTCATATTTTAGCTAACTTAAGAAACAACAAATAAATATTCTAAACCTTGGATTGTTGTGGAAAGTTTGGGCTGATATGTCCCTCCTTCCCGCATTTGTAACATCTAACTAGCGGTCGTTCTCCTCCCCTAGAATTTGTTATTGGTGCTGGTGCTGCTACTGATGTCTTCCCGTCGTTGTTGAATCTTCTCTTTCTGAAATTTCCACTTGAGTCACCTCTTCTATTATCATGGCCACGATTACCACCTGAGTGGTTACCGCCTTTGTCCGTATTCTTCCTTCCTCAATGGTTATCATCGTTCTCATGACTGCTGTCACCGATATGACCCCGGTTGTGGTCCCTCGGTTGAGTATACTCACTATCTCGCTCTAACAACTGAGCCCTGTTTACAACATCTGAATATAAAGAAAATTTATGAGATATAAGGTATTGGCGAATCTCGGGTTTTAAACCTCTCAGAAATATCCGCGTCATGTGTTCCTCATTCTCCATCAAATGAGGTGCACACTTGGACAACTCTGCGAACTTTGCCTCGTATTGAGACACCGTCATGTTATTCTGTTCGAGTCTAATAAACTCTACCTCTTTCATATGACGAATACTTTCAGGAAAGTACTTGTCATTGAAAAGTTTCTGAAATCTTTCCCAAGACATGTTGAGTGCATCTGGTTGGGTACGCTTCACAGATTCCCACCAGTAATCTGCTTCACCACGAAACATAAAGGTAGCGAATTAAACCTTCTGTTCCTCCGTGCATCCCAAGACATCGAATATCTTGGTAATTTGCTTGACCCATGTTTCTGCCATGATCGGATCCAGTTTTCCCTTAAATTCTGGTGGTCCCAACTCCTTAAACTGCTTGGCTGTGACAGACTGCGCGTTGCCATCATTTGCACCCGTATTTTGTACACGAGTCTCCCTCGTCTGATTTTGCATGAACTGCAAAAAGCTCCTAAACATTCCATCGTTCATCGTTTGCTCGGTAGTGTTGTTTGCAGGAGGAATATTTCCTTCCTGTTGCACGTTCTCCTGGTTTATGACTAAAGGTTGCTCCACAGTCTCGTACACTCCATTGTTAACGTTCTCAGCAGCCATTCTTAAATACTACCATAAAGCAAGGGTTAATTAAACAAATTAACATGTCATATAATATCCCTATATTATGACCGACCAACAAATAAGCTTAGTAGAACACACTAGCAAAGGATTTACTCATCTCTCCCCTCCTAGTTCTATTCCCCGATCTCCGCCAGAGACCATATCCCTAAGCTTTGATACCAACTGTGACGCCCCCAAAACAGGTATACAACACCCATTCTAAGTCGCCAAATACATGGTACATAAAGCAAACTACAACTTCAATAAAACAAATGTCGTGTGAAATACGACAATACATACTGTGAGTTTAAATACAAATATTATCTTCTAGAAAATATCCACACGCAAATAAGTCCTCATTACAATTATTCAAACACTATTTTACAGAAATAGTGAGGACTGCTAAAACATCTTTCTAGAAACCTCACTCCATACCCCGACTCGATCCTGCTATGTTCTCACCTCCTGAGAAGAAAAATGGAAAAAAAAGGAAAAGGGTGAGCTCAACTAGCCTAGTAAAGAATATTATGACTAATATAATATACAATAAATTATCATTAGTCTTCAACAGGGAAATAATCTGATAGAATACAATAGACAACAAGTTTTAGATCAACAACTACAACGGAAACAACAATCCATTAGAAGAGTCACGTAGAGGATGAATTCTACTATCTTCTAATATTTCAGAGTCCATCATCAATATTTTATCCCTGTAACAACAATCAATATACATATTTAATCATCTTTGCACTACAGGCCAAAGATATTCATTTATATCACCGGTTGGTCATGTTCATCTCAACACCTGTTCATCTTTGCACTACGGGCCAAAGATATTCATCAATTTAATCATTAATCTTTGCACTACAGGCCAAATATATTCAATAATACCATCATTAAGGACTGAGGATGATGAAAAAATATTTTTAAGAACGAATCCAGTGAGATAGAAGGACAAATATTAGGGATTCGTATAACAGTTTTATCCAAGATCAATAATACTCCATAATAACCAATTTTGAAGCAGAATTCAAAAATAACGATCAAAACATGGATACAATCAAAGATAGTAGCCAAAATAGACATCTTGGACAAAAAGGAAAATTTTCATTTTTCGGTGAATAGTGTCGTATTCGTGAATAGTGCCGTATACGTGAATAGTGCCGTATACGTGAATAGTAACCCCGACACAACAAGTTCCAAATTTGATTAAAAAGTTCACCAATATTTCGGCATAATGATATTGAAGAAAATAATATCATTTAAGAAAAAATAACATCTCTTACCTCAAAATAACCGTACTTTTGACTGAATTTCGGTATAGTGCTGACAGAAACTCGCACCGTATAGCAACACTCAAAGTATACTCACAAGAATACGCTCGATAATATAGAGAGAGAAAGAGAGAAAACTTTGTTTCTGGTGTGATTTTCAATTCTAACTTAGCCCTCTATTTATAGGAAAATGTTAGAACGTCAAAGGAGACTAAATTAATAAAATATATTATTATTTATTCAAAATTCCTACACACATGTTTTGAAAACTCTAGCATGCCTTCTTTGGTCAAAAACATCAGCCACCCATGTGCCAACAACCACAAAAACGTTTTTCTTATATAAAATAATTAAAACTTCCAAAAATCAATTATTTCGGAACTCCAGAACTTCAATAATTCATGATAAATAGACCTTTTGTCAGAAAATTGGAATCTCGCGAGTTTGTATAGGAAACTCAATTCTCTACAACTTTGTAGAAGGAAGTTTTTTCAAATTCCAAACAAAAATAATCCAAAATCCACAAACGAGTGATTTTACAGTCTATAATCAATTTTCGGTCAAAAATTGTGTCCACCGACACACAAAACATATGTTAAACATTTAATGCCACAAAAATACTCTTCATCCTCATATACTCATATATCCCACATTCATTGTAAAAATATCATCGTTAATATATTATTAAAATAATATATTTAAATAAATTATTTTATCAGAAAAAGATAAAATATTAATTTTTAACACTTGTCACATTAAAAATTTTCTCCATCTATTTCCAATAAAATGATTATTTTCTTTATCATAATAATAAATAATTAATTATTTAAAAATAATATTACAAAATCACAATTATGACAACCAGGCCGTTGGGCTTTCCAATAAAGATTTCTCCTTACTGGCGCGCAATTAGATGACCAAACCTCTCCTTGACAGAACTTTCTAGACATTGCCAATAATGCTATCTAATAATATTATTCAAATAATATGAATTATTGATCTGATAATGAGAAATACTGTGCAGTGACAATTATTAAAACAATAATAATATAAACTAACAATGCAGCAATTATTGAATCAATATAATAGAATAATGAACAGTAACTACTATAACAATTATTGAGAAGTGCCTTCTTACGTACGAATCAATAATTCAACAATACTGTGTAATACCGTGTGCTACTGTGCAACCACGCGTATTACTATATTTTAACCACCAGGTAACCCAACAGTGTTAACGGTAACAATTTACGCCGTTATTTATAAAACTCAATCTATGTCGTTTTCTTTCATCCAACCGTTTTCCGTTATGGGGCCCACAATTGACTGCGCCGTCGTACGAATATTCCCTACAAAAAGAATATTCCACGACTAAACGAATATTCCCCGACAACAATGATTATTTTATAATCACTTGTTTATTTTGTAAATATTTTTACATTTCACCCATAACCAAAGTATTATATCAAATTAACCCTTATTAATTTAGAATAATGAATAAAGGAAAATTCAATTTTATTTATAATAAGTTGGGGTCTTACAGTGACACCTTACATAAAGGTATAGTCAAAAACTATTTTAGAAACTAAAATCTTTGGGAAGTGCTCAAGGAAACCTTCGTACATGGGAGGCCATGCTTTTAGGTTATGATAGATATCATATGGCCAAAGAATTATCCTTGGTTGACCCAATATACCCCAAAAAAAATGAGAAGATTACTATCATATTCTTCCAAATGGTGAGTCTTCTCTTGATTTATCATTATCTCCACTGTCTCAAATTGAGCATTATTCTTCAAACAAACACCAAGATTATATAGGTAGTGCTCGTAAATATACTCAGTAAGTGGATGAGCACAACTCTGTCTTATGATGACACGAGGTTGTATGTCATTAGACATCTTGTATGAAAGTGGAAAAACATCCTTCCAACGTTGGGTTCACCTCTCCCTATATGATTCACCTAATATAACTACTAAAAGATGTATACAACACACTTGTCTATACTGTTTAGGGAGAACTCCACATCTAGAGACCACCGTTCTATTCCCTTGTTACCCCCGCTCGACCCAGCTACACTCTTATTACATGAAAGGAATTTTAAAGCAAAAGGGTGAGCACAACTACCTCAGTAAAGAATATCATGACTAAAGATAATTAAATTATCAATAGCCTTCATCAATAATAAATCAGAGATTTAGAACATATGGTAGATGATAAAAATTTCAACCATAGTTGCAGCGGAACGAGCAATCCATTAGAAGAGTCAAACAGACTATAAAGTCTATTATCTTCTCCATGTTAAAAATCCACCAACAATATTTTATCCCAGTAACATCAATCAACAATTCTGGTCCACAATCATTTGAATAACTCATAATCATAATTGTAGTTCTAAATTCCTCTTCTCATCCAGGACGAAGATAATTTTCATCACCTATCTTTACCTGAAATATCAAAGATCATGGTTACACCAAATCACATTTCCTGTTCATAATCATACTAATAATTTCATCTTTGTACTACGGCCAAAAATATTTATTTGTATCACCAGTTGGTCATGTTCATCTCAACACATGTTCATCTTTGCACTACTGGCCAAATATATTCAACAACATGTCATCTTTGCACTACGGGCCAAAGATATTCATCAACAATTCATCTTTACACTGCAGGCCAAAGATATTCATCAACAGTTCATATTTGCACTACAGGCCAAATATATTATTATCTCAAAAAAATATATAATCATTTCAGAACAATAATTATAACCATGTTGATCATTTCACCTTTACACTTAAGCTAAAGATATTCAATTATAAATTCAATAGTCACGGTCATACCAGTCAACAATTCAACTTTGCACTACTGGCCAAAGAGAACCCATAGTCATGATCATACCAAAAATCTACCCATCTTTACACTCAAGTCAAAGAGAAATATCATCATTAGGGTTATAAAAATGTTATATATGATAATAAAAATAATATGATCAACATATAGTTTTAATCTCAAGAGTAATATTCATAAATCAACTATAATTTGGTTAGAAAAAGAAACTAATTTTGTCGTGAATAGTACCTATGAATTGTAACTTGTGAATAGTAATCCTGACATGAAAAAGGTAGAAATTCCACAATAAAATCCATACCAATATTTCGGTATAATGATATTGAAAGAATAATATTTCTTAATCTTATAAACAATTTATTTTAATTGTTTACACTTTACTAAATAATGCATTTAATCATTCTAAAATGCCAAACTCCTAAGATTTCATCATCAATAACCAAAACCCTCACCAAAAATCTGCATATACCTCATGTAGGATTCTTAAGCCATAAAATCCTATTTTCTAATTTTCTTACTTCATATAACATATTTAATTCATTTACTCATAACTAGTCCATTTTCATGAAAAATACCAAATCAGTTCCAAAAATATTTCTTTCCTGGGATTTAGCAAAATATAGTCCCATATTGAACATATATTTTTCTTAAAATTTTTAAAATTCATTTACTATTTTTATATGGCCAAAATCGCCGAATATTTAAACATTTATCACAAATTGTACTTTTATCTAAAAATTCCGAAATTCACAGAGTACACTGATATTATATAGATGTACTCCCAAAATTTTTTTATCAATTTTGAAGTTAACCACAAAGAGTTATAAACGGTTACTTTTAAAATAGTCTTTTCCAGTAAAATTCATAACTCTTAATCTTTACATCTAAAAATCGCCATTTTTGGACACAATCAATAAAACTCATCAAAATATCATTTCAAAATTTTCCAAAATTTTCTGAAGGTCGGAAGAAGTACGAACTGAAAAACATAATAACCCTTAAAATCCCTTACCTCAAAAGAGCAGTACTTCTGACCGAATTTCGGGTATAGTGCTGACAGAAACTTGCACCGTATAGCAACACTCAAAGTATACTCACAAGAATACTAAGATAGAAAACTTGTTTCTGGTGTGATTTCCAATTCTAACTTAACTCTCTATTTATAGAAAAATGTTAGAACGCCAAAGGAGACTAAATAATAAATTAATATTATTTATTAAACACATTTCCTATGCATGCTTTGAAATTGTGGGCAGCCATATTGGAAGAAATTCAGCAGCCCATGTGTGTAATCCACCAACCAAAAGTGGGTCCCACCCATAAATTTAATAAAAATTATTTTATTTTCCGAAACTTCAATAATTCATAGAAAATAGCCCGGTTATCAGAAAAATACGAATTTTATGTCCATTCTGACTGAAATTGAATTCTCTACAACTTTGTAGCTTTGAGTTTTTCCAAATTCCAAACCTAAAATATCCGAAATTCATAATGGATGACTTTAAACATCGTTTCAACACCTTTTAAAATTCATAACAAATCATGCGTTAATTTTTAACGGTTCAAAATTTGTGGACATATACTCAACTTATATATATATATATATATATATATATATATATATATATATATATATATATATATATATTATATATAACATATCCAAAATCACAACGATCCAACGATCAGATTA